>CM047816.1:76932358-77304997 GCA_026214975.1 Gentiana macrophylla | reverse complement strand
GTTTCTACTTATGAGCGAGATAGATGGTGGTCAAATCTATGGCCCATGCACAAGGTTTGCAAAGTTGTGAGGAATTGGCTCGGTGAAGTTAAGAGCAGAGAGGATGGTAAATTTTGCCTGCTGAAAGATGTAAAGACATGTTCACGGATGACCAGAATTTGGTATCTCTTGCTAAGTCTCTTGGGCGGCAAAGGTTCAATTTCAAGGGTTGAAGGTGGGCCAGTTGAATGTCTTCAAAGATTGATTGTGGTCCTCAAAAGGCATCAAGAGAGACCTTGTATATATTACAAGGATCTCACATGTCTAGCCTTAACTTCTTTATTTCGCATCCCTCAATGATTCTGATCTCAGCGAGACTCAATTTGTAGCACACAGGAGACTTAGTCACATGGGTGAAAGGTATCTGAGTTCTTTCTTATTGAGGTTTCTTGGGGATATAAGGTCAAGAATACGGACTTTTGTGAACATTGTGTGTTTGGGAAGTTGCATAAAGTAAATTCTCGTAGAGGTTGCACAATACAAAGGCAACACTTGATTATATCCATTGGGGCTGCTTGAGGTCCATCAAAGTTGAGTCATTGGGTAGTCACGAGATATTTTGTGTCATTCATAGATGACTATTCAAGGATGACTTGGGTGGTGATGATGAAGAACAAAGTGATGCATTCGGTAACTTCAAGCGGTGGAAGGCCACAGTGGAGAATCAGTTAGGCAAGAAAATCAAGAAGCTTACGTCTGAGATAATGGTGCTAGAATTCTGCTTTGGACGGATTTTGATTCATTTTGTGCAAGTGAGGTATTGCGGACATCATATTTGTAAGGAATACACCTCAATGAGAATGGGTGTAGTGAAAGGATAAATCAAACTCTCTTTGGAGAGGGCAAGATGTATGCTTTCTCAAAGGCTGGTTTTATCAGAGGAGATTTTGGGCGGAGGCTGTCAAAGCGACTTGCTCTTAATCAGCAACGAGTCCTCACACGAGGATCAATCTCAAGAGATTTCATTTGAGATGTGGTCAGGCAAGCCTGGCTTGACTACTCGATTCTAAGGGTTTTTGGGAGTCTGACTTACTATCATGTTAGTGAAGGAAAGTTAGAACCAAGAGCCAATAAAGAGTGTTTGTGGGGTATGGTGATGTAGTGAAAGGATATAGAATTTGGTCGGCAGAGTCGAGGTAATCCTCGCCGAGGGACGTTGTGTTTGATGAAAATTCTATGTTAAACTCATCGATGAGGAGTCTCACGATCACGAAACCGGTCTTGAATCGATAGTGTTGAGAAGCAGGTGGAGCTTGGTGGAGTCTCACGATATGCAACAATCGGTGGATCAAATCAACCTTATCTTGATCTGGATAATGAACGAGAATCGATCCAAGCCGACTTGTGAGACCTCAGCCAGGCGTCGTACAAACATGGATCGTGATCTGGCTTTGCGGCCATGCTTAGAAGATCTAATGTTGGGATACCTCGAAGGAGATATGGTTATGATGATTTGGTGGATATGCACTCCAGTTCTTTGAAGAAGTAGAGTTCTTGAACCTCTTACTTACGAGCGATGACATGTCTGAAGCATCGAGTGGCATCTTTGCCATGGGAGATGAAATGGAGTCATTATTGAAGAATCGGACTTAGGAATTGGTCAAACGACCTGCTGACAAGGAGTTGTGACTTGTAAATGGATTTTCAAGAAAAGGAAGGAATAACAAAGCGGAAGGAGTCGGGTATAAGGCACGTTTGGTTGCAAGAGATTCGATCAAAAGGAGGGTTGACTTTGATGAAATATTTTCACGATTAGTGAGACACACTTCAATCGAGTGTTACTAGCAATGGTGGCACAACGGAATCAGGAACTTGAGCAATTAGATGTGAAAACGCTTTTCTACATGGTGAGGTGGATAAGGAGATATACATGACACGACTGAGGTTTTCAAGTTCTGGAAAGGAAAACTATGTTTGCAAGTTGAAGAAATCATTGTATGGTTTGAAGCAAGCTCCAGCTAGATGGTATAAAAGGTTTGTGATTTCATGCTTACAGGTTTCAATGAAGTCCATATGGTTCGTTGTGTTTACTTGATCTACTTGAAAGATGGATCATATATTTATCTTGTCTGTATGTGGATGACATGTTGATTCTTTGCTTTGCAAGAAAGTCTCGATGTTCAAAATCGAAGAACCTACTTAGTGTTGAATTTGAAATGAAGGATTTGGGTCGCAACAAGAAAATCTTAGGGATGGAGATCTGGAGAGATAGGAGTCGGAAGAAGTTATTCTTGTCTCAAGGGTTATGTCACGGAAGATATTGGCCAAGTTTGGGATATCTCTTTGCAAAACCAATAGATACTCCTATGGCATCAAATGTTCATTTATCATGTTTATGCTTCTGATCGGTGAAGAGAATGAGTATATGTCAAAAGTTCCTATGCTAGTGCTGATTGGCGATCTGATGTATGCCATGGTTTGCACTTAGGCTGATTTGGCTCGAGCGATCAGTGTTAATCCAGCAGGTTTATGGCTCAACACAGAAAGGAACAACTGAAAAATTTGATAAAGGATATTCAGTGCACGAGAGAGTACACGGTGATGTTGGTCTCATTTATGGAGGTGATCTTTAGTGCAGTCACAAGGCTCTGTGATCTTGATTATCACGGTGATGTTGTGATGAAAATCAATGGCTGAGTTATGTATTTACTTTGGAAATCGTTGGTCGGTGGAAAGCTACTCTTGACTACGATGGCCTTATCAACTCACAAGCGAATACATGGCTCTTCTTGAAGCGACTAAGGAGGTATCCGGTTGAAGGGCTGGTCGGTGATTTGGGGTTGCATCGAGGATCGGTGATATATATTGTGTGATCTTAGTGCAATATGTTTAGCCAAGGATCATGTTCATCGTGAGAAGAACCAAGCATATTGATGTCGTATCATTTCTTGAGGAATGAGAAGAGGGTTGTGGTGAAAAGATTGGCACAAAGGAGAATCCTGCTGATATGTTCACTAAACCGATTTAATGAGTAAGTTTCGGCTTTGCCTGGACTTCACTGAATATTCAAAGCTTATAATGCATTTACGGAAACTTTCTTGAGCGGTCGGTGGAGTGGATCTTTGTGGAGATAGTCCGGTACAAGTACATCTGGCATTGTGAATGCATCGGTACAAGTACATCACAGTTATGCAATCTGTTTGACTCTGAAGTGAGAGTTGAAGTCAAGGTGGAGATTTGTCGGTGAAAGTGACTTAAACTCTACATCTGGTGGAACCAATCCCCGAAGACTCAAATTGTGTGATGGGCGGTGAGAAGTGTATTCAGTGCATTGCATCGATGAGGTGGAGTCTCATCGAGGCTTGGCAGGGTGACTATCAGGGGGGTGATAATCTGCCGGATCTGGAATCTGACCAGGTCCCACATCTGTTAAATTACATTATGTAGCTTATCTGGTGTCATTAAAAGAGGACACGTGTAAGGGTATTTATGGTGCATCAGACAAAGATTCACGGCGGCTAGGGTTTAGGGATTTGTGCCTATCATCTGATTGTTGTCTCATTATCCGAGTGTGTTGAAATCAGTAAAATTCGATTGCATAATAAAATATCTCTTTTACGCCCGTGGTTTTTACCTCTCCCGAGGAGGGGTTTTCCGTTTAAATCGTGTTCTTCTTGTTTTATTATCTCCTTTGATTGTTTATGTTTGATTGCTTCTTTTACTGTTTCTTGCATCCGAAGTTATCTCCATCCGTTTATAACACTAAGCAATGGTATGGAGCCGGTCAATGTGCTCGGCCGGTCGCTTTGATATCATCTTGTTAAGTGAGTCTCGTCTTTGCTAACGTCAAGTGTAAGCGTGTTACTGCGTGTTGAACGCAGTCCGGCCCGATCGTCTCGGCGAAGTGGACAATGTCTTGTCGTCGTCGCGGCAGCCCTGACCTGGGCGATGTCTTGTCGTGCGGACTCGATGACTGATCGGCTTATTGCCAGGCGGGTTGGTGGCGATGGAGTCGGTGAGATGTGACCGCTAGATTGGGTCGATGGTGCTCAAAGAGACCGTGTTCGGAGTTTGGTATATCACTAAGTTAAGATCACGGATCGTATGTTATGTATGCCGATAAAAGACATGCGCGATCTAAGGGTTGGAAATTAATCCGCCTCTAACATGTGTGACTTTTGATGTGCTCGGGCTTGTCTATCCATTTTGAATTTCAAAATGAGTAGTAATCATCCAGCTCTCTTCTTATCATAACACATCTACACAACACATTCAACACCATATATTTTATTGGAACTCATCGCGATAAATAATTAATCAACTTTAATCAATGGATCACAAAGCGTATAGTGGTTTATCGCACTTTCCTTTCAGAATGTTGGTTATGTTTCCCAAGCATACCTCTTCCTAATATCGTGATTGATGCGGTAAGTAATGAGCTCTATAATTATATAAGGCGAGTAATTTCCCTTGCTAATTCTTTATGAAATCCTTGAAACTTCTTACGCATTCATTGTGAAAACCCATTATTCCCACAATGACGTTATGTGTAATGCTCGTGAGAAAATATATCGTAATTATTTTTATCTTCAATAAGTAACATATTTATTTATCATCTTATTATTTGTTTGTGTTTATAAATAATACACTTACTAAAACCTTAAGTAAGTATATGTGTAACCATAATACTTAAGTGTGTTGGCGTAGCGTGAGGATTAAGTTTATGGTTATCTGGCTTAAAGCTATTTATTCTGTGGTGATCTTAATATAAGCTTAGGGCATCTTGATTAAACCACGTTAATCACCAAAACGTTTTATGGTGTGGCCAGTCTTTATCAGGACAGACGATATTTGTTATCTAAATGAGACATTTATATATGTTGTAATAATATAGGACCAAGACCGATTTAATTTGCGTTTAGTATATAATTTTGCGATTGAAATCTTATTAAATTACAAGATATACATATGTGGATTAACCTTAATTTTAAAGTGATTCTGGACTCTTGTTTCGTTTGGACTCTTGTTTACTTCAAGAATGATCGAGTTTGATGTGTTCGTTAAAAATTGTTAAGTAGCCAGCGGTTAATAAATTGTTCAATTGTTGAAACTTTGATAATAAAGATACTGAAATAAAGTACAATTCCTCAAAAAAGAGAAAGGTCGAGGCGGAAGAATGAAATAAGATCTGAAAATGAGAAAAAAGAACGAAAAAAATGGTTGAGAAGGAATAACAGCGCATTCTACGCATTGTATTATACGTATTGCTTTACATCAAGCGTGTAATGCTTAGGCGTAATGTAATAACGTGTGCGTTTGTCATACACCAACAAATATCTTTTTAACATTTTTTCATCATTTTAGGCCAAAAGCGATCATCATGACCTTTACACTTTAAAAGAAATGAGTACAATTATGGAGCATAATTTATTTGGAACCAATATAAGTATAATTAATGATAAAGATTCTGAAATAACATTAAGTATATATAATCAATGTACTTCACGCTTTTAATAATCACTCCCTCAATAATTGATAAAGTAGGGTTGCTCAAAAATAAAATAAAATAATTGGTAGAAGTAAAGTGAAAAAACAATAAATGACCTATTAAAAAAAATGTAAAATATCAATTCATACGTATAAATAAATCGATCGAGGAAGAAAAAAAAAAGTATAAATACATTTAAAAACTTGTTTTAAAAAATGATTATCAGCTTACACAATGACAATGATATAGGAAAAATGGGTGTGACACAACACAACTGAAGAAGGGTAATATTTTAAAAAAGCCGTCCT
Organism: Gentiana macrophylla; assembly: GCA_026214975.1. Taxonomy (NCBI): domain Eukaryota; kingdom Viridiplantae; phylum Streptophyta; class Magnoliopsida; order Gentianales; family Gentianaceae; genus Gentiana; species Gentiana macrophylla. Next base: position 77,299,222 of record CM047816.1, on the reverse strand, counting down.
TTTATGTCATTTTATTTCCGTCCATGGATTCTCTCATATACTAGCTTTAAATCATCTCTCAAGTATAAGTTTTTTTATAGATATTAGTTAACATGATAGAGTTTGATAAACGGAACAAAGTAAGATAAGGTATTATTAGAGTTAATTATTTTATAACGTGTTAAAAAAATGAATACATAACGAAAAATATGATAAATAAAAAGTGTAATAAGGTATACCGTTGAAGTACATGATCATCAATGACCCCGATATAGTAGTTACGCCTTGTGTCGTCTCTGATCTGAAGACCACGACCTTGCACTCCGACACGCGCTCCGACACCGTGTCCGACGCGTGTCGGATGATTAAATTAATATTATTTAAAATTTAAATATCAAACACGCTCCAACACTGTCGACATGACACGCTTGTAGCTGTCGGCCGACAAAACAGCCGCAACGATTTCTTGAACCCAATTTTTAATTTTATTTTCTTTATTTAAGTTTTATTGATTGAAGCGTTAAAATCTGCGATTTTCGTTTACATAATAATTATTAAATAAATAATCGTCGTATCGAGTTTATATGTTTGTTGTTGATACACAAACATTTTTCTGATTTGTAATATTTTGAAGGTCAATCATAATTTCTTTTGACACAGTATGAAGATATTCATAGAGTTTATGTAATCATATCTTATTTTATCTAATTTTTTGGATGTTTAAAATTTTTTTGATAAATTGAAATTTATTTACATTATATATATATATATATATATATATATATATATATATATATATATATATATAGCGATAATACGTGTCGTGTCATAAAAACTTTGAAATTAAGCCAAATATCGCCAGGTAATAAAATATTAAGTAATCGTCTTGGCAGTAATAAAGTATCAGTCTGACATAGCCATTAGGGTTACCCTGCTAAAAGGAAGTCATTCTTCCCCTTTCATTCATCGTCACAATATAATATACATACACTACGGTCAGAAACCTATGTATCACAGAATACCCAATATCATTTACGCACTTTACTTAATACATTCATACTAACAATAATATTCTCAATGCTGTAATATATTAATAAAACGATGCAATTTAAATTAAAAGATTATTTTCATATTTTGAATGTGTATTTAGATCAATAGTACCTTAGAGATAAGGAAGAAAGGATCCTGTGGTTTTCTATTATAAAAAAAAAAAAAAAAAAAAAAAACAAATAAAAAATCATGTGTGGTGTTTAATCCTTTTGTGTAGTGCTGGAGTTTTTCTCTCTTTCACACTCTCCTCCTCAGTGTTGATTTTTCGCGTCTTTGCATGTGTCATTTTTGCCATCTCAGCTTCCAATTCCCTGTAAGTTTTGCTTCTTCTTTTTAAGTTTCCATAGGTGAAATGAACAGGATAGACCTATTTTCCTGCAAATGTACCTTCATTTATGCCGTATTTTGAGCGCATCAATTGCGCCTAGATTTTTTGGTACTTTTTTTTTAGTTTTTTTCTGCTAGAAAGCTAAATTTATGTTTTGGTTGCTGAATTTCTGAATGTTTGATGCTAGAAGGTGTGTGTATTTGTTCTGATCTGAAAAGTATGGTTATTTTTGCATTTTTGCTCTTTCCGTTGAGGATAGGGTTTTATCATCTCAGCTCCGGTTATATTCGATGCATTTTTTTTTGGGTGTGTTTTTGTTTGTTTGAATAAAAATGTGAGTGGAAGCGTTTTCTCTTTGTTAAAAATGTACTATATTTTAATAGTCTCAAGAAACTGTTTGTTTAGTAAAGATTAGTTCTCTCTTTTTGGGTGATAGAGCAATCATGAGCAACGAAGAAGTGAAAAGATGCCCTCTTTGTGCGGAAGAAATGGACTGGACTGATCAGCAATTCAAACCGTGCAAATGTGGTTATCAGGTTATGAAATTTTGACTTTTGTGGTAATTGATGTAAAATTTATTTTGAAATGTATTATTCTGTCATGAGTGTCGTTTTATTATTTGGAAGCAGTGTGTTTTGCTAGTTTGCTTAACGTGCTCTGTGCTTGTGATAAGTGGAATTAAGTAATTGCTAGAAGTGTGGCTTTTTAGTTGTTTTTTTATATCGGAAATGTGTTCTGTTGCTAATTATCTTTGAACAGCAGTGTTCTATTGCTATTACTGCATCAATTTCCTTAGATATATAATATACTTCCAGATTGTCTGCTCTTAATAATTTATTGTTTCAACTATTGTTGTTAGCCATGATCTCTTTGTGATTTTGGTCTTTGATGTTGAATGTTAGAATCTCAGTAATTAAAGTTTGTTTACTTTGGAATTATATAAGCTGGTTAATTTTCGTTGTTGAGTTTGAAGGACAGCGACAGCTACACTTAGTTCCTTCAAATTAGCAAATCAGGCTTTATATATAATTTTGAGCTACATTCTCAATTGGGTTCTTCTTATGAATGATTTTTTCCCCAGTAACATTGATTAAACCATAACCTAGATTTCCCCCTTTTTATACATGTATCACCTTTCAGCATTTCAGACAAAGTGGCTATTGTTTTTATGCATCTGTACACGCGTCTTCATTCTTAATGGTGCAGTGGTGCTTATAATTATCTATATTTATGTGGTTTGTTAATGTTTGTTTCAATTTTCAGGTGTGTGTCTGGTGTTGGCATCAAATAATGGACCTGGCGGAGAAAGAAGAGACAGAGGCGGTGTCTGGCTGTCGGACTGTCTATGAAAAGGACAAAATTGTTGCAATGCAAGCAAAATGTGAAATGTTGTTCTTTTTACCACTGCATATGTTTTTTCAACCTTTTGCATGAGCTAATTTAACTTATAGATGTCTCTTCTTTGAATAGGGATGTGACAAAAAATTGCAAAAAAAGCAAGCCCCCAAAGGCCAAACCAAAAACTACTGAAGTAAAGAAGGACCTTACCAGCGTTAGAGTGATGCGGCGGAAGATGGCATACATAATTGGTCTACCTCTAAGTCTTGCAGATGAAAATGTATGGTGCTCCTATTATTGTCCTTTTACTGCATACATCATTGTTTACTCTTGTCACCTCTTTGGTGGTAGATATTGTTCCTGGTTAGTGTCACAATATTTTTGTTCTTGGTTAGCGTTTCTCTGTCTTTTAAATTTTTACTTTTGTTTTGCAGCTTTTACAACGAAAAGAATATTTTGGTCAATATGGAAAAATTTCGAAGATTTCCCTTTCTCGTGGCGCTGGTGGAATTATTCAGCAATTTGTACATGAAACTTGTAGCGTGTGAGTTTGAAAGCTTTCCTGTTAATCATTGAGATATTATCTGTGTTCAGTTTTAGTCATATATGTTCAAAATCAAGGTGTTCACCATTGATATGCTCACTAGGGATTTTGGTGGTTCACCTAGTTGTGGATTGATATTTTTAGTATTTTATCTCAGATTGATGTCTTGATGAAGTTTTAACCCTTTTGGAAACTCTGATACGTTAATATCGTGACCGTTAAACTGCTTGAAAATTGAAGACCTTGAAAGTTCAATTTAATAGAAGGTCAACTGACATAAAGAAATATTTTTCACTGTTTTTGAAGTCTGTCATCTGTTCTATTGTTCTCAATGCTGGTTCTTGTGCTTTTAGGACTTGCTGAAATAGTTCATGCTTTCATTTGTATGCCGCTGATTGCTGATATTGATGTACAATATTGTTTTCATTTCATTGCATATTCTTCTATCTATGTTCCGAGTGGTTTTTCTGGCTATAATGTTATAACACAGTTGGTGTTGATAGTACTATCTCTTTTGGATCCTGTAAACCACACACAAAACAGATTATCAGATGACCCGATTTTGTTTAGAGTCATTTATTTTTTTTGGGTAATTAGAGATTACATTTCGCTTTATCCTGGTGTCACAAATGTTGCAGTCTTTGATTGAAAAGTCATTGCTGTTCTCTCAGTTTGTCATATATCATAACAATGTCACCTATTTTTGTACTATCATCTATGTATATTCTGCTAATTACTATCGTCAAGAAATCAACCTTTGTGAACCTTCTCTTACGTTTCTTGGATTGGTTAACCCCTTGCTTTCAGGTATGTAACTTATTCAAAAGAGGAAGATGCCATCCGGTGTATCAATCGGTTCATGGTTTTGTTTTGGAAGGTAGGATTTTGAGGTAAGGACATGTTCTCTTTGACTTTTCTCTGCGTTGCAAAATCATTAAGTAGTTTTGAACAGCTAAGCTAAGAGTTGCTTGTGCAGAGCATCATTTGGAACTGCCAAATATTGCCATGCCTGGTTGAAAAACATTGTAAGGAGGCGTTTTTATGTTTTCTTGAACGTTCTTTGTTCTTTAGTGGTCTAAGATAATTCAAATTAACATTTTTTTTGGGCTATATGGCTTGTGATTCTGACAGCCTTGCAATAATCACACATGTCTATATCTGCATTCCATTGCTCCCGAAGAAGATACTTTTGGTAAAGATGAGGTAGCTGCAGTTCATACAAGGTACTGCACAAACAGCTGGGTTACATCATCGTCTTTGTTCAGTTGCAATATTATTCTGTTCTGTGTGTGGCTTCTTGAATGTTTTGCTTAAACTATACACAGTTATGGTATTATGAAGCGATGTATGAGATTCCTTTTTGATTTTTGGTTGGGTTTATTATGATGTAGTCAAGTTTACTTTTAGAACTGAAAGATTTAAGGCTAGTGAGACTAACTGCCTACAAGAATATTTACTATATAAACAAAAATACACCTTACTTTCTGGCATGCGGTAATAATGGATACTGGTTATCAAAGCAGTGCTCTTTATTCCTATCTCTAGTTGTTGGCAACAAGCTTGACACACTAGAACATTAGTCATGCAAAGACTACTTTCATTATATATTTGTTAGTATTTTAGCATGATATTAAACTTCCAAGCATAGCCCTTTCCTTCTTAAGAGTTTAAAAACTTTGTATTAGGTTAATTGTCTGGATTTTTCTTGAAGTACTTCATTTTATAGTAGCAAATTAAGAAACTCAATGCTTTTTTTCCACTGGGCAAATATGAGCTTTCTATCTTAGCCAGTTTATCGGTTGTAGCTTAAACAATTAACTTAGCAAGTGCTTCTTTCAAAAAAAAATTCTGCTTAATTCGCCCTCTGTATTGTCATTTCCAACTTTGAGCCGTCCCTCCTTTCTTCCTTAACCTGTGAAGTCCTTGTGAGTATCCGTGGCAATGGAAGATACAAATGTTATGAGACTTTTATGGCTTAATATGAGACATTATTATGACCATTTCTTCTTTTTCATACCTTCTCCTATTTTTCGGTCTAAAGATATTTTAGTATAAACATCTGGATGCAGTGGTCTGTGTGGGGTTTGTAGTGATTGGAGGATCAAAGACCAAGAAGTGTGTGATATCTACCAATCCTCTTATGACTAGTTATATCCCATGGTAGGTCATCTCATGAGTCATGTCCCGGTAGAATCAGGCGAAAGAGATTGTCGAAGTGCCTCCAGTTATCTAGTTTTGTTATGCTGGTCTAGTGTCTGCCTTAACCTCTTATTCTTGTGACATCTTTTTGGAGAAAACAAGCCCCAATGTAGCTTTTGTTGCTGTAAGTTCGGCATCCTTTTTCTCTTGGTGAGGTCCGTGAGGATATGTCATGTTAGGGTCACTTGTGGTATGTTATTAGCCGAATATCTTATTGAGTTTAGGGGCAGATTTGGCGTTGTTTAGGAACTTCATAATTAGGCAGATTTGGCGTTATTATCTTTTTTTTTTTTTTTTGTGACAGGGTTAGTGGTTGGGGATGAGTGGTTGTGCATGTTGGTGTACATGAAATTTGTCATTCATTCCTCTATTTGAAAATAGAGTTTTGTTTTGCTTCATTGAACCCTCAACATTTTTCACTCCTTATTTTGGTTTACTAGGAATCGAGTTCAGCAGATTGTCGGTGCTACTGATAATGTATCAAGGCGTTGTGGAAGTATCTTACCTTCTCCAGTGGAGGAATTGTCCAATGGGAGACAGCCGTTTATAGAAAAAATTACTTTTACGAGGTCTTTAAGTGTAAGAATCACTTTCCATGATTTTTTTACCGATATTGTTTTATGAGAATTTTTATGCAATGTAACGACTTCATGTTTCTGATTTTGGATGGCCTTTCCACCATAATACAGGACACATCACATAATGTCTACTTAAGTGGAAACTTGAGATCCCCAGCACGTCGACTTCTTTTGTAGATATTGTTCAAAGGCCCAGCAGTTCTTGCACAGATGAAGATATAGTCGGATCTGAGGATAAAATATCATTGGACTTGGGTGCAGATATCTCTAGAATTAAGCCATATGAGGATAATCATGTTGGCGATGTCAATTCAATTCTGATTCTGTGCAATATACACTTCCATCTTCCAGTCATATAGTCAGTAGACCGCCTGAAGACTCGGATTCAAAAGAATTTTCAGTTGATGTATTAAGAGATGATATGCTGCAGTACAAGGATCCTCTACCAAAGGATATTGGTAATTTGAGTGGCGGGGTTATCTTCATCAATCATCTTATCCTGCAGAAATTTTGGGGATCCTAATGGTCCATCGGTTGTTGCATGAAAGGAACCATAGTTCAAGTAAGATCAGAACTGATCAAAATTCTGTAGATAGCTTTGAAGAAGAAACTTCTTTACCATTTACATGTGTGAATTCATTATTAAATGAAAGCAATGAATTAGAATTCAGAGTACTGTCAAATCAAATAGGATGCATCGAAATTCTAACTTGTTTTAGACTGAAGAAATAGTAGAGCATTTGCGAAGAATTGGCGACAATAGTTTAAGTAACGATGAAGAAATGTCGTCTTTTGATGCCGTGGAAACAACATTATCTCAATATTTTGTCCATGGGTTTGGATTCAAGTGATGATTCAATGTCCTTGCCTCATGGATTAAATGATTTACTTGATGAGCGTGATGATCGGCATGGTCCCTCATGGAACTCCTATACCAGTCACGAAATCCGGGGTCTCATTTGCAAGAGAAGCGGATTTTCTGGTCAGTGTCTACTCATCAGTGTTCCCTCAATAATCCTGCTAAAGTTTCAAGCACTTGCTCTATTGGGAAGGATTATCCAGGCAATCTGGAGCATTACGTGTCTAACCCTCAATATCAAGGTAAATGCTGTTAAGTAAAACACTTTAGCAGTTGCTGTTGCATTTGTTTTCATCACATGATTATTTTTTCTTTCATTTGAAGCTTAATTTGTCTTGTTGATGACTTTTTAGGTGTGTCTTGCCGTCCACGGTGATCTTCAGCTTTTATTCCTTATTCTATTCAATGAACTTCTTGTTTATCTTTTCCTTTTGCTGCATTAAAAAACTGTGATACAAAGTCAATATTTTCTTGTTTTCTTGAACTTTCTATAGTTACGTTTAAACTGTGAAGATTATTAAGAATTTGTTACATCTTATCTTCTCTTACTTCAGTCCTTTTGGGTGAGTTTAAACTCCTTTGACATGTTAAACTTGGGTCTTCTGTAATAATTGTTTTGTTGAATTCTGTAGATTGCTGATGCGACTGTGTTAATATGTATCATAAAACCTTCAGTACTTTCGATTAGCCATGTTTCTGACCAAGAAAGTTTTGTAACATAATTATGTAGCAGATGTTGTAATGCTGTTCTTGTTTCCTTTTGTGGACTCAAACCGTGTCTCTTTTACTCATAATAGGGTGTATGGTAACATGCAATCATTGTTGATCTAACCATATTTGTTAATCATATTTATTCACTGTTGGTTCAAACATATTTTTTTTCATATTTGTCAACCTTTGCGCTTTAATCATTGACTATCATAGTCTTGTTGTATTAAAGTTCTTTACTGATTGCACCTTGATAACTTATCATGTGGATTCTCTATTCCCAGCGAATTTCTGATTATATTTTGGTCATAAATATATCTTGTGGGCCAATGGTGCTGTTACCTTTTAAATGCTATACATTTTGCATTTACCTTCACTATTAATCGCTTTTCATGCCAACTATCCATTGACAGCACCCAGGTCACCAAGCTTGGCTCCTCCGGGGTTTCACTGCCTTGCAGAGAAGCACCACCGGTTTTCCTCATTTGAGAAGACTGGGAGAGTCCAACACAGCCCATCTGGTATGCTGCTTCCCACTCCTAGGTTGCATGGTGCAGTTACATAAATGCAGATATAGGATACCCTTGTGCAGATTTTTTTTTTAAATTTAGGATAATAGGAATGCGTGTGCATATTCAAAAAATATAAGAACCATGTTGTGATAATAAAACTACAACAAACAAATTACAGAAAAAACAATAAAAACAATTTATAGCGACTTTTCTTCTTTTGCGGTGGGTTTTCTCATGTTGGACAGCTTTTCATTCATTTGTCAGCGTCTTTTCTCTAGTTTTCAGCAAGGTTCTTGATTTCATGTATCCGAGTTGTGTATAGGTTTATCCGAATCTAGTATCCACATTTTAAATAATTGTAAATTCGCCCCAACCATGTATCCCAGGTATTTGATGAGTATCCGTTTCAGATACAGATTTGTTACCAAACAAGAAGAGTATTTGTGCATCCTGTATCCATACGTTACCATGATTTTTAAATCATTTCCTGTGTTTTCTCTTCTTGTTGAACATATTTTCTTTAATTTTTCAGCATCTTTTCTTCAAGTTTCAGTTGGGTTCTTCATTTTATAAATCCGAGTTATGCATATGCACATCCGAATCCCGATCTAACCTATAAAGCATTGCGAATTTGCCTAACCACATATCTTAAAGCATCCGGTTTGTATCTGTGTCGCACAGCTGGCAAGCGAGTATCTGGTGCATAGTTGTTCATACCCTTCTGCTGTATTGGGCTTTTCTAGAATTGTCTAATTCTAGTTTCACTGTTTTGTGCTGCTGTTGTTGCAGGAGGTTTGGTTAAAAACTCTTCTTTGCCAAATGGTTTCTTTCAAACTCCATTAATAGCAGGAAACAATGGAAATAGTGGAGAAGTTGATTTTATGATCCTGCAATACTAAGATATGGTGAAGGCAAGCCTACAAATGGACTGGAAAGCGTGGTCTTGGGGCGAGGCCTATATTCAATAACCATCTGAGTTCTTTTGAAGATGAATCTAAGCTTTTGCTTCTAATGCAGCAGCAGCCACCCTTATCTCATCATAATCAAGATTCAATATATTCTGGAAATTTTTTGCAACAAACCCCACACATGTTCAAGGAGCCACAGGTACCACTTGCTCGTGCTGGTAACCAACGGCTTTCGGGTTTGGATGGCGTATCTGATTTATCCTCCAACGCTGATCTCTCAGCCACAAACATACAGTCCTTCTACCTTAATGCAGATGTCACAGCAGAAATTAGTGAGCGGACAAGTAACTAATGGCCGTCAGAACAGTATGGATGTAATGTGGAAAAAAAGCGGCGCTTGTGTTGCAGATATTCAGAGAAATGAAAGACAAGGGTTGGACAAGTACATTTCTGGCTATGGTGATTTAGTGTACCAGATGGCTGGAGGTGATTTATACAGCAGAGGTTTAACATGATGTAGATCACTGTAATGAATGAAACGAAACTCGTTCACTTTTGGTATTTATTTATGTAATTACAATTTGGCATGGAAATTCTTCATGAATGACGAATGATCAGTATTTATCTTTATGTTCATTTTATTTAGTCATTTCAGTTTTTTATGCATTCTCGGGGGCACTCCGGATTCTCTGCTGTTCAAGCTGCGTGCTGTCTGTGTATGTGAAAGTTCATGTCTTTCTTTTTTTTCTTTTTTTTCTTTTTTTTTTACCCCCCTTGAACTTGAGATAACAAAATTACCCTTTAACCCCCAATCCCCTTATCACACTAATGCTGTAATGTGTACATACAGCAGAGGATCCATCCTCGTCCTGGGTGTGGTGAATGGGAAACTCAATCTTGTCCGCCTGTCAATGCCGGATTTTTCCCACAACGCACTCTCTGTCTCTTTCTTCTGTGTTTATTCGTTGTTTATTATTCTTGATGGTTCATGGTGTTCGTGACGAATATAGAAATTGATTGTTGAGGGTGGTGATGTATATGAAGATAATTGATGGTGAGCTTGTGTAATTTTTTTTTTTTCCTACGCTTCAAATTTACCGTATTAACACTTTACATCTGCATTTAATTTTAGGAAAAATAGCAATCTGACGAATCTTTATCGATTCTTTATCTTTTAACAGTAAAATCTGATTACAGCAAACGCCTTTACATCTATCGCGTTAATCAGGATTACGTAAATTTTCCAATATTTCTACCATGTTATATAAAATAGAGAATGTTATGAATTTCATCTTGCATAGATATTCTACAAACTAGAAAATGTGTAAATGTGAAACCCGAATTCTTGTGTGTTATAATTTAAAGTATTTCCGTCTTTTGGAAATTAGATTTTTTCCAAGTATTTCAAGGTTAATTAATTATTTCTTTCCCTCAAGACACCTTAAAATCAACTTAGAAGCAGAAAATCATATAAAAAGCCTCCAGATATATATATACTTCACAAAATTCGTATTTTCAAGTTTTAGAAAAGCCTCTGCCCTGTCCTGGCCGCTTCACCGGGAAAGCGCCTGACTTAGTCTTGGGAGCTTCAAGCGGCCTTTTGGGTTCGTTTGGCGAGTCATAGCGGCGATTTAGAAGTAGTTTCGACTCGGGGAAGCGATTTGAGGCTTAGATTCATCTTTTGAATGTAAGATCTAATCTTTTAAGTAATAGTTCTTGACTTTGATCATAATTAGGTTAGATTCAAAGGGTATTGTAAGATTCGTTGTTGTTTTGTAGATTCGCGTAGTTGATGCTCCGTTCATATTTAGGCTCTTCTTAAGGTAAGAATTTCTCTTGTCAAAGATTTTGTTTTGATTCAAAGATTATGTTTTTAATATGTTTTGAGCAGTTTGTCGTATGTTAAATTGCAGTAAGAGACATGATTATGTGTTGCTTTAGGTATTTATCAAGACATAAAGTGGCTTGTAGGAAGTGCAGGTTTGCTTTCTTGGCCTTCTCACGAGGAAAGAACATAGGTTGAACTCCAAAAGCGGTTTTAGGGTCATTCTGTGACACAAAGCTGTGTTTTCAAAGCTTATTTTGTTTTATAGATATCTTACGTATATTGTTTCTTTCACGAATAGTGGAGATAGGTTGGAAGTTTGGTGTTATTCACGATTTTTGTATGCTCACGTAGGATAGAATATGGAACTTAACTTTGAACTTATGTGCTCTATGTTCTCTAATTGTGTTAAGATAATGTTTAGTTAGTGATATTCATAAACCGTAATTCAACCCGTGGATCCTTATTCGGGTCCGTCCGGCCACCAAAAGCCTTTGGACAAGGCCCACAGCCACCCCGTCGATCCATGACTCGCCCAGGCGGCTTGGGCTCGCAACCCTAACGGACTCGGCCTGGGTCTCTCGAGCCTCACGCGGCGCCAACAAGGCTAGGGGACCGTCAGTGAGCCAATAAGGCCATTAGGTCCCGAGGACCACGACCAGCGATATGAAAATGAGCAAGCAACAATCCAAGGATGACTATACAAGGATGCAAAGAACGGCTAAGTGTTAGGCCCGAATCTCATCGAAGTCGCCACATAATAATTAGCTTAGTTAGTATCTCATTGTACTTGTCTAATTGTAATTAGTTAAACCCTAATATGTGTCTTGTCTATAAATAGGGCTCTATGTAACCATTTGCATATATACAATTAATACAAAAGCAAGGCAAACTTTGCCAAATCATTTACTCTCTACATTCTAGTTTGTGCCACCACTTGCACCACCACAAATCCTTTGTCACAGCCGTGCACCACTGGTTTCTACATCAAATCACAGCCAGATATCCACCATAAACCACCTCTAAATAACCTATGATAATTTCGACCTTATCAGTTAGTTACCTTGCAATGTATTTTGCGGAGACCATGAGTATTAGAAGTCCCGTGTCGGAGGTATGACCAGCTCTATTTGCCACGTCGTTCTTAAGACGACGTACTGTACGGAGTACCTTGGGTCCTTAAGTCTCAAGTTGGAGGTATGGTTAGTCATATTGGCCATGTTGCACACCTTTCCCTCAATTTAAGTATTTTTTGTGCTACGTAATGAATATGACTATGAAAGACAAAACAAGACATGACAAGACAAGAACATGGATGTGATGAACATGATAAACAAGACACAAACATGTTTTTGTTTGTTGACAAATAAGCTATGGATTGGTAGTATACGTACGTTTGGTCAGTAGGCTAAATATGTTAAGTAGTAATGAAACGAACAAGTGTGCAAGATGGTAGCGTAGTTAATAGACATGTTTTTAGTGCATAGTTCAACGTGGTTTAAAATGGGTTTCCTTATGTTTCAAGGTATGTTTTTAGAGATGTTTTATGCATTTGTCAAGTTATGTTTTTAACTCTTTTGTGAACCGGATGAAGTAGTATTATTTCATGTCTCCCGGCATCCGATAAACATGGATATCCCTTTTGGTCTTCTTTCTCTTTAGTGAGCATTCGACCGGTGCTCACTCCTATAATTGGAATAAGAAGTGTTAAGATAAAGCGCTTACCGTTGTACTAAAACCAATTGGTGGTAGTAAATGCGCTACTATATTTCTTTTCGGTATTCAAGGGTGTGAGAATCTCTCCGACACCCCGCCAGTGTGGGTAATATGTCCCTACACTTGCACAATTTTTCATTCAAGAGTGTGGGCAATCTCTCCCGACACCCATATTTCTTTCGGTATTCAAGGGTGTGAGAATCTCTCCCAACACCCCCTCAGTGTCGCGTAATATGTCCACTACACTTGCACAATTTTTCATTCAAGAGTGTGTGCAATCTCTCCCAACACCCACCCTCAAGTGCCTCAAGTGTGGGCAATCTGTCCCAACACTTACACAATTTTTTTTAAATATGTTCCAACCAGGTTTCGATCCCGTGACCTCTGGCTCCGATACCATGTTAAGATCAAACGCTTACCGTTGTACTAAAATCAATTGGTGCCAGTAAAGACGCTACTTTATTTCCTTATCATTTGAAAGTGTGGGCAATCCGTCTCAACACCCCCCTCAAGTGTTGGCAATCTATCCAACACTTGCACAATTTTTTTCAAGAGTGTGGACAATCTCTCCCAACAAGAAGACATGAATGTTATAGACGAGTTGGATAATGAGCATAAGGAGCAAGCTTATAGATGGAGCCATGAAGTCCCTTGTGTCGGCAGAATCATTTTTAGTCAAGTTGAGTTATAATAAAAGTTAGTATTACATCCGTCTCAAAATGTAAATCCGTTTTAGATTTTTCATACAGATTAAGAAAGTTGGTTAAATTTGTTATATGTCATTAATTATGATGAAAAAGTCTAAACCTTTGACCATTATGCAAATGAGTGAAAAGTTGGTGAAATGAAAATTGTAATAAATCTTCATTGATTTTTATATGAACTACGTTTTGAGAATAAACCAAAAAAATTAAATAGACGTATTTTGAGGCGTAGGTAGTACTATTTATTTGTGATTCTAATTTTACAATAGTTGTAATCGGTTGGGTTGTTTAATGGAAGACCCTGGGGTTCAATTTTCCTCGTCTCTTGCTTGTTTCTTTTTCTTCTGCGCCTTATTTCTAAATGTGATATTAGTCGTATTACATTAGGCTTACACGAGTTTTAATGTTTTCCGCAAAACTCATGCGGTATCCAGGATATTGACGTTACAATAAAACTATAAAATAGACAATTCATTAAAAGAATCGTCTGAAATGTTGTTAAAAGGGAAGAAGCTTAGGGGTTAAAACCACCGGCGGAGGGAGGCAACTTAATTCGTATAAACGGGTCATCATTTGCATAATTTGAACGGTGAAACATTTAGAGAAGAAAAGAATTGTTCCTGAAAACAAAAATGGATATTTAACAATGGGTAAAATAAGATGGGTAGATTAATTTAGGTAGAAAAATGTTGATGTTTTTGTCTTATTACTGTTGAAATTTTCATACTAGTATCTGCCGTACGGTTAGAGAACACAACTACACAAGAAAACCAGCAGATTCATGCTGACATTATCAACGTAAACAGTAATGATCATCCACTCTGACTTTCAACCACAACATCTTACACAATAAAATCTACACCATATTCTCATTGGAATTCATCACAAAAAATAATTAATCACTTTAATCCATATATACTACTTGTGTAGTGGTTTGTCTTATTACTACACAAGAGGAGGTTTAACATAGAGAGCTACAACGTGGGGAGTGACGTGTGGCGTAATCGGACCACGCGGTTCATTCTCTGTGATATCAGTGTATGGTGGGATTATGTCATGTCACGGTCATTCCCTACATGTTAAATCATAAGGTTAAATTTCGCGTAAGAGTGTAGTCTTGCATATCGTTATTCCAACGTAAATACTATGGACTCCTGAAGTCAAACCAGTCATTTCAAAGTTATCTTTCAGTCATTTTGAGCCAACCAATTCAGCGTGCTTTGACATCATTACTCTTTTTTAAAATAGCGAACCTTTAGCTTCATCCAGAGCGGGCCACGTGTCCAAGTTCAGATCCAACAAATCAGAGCCTGTCCATCAATTAACCTCCACGTCATCATGAAACCTATGTGTCATCCGACTTGTCATATACGTGGCAAAACCTAGGGCTCTCCCCGCCTCGACATTATCCACGTCAGTACCTAGCAAAATACTTTGCCTTCATTTTCACGTAGAGAATATCTCCTCAACCCGACTGGCCCCACTCCACCGTCCTCCCCCAACTCTCTTCTTCTTTGCATCTCTTCTTTTTTTTCGTTAAAGTGAAATGTCTTTCACCTGCGACTATTTTGCTCGTGAATCAGTAGTAAATTTTTATCAATCGGAGGATCTATTGACAATTTCTCAGTTTTTATTGTGAAAGATTTGCAGTGGCTTGGAGTTTATAGTAGCCGATACTTCTGCTGTTCTTCAACGGCGTTTAATTGGTAATAATTTATAGAGCTTTTTTTTTTTTTTTTTTTTTGAAACTAGGAATATTGTGAATATGTTGACCCACCCTCTTCCCCTGTAATTTCTTTTTATTGACTATTTTAATTTTTATGTTACTGAAGAGAACTTTCCTTGAGTTTAAGTATGAATTGTTGTTCGTTGTTCAATAGCTTGCTGAAAAGACTGAATTATGATGAAATGAGAGAAAAGGTTAGAACCTAGAAGGCTCATTATTTTTTTTTAATTTTTATTTTCTGTCTTCCGTAATTGAGATAAATATTATTCCCTTTACTTTTTGGCCGGCAAGTTCATATTGTAAATTATCACGGAATTAAGTTGGTTAGATGTTGTAGTACTATATTTGTTATTGTTGCATACTGGCTTACCTTCAAAGTATGTTGTTTTTAGTTTTTACTCAAAGATTAGTCAGATTATTGTTCTTTTTGGTCTTCTTATATTTTTCGTAGTTTGGAATTTAGTCGTCAAGTAACAATAGTTATTGAAGAAGAATAAAATGATGTCGATCAGGACGGGGCTAGTAAAATGGAGCTGAATTGTTGGTTGATTGAAGCGGCGTTGGTCAGCTGGTTAAGTTAGTTTCAAGCTGGATTCCCGTCTGCAACAAAGGACGAGTTTTGGGGAGGCTGAGTGAGTGCAAATTTTGCAATACACAGATGAACTCAAGTCAGTAGGAGGTGAATGTAAGTGGGATGTTCTAAAGAAAGGAATAAGTGCAGCAGGGGAATTAGAGAGTGAATGGGTTACGGGTAATGGTTTTCCCTGTTGAAAACCACACCAGGATATACACCAAAGAATATTCACTCTTCTTTTAGTAGACAACATTGAGAACCATTAGAAGGGCCTAAAACTAACAATTCTGGGCTAAAAGCTTGCCGCAAAGGGGTCCCTTTTTAATTTAACTGCTTAAAACTCAATTTGAACTAAAATCCTAGCATCAGCATAGATAAATTAAAGAAATAAGAAATATCATGTTTAATCTGAAATTCTCTTGCATCAGTAGTACCTTTGGATGTGTCTGGATTTGTTTTGAATAGTTGATTTAAACCTGATTTCCCATTGCTCATTTCTTTTTGAGTATAAAGAGACTTACTTCTGTGTCTCAGAATGCGCAAGGCAGGGGAAGTTATTACATGGTACCTCCACTCGTGCCGAAATACCATCAGTTTTAAAACTGGATTTAAACTGCGTGGATTACGATCGTTTCTTCCATCACTTCACCCCAAAATACACTCTCCATGTAAGTATTTCCCATAAAGGCAGAGCTAGCGAGAGAAGGTAAAGAGAAGATGTAAGAAAAGTATCTCTATGATGCTGATGTTAGAGGTGTACTAGTTCTTTGACATTTTTTTGCCAGGCATTTGTTGTACATGTATGAACATCTCTCTCTACTTTTGAATAAATCTGATGAGTTCGGTTGCTGCATATATTTTTGCGATATTTGTGCCTTTGTCTTTCATATCTTTTTTTAATTTTTATGATTATTTTGTCTTTTGAGTCGTTTTCTTTTTGGCACTAGGATGTTAAGACATTAACCTTTGTTTCTTTATTCGCAGAATCTGTTGAGAGGTTATACTCTAAAGGTTTGTTAGTTGAAGTTAATGGTATGTGCAGCTTATATAACTTAAAGGTCCGACTGCTTATCATCCATCATTGGTCTTTTTGAATCTGGTTGATGAGTATAAGGAGGAAAATGGATCTTCTACCAACTAAAGGGTTGGGAGAAACCAATCATCACTGCAATCAGGACAGTATGATTGTGAATACTAGACTTACCGGTAAAAGAAATCAAGTATCTGAGGAAGGCGAATCTCGGAATAATGAAGGCGTCAACCGGCGTCCTGTAGAGGTTGTAGAGAGCCAGGTTATTGTGCATTCCCAAAGGCAACAATGGCAGCAACCACAGCCTCAGGCTCCTCAAGGGCCAATCGTTTGCTGGGAAAACTTTCTTCCTGTAAGGTCCCTTAAAGTTCTGTTGGTTGAGAATGACGATTCAACTCGCCACGTTGTGAGTGCATTGCTAAGGAATTGCAGTTACGAAGGTGACTTGCTTCATCTTCTACTATGCCTGGGATCATTTACTGCAGATAATTTTTGGATCTCGTGTTCATATTCTCTCATGTACATGGCCTCTTTGCTCAGACATTGATATGGATACATATCTTTCATACATGTCTATGAGATGTATTTTGACTTGAAACTGGTCACCCAATCGAGAGAGAAATCATGTTACCGATCCACTAAATTTTCACTTGAAGTGGTCCCTTAGCTGCTTCTTGATTTAAAATAAGCTAATCTTTCCCTTGGCATAATTTAGATGCAGTTCAAGCTTTCTGAAGTTAGTTTTGACGTTTTATAATCTGAATTTCTCATTGAAAAATAGCTCCTTAATTTACAAAACATTTACCTAGTTGAATGTTCCCTGTTTCTGACAGGATTAAGCTTACACTACATTGGTACAATTTGGTTACTTGCTTGTGTTGTTGGATAGTTGATGAATAGGCAAAGAAACATTTTTGACAATATACATACTCTTGGAGTATTTTGTGATGTTGTATACCTAAATAAAAGTTATTATCTTGCTCAAGCGGGTGACCTCTTGATCTTGAAGCTAAATATACAAAGCAAGTCTCTCTCAGTAGTATCACTGTACCTAGACTGTGAACAATCAGTTTTGGACAATTGCAAAGAATGCAGGATATTTTCTGAGGAAGGTGTCTAGACAATTTGTTACAACAGTAGAGCAAGAAACTTGCTTCCTAATGTCTGTGCACCCTTTTTTTTTTGTGTGTGTGTGGGTGGGGGTGGGTTGAAGGATATGCCTTTAAGAGGATTAGTAAGTATTCATGTGCTTGTTATTTGTAAACTAGTATATACTGAAAGAAAAGCTATTTTTTCGAATCATATTACTGAAGGGAGTATAGTTGCAGTTAAAAAGAAAGAAAGAAAATAAGCCTGGTTGATTTTGTGTTTTGTATATATCATCGATTGTGCAAATAATGTTCATCAAATTCCTACTTTGAAGTTCCTTTTAACTAAAATTTCCTTGTAATCAAGTATTCGAGTTTTGGACAGTAGACAACCTATAAATGTCCGATACAATGATGCTACCTGGAATATTTGAAGTGTTAGCATATATCTCATTTTTTTAATCTTTGAATTCTGGCATTATGTTAAGTTACAACTTTGTAGATTTCATGTTGGTGCTAGTTGAACGGATCCTCCCCACCCCAGCAACCCTAAACATATTTTTAGGGAGAGGGGTTGGTATTTGGTATGAGATGGTATGTTTTGTTTTGGAATATAAAATATCTATTTATTCTTTCTGTGTGGCAGTGAGAGCTGTTTCAAATGGTCTTGAAGCATGGATAATTTTGCAAGATCTCACCAATCATGTTGATCTTGTCCTGACGGAGGTAGCAATGCCAGGTTTATCAGGCATCGATCTTTTATCCAAGATCATGAGTCACAAAACTTGGAAGAATATCCCAGTCATTAGTGAGTATCATTGCTAATTTTACTACAACAGCCAGTATACAGTATACAAATATACACGCGCCCCCCTCCCCTTGATTCATTCTTGTTTCTCTTTTGTTTCCCCGAAAAAATGGCCCACTAAGATTAACTTACTTTATTTCACAGGTTAAAGTTGTAATATTAATGTTTTGAAGTATGTCTGCAATGGCATCATTTTTAAGTTTCTCGTCAGTTTCATACAACATGTTATAAATTAAGTACACTTCTCTTGAACCATGTGTAAGGTTAACTAGGACAATAAATGTGTGATGGAGGAAGAAGTACATGCTATACTTGAACCATGTGTAAGGTTAACTAGGGCAATAAAAGGTTGATGGAGGAAGAAGTACATGCTATACTTGACCTTTACTTTAAACTTCTACCCTTGATGAGTTTTCCTTGCAGTGATGTCATCAAATGACTCCATGGGAGTGGTCTTCAAGTGTTTGTCAAATGGTGCTGTTGACTTTTAGTCAAGCCTATTCGCAAGAATGAGCTTAAGAATCTCTGGCAGCATGTATGGAGGAAATGTCACAGTGTAAGTTGTATGAAAGTTCTCATTTGATTCAGAAACTAATGGTTGGCAATGATTTCTATCTTCATGCTGGAAATATTTTCCGTGGTTTACCTTTTCTCTTTTGAGGGAGAGGAGGATTTGACTTATGTATGGTATTGTGTATTTCTGTCTTATGTGCTTTTTCTGTTTGTTCTTCAGTCAAGTGGTAGTGGAAGTGAAAGTGGTATCTGAACAGAAAAGTCTACAAAGGCAAAAAGTGTTGATGGGTCAGATAACACCTTGGAATGCAATGGTGAGGAAGACAGTGAGAGCACTGGGTTGATGTATAAAAGTGGAAGCGACAATGATAGTGGTATTCAGGTATTACGTATTCTGAATACTGTACAGATTGTTCGGACTTGCATCTCATTATGTAGTGTATCACTGATTTATTGGGTTTCCATCGACCTTTTCTTTTCTCTGTTTACTCTATGTAATCTGGCCAAGAAAAATAGTTTAATCATGTCCTAAGTTATATTTGTATGTTTTATAAGTAATCCATTTCGACTGTATCAGGAACTCTCTGGTCTACACATGCTTTGTTTGTATGTGAAATAAATCATACTTTCTTTTGCGTTTGTTTCATTACTTCTTTTTATGGTTAGAAAAAATCTCTACCTCATGCCATGCGTAAGTATCTGTTGAATTTTTTAAGTGAACGGTGTGCAACTGAGAGGAAGAACTTCAATTTTATTTACGGAGTATGAGTATTTATATAGGAAACAAGGATCAATTAGGATTCCTGAAATTATAGAGTGATTAAGCTACAATTTTCCGATTACGGTATACATATCTCTACTCTCTAGTCCCAGATTTATCTTTGAACCTATACAAATCTGTTGAACTACCATCTCTCCCAAAAGCTTAAGCTTTTGGGGATTTTGGCGAGGTAGATAATCAACATTTTATATTTCAACACACGCCCCCTCAAATGTGGGCCTATTATATTTTTAGAGAGCCCAACACTTGATTTTTTTGTTTGTTTAGGAAAATTGTGTTTGGAGCGGGGTTTGACCCACGACCTCTCCATTTCGATCTGTGTTGAACTACCATCTCTCCCAAGCTTTTGGGGAGGTTGATAATTAACATTTTATATTTCAACAAAATCAGATCAATTATGTGGATGAATCTCCAACACTCCTCTCAACCTGGCAAATACAGATTCTGCATTGCCAGCTTGCTGATATTGTCTTGAAATGCTTTACCACTAAGTCCCTTTGTCATTACATCCGCCAAATGAACTTTTGTAGGCGTATAAGGCCCACATCCTCCAATGATTTTGTCTTGAAATGCCTTGCCGCTCCGCCCGACTGAAATTGTGTAGGCACATAAGGCAAACAGATCAGCCCACTGTCCAGCTTTTCTTTGATAAATGGCCTATCTGTCTATCATTATGCCTTGTCCTGTCATGTTGCATGGGGTTATGAGCTATGCTTATAACTGTTTGTTGTCAAAGTATAATTTCATTGACATATCCCACTTTACCTTCAAGTCTTGTTGGATAATCTTCACCCCCAGTAAACATTTATCCTCATCCTATGAGAGCCTTTAAGTAATGTAGAATACAATATACAACTCATAAATGGACTTCCCTCAGATCATGCATGAATCGACTATACTTACTGCATAGGCTATATCTGGTCTGGTATGTGGAAGTTAGAACAGTCGCCCTGCCAATCTTTTGATACATTTCCCTGTCTACCCCTTTGCTCTCACTTGCTTGTCCAAACCTGTGATTTTGTTCAATTGGTGTGGCGGCCTGTTTGCTACAGTCGCTGGAGTCCACTTGTTTTTTAAGGAATTACCATCTTTCAGTTAAACTTGTTGATGGACATCAGTCTTTTATCGAAAAATCTTCAAAACACTAGCAAATTTCTGTTGCATAGTGGCACCAAGATTATATATCTTTTTATAAGACATAGTGGCACTAAGATTTAAGAAAGGAATAAAGAAATAAATAATAAAGATTACTACTTCCAGCAACTGTTTATATTGATGTATGATAGATCCACTTGACATATTTGGTGTTCTAAATTTAGCTCAACCAGTATCCCGTTTTCTGAATTTGTTTGTGTTTGGGTCTCATGGGGATGAATCAATATTTTGATGTCATTGTGTCACCTAAGAATTGATGGACGCTCAATCGATATTATCGCTGGCTGGGATGCTAGGTGTTATATTCCTCGGTTTTGAATTCTTTGGCATGAATACTTATCAGGTAAACAAGTATCCAATTATTTCTCAGAATAAAAAAAAGTATCCCATCAATTGTTACGTGCTTTAAGTCGACCAGTGTGTGGGAAAGCACCCTGTTTTCCTAAGTAGGACTATACTCAGGAAGCTACTGGTTAAATTTGCTTAGTTTTGTGCTTGATGTAATGCTGACGTGCTTCTCACCGGGATATATCAGCATTCATTTAGAAGCAAAATGATGACCTTTGTTGAACCAATATAATAACCTCAGTGAAAGTTTTTGAAAGGCAAAATATGCCTGGTATTAGGGATTATTAAGGGAGCCCATTCTTTTTAATGAATCTATCTGACTTAGAAAGAGGATTTCAATGGATCAAATAAAGGAGGTGTATGTGAAGGATACTTTTGAAAAGAAACTGGAACCTGTATCTCTAGCAAGTCATAGGACATAACGATTACCCAGAGAATGCTACATAAAAATATTACTTCATGAGTGAAACATAGTGTGTCAGTTTCATCATTAAAAATCCTAATGAGCCTCTGCTCTTCCATTCATCTCAATGATCCAATAGAGCTTGAATAAAAAACCGACAGGATATAGTATACTGTATTAAGAGAAAAACAGAGGATCTGAGTCATCTGACTACAAGTTCGTTATCCTGCATATGGGGACAAAGTTCGCAAAGCCGAATGAACTCCTTCTCTCCCAGTTGCCCCACTACTCTCTGGTCTCGATTTTATTTTATTCTTCTGGAAAAATGCCACCATAGATTGCTGTAACTTTCCAAGCCAACACCAAATTGCTTAACAGTACCAAAACTGCGCCCATTATGGTGCATTGATAACATTGCCAAGATGTGCTTTCCTTTTGATTTCCTGGCAAACAATTATTTTCAGAGTTGTTTTTTGTTTTTGTTTTTTTAGCTGACTGTATTGATTCTACAGAGTTCTTGTTCTAAAAGGGCTCTAGAAGTTCCAAGCCATCCGATTTCACAGTGGGACGATTTAGCAGATCCACCCGGTAGCACTTGTGCCCAGGTAATTTGTTCAAGGTTAGAGGCACAGAGCAGCAATTGGGTGCCTACTAATGTAACAAAAAGGTTCCAGGAAGAGGATGATTTGCCTGGTAGGAAGAATTTCTTTTCTGTCAGTTGTAAATATTAGCTTTTTTGAAATTCACATTATATTTGTTTTCAGATAATGTTGCAATGGGCAAAGACTTAACGATAGGGGCTCTTACAAGTTCTGACGTGCAGCTTAGAAAGCACACTGAGAAAGTGGTGGGTGAAGTATCAAGTACAGGAACAGGCAGACTTCTAGATATCGACGTCAAGAAAGACGAGAAAAAACAAGGGAAAGATTCAGAGGAACAAAGCATTGACACGGCGAAGGATGAAATGCAGCACAAAGATAAAGATGTCATAAATGCCATTGCTGATGTCTCTATTCCGCACAGGGAAAGTGCACTAAATGAAGTTATAAATGACCTACCAAAGGTCAAAACGTTAATCAAGGTGCCGAAAAGGAATCATCCTTAGAGCTCAGTTTGCAGAGGCTAAGAGATGTAGGCAATTCTGGGTCAAATGCTCAAGGACACAATATACTGAAACATTCAGCGTTTTCCAGGTGTGACATCAAAACAGCCCAACACTAATTATACTTAAACCTCGAAAATGCTAAGATTGTATTCTTCTGTTACATTTTCAGGTATAACACAACCTCGACAACTAACCAGGCTGTAACCGTTAATTTGGGGAGCTGTTCTCCAGTTAATTACAGCTTAGAAGCGCCTAAGACTGAATCAATGCAGCATTTACAAGGCCATTCAACTGGAACTCCAAACCAGGGATCCAATGGAAGTAGCAACAGCATCAATATGGGCTCTACTACAAATAATGTTTCCACCAAGCCTAAGTCATCTAATGACGAACCGATACCCAGATCTACAGTCGATGTCCATCATTGCTATGCTTATGAGCCGGTGCATCATGGTCATTGTCCTGCTCCTCAGACCATCATGCCTGGGAATCCAGACGCTACAAAGATGGATGCAACCCAAGAAATGGCCATGCATCAGCACACCCAAGTCGAGCATCATCATCACCACCATTATCATCACCATCACCACCATGTGCACAGCTCGCAGAAACAACAGAAGCTTCCACTTAATAGTGATGACTCATCTTCAAGAAATTTAGCTGCTGCAACTTCAAATTGCGTGCCATCGGACAAGTTAGGAATGACTATTGAAGGAAATATTGCTAATTATGCGAGTGCATCAGAAAGCAACAATGGGAACAGCGGACAAAATAGAAAGGGTACTGCTGGAATTGCTGAAGGGACAAATGTGACCAATGATAATGGATCCCTTGGAGCATGTGCTACAGGAAGCGGAAGCCGTAGTGGCTTAGATCAAGATCGTTTGACACTGAGAGAGGCTGCCTTAAACAAATTTCGCCAGAAGCGGAAGGATAGATGCTTTGAGAAAAAAGTAAGACGATGATGTGTGTGTGTGTGTGTGTGTGTGTGTGTGTGTGTGTCTCATTTTGGTGTTTAATCTATTTAAGATGCAAGTATGGGGTTCTTCCTAATGTTTTTGGATATGAAAGATGTTATCTTTTTGGTAGCTTTCTTAGGTATACTTGGCAGGAATGAGCATCTTCCTGCTGTAAGCCAGGTATTGTTAGAACACTTCACATTAATTAATGGACATGATATGTATTTCAGGTGAGATACCAGAGCAGGAAAATGTTAGCAGAACAGAGACCCCGTGTACGTGGGCAATTTGTGAGACAAGCAACGGATGGTAACAAAAACAGAGACGAAAGCAACGATACAAATAGCTGACCTAGCCCTCTGGTTTGATTACTACTATCTACTCTTGTGTACAAATATTGCAGGAATGAGGGAGAATGCGTGTTATTTGTTGTGTAGGAGTGCTGATGGTACCGGTTTCCTTCAAAAGGCACTTGTTTTAGTTGTTGACTACCATGTGATGTTAGGCTTCTTCTTGTGCTGAAGGTTGTATCATTCCTTGTGTTATAGGACTTTCTTTGTACATCTTTCTTTTATCTTCGATTCCCACGAAACATTTTCCCTGTAATATATGTTGGCTAAATGTTACCTAATTATTATTATGCAATTGGATTAGTTGTTTCTATATAATTTCTGCAATTTATGTTGAACAAGCAATCAAAAAAATAAAATTAACCATCAAGTGAAAAGCTGCATATATCAGCATGTGGATGAAATTTTAGAGGTTTATTTTTCAAATACCCTATCATAATTCATCGATCTTTTAGGAGCAAAGTATTCAGAAAGGTTAAAAATGGAGTCAAGCAAAAAATGTTGTGTAACGCCGCCTTTCAGAAGAAACTACAAGGTGCATGGCTAAAGCAAAAAATGTGAAATGCTACAACGTTAAAGCAAACACTCAAGTTTGTGTCATTATTATAAAATTTGAATACAATCAGAAGATGAATGCAGTTTAAAAACAATTCGGTCTGGAATGAAATTGCAATTATTCTCCAAGAAACATTGGAAAAAGAAAAAACAAAAACAAACAAAAAAGAAAGGTCCTTTATTATCGGTGGTTCTTCTTACCTTGTAAAAGTAAAGAACAAATGCCAATCAGCATAATCACCAACTTTACACAGACTATGAAGAGAGCCTCAGATGGGTATCATGTACACCTCAGTCACACACTCATACGTTGATGTGATGCAATAGAGACTCTCTACAGACAAGATTTTTTTGTTTTTTGTTTGTAAGAAGTCTTCACACGAACCAGGGGGGGCAACTGTGAACTAAGAAATTGCTGGTTCGAAAGGATCCATATCTTAGAAAGTAGGGATTTGGTCTTCGGAGGAAGTACGAGTACCTCCTTTTAGAGAAACCACTGGGCCACGGCGGCTGCTGGAACTGCGATTAATCAGACGGGAGTCGAGGAACAAGACTATAACTGTGATGTCGTCATGAAAATGCCTTCGTACCCCTCTATCAATCCTTTTCAGATCAGAATATCTCATTTCCCTTTTCTTTGCTGCTTCTCTCAGTGCTGCTTTGATCAGTTTCCTAGCAATGCCCTGCACACACACATAAATCTTACATGAGAGTCTTAGCCCGTAATTGCAAATGATCTAACGAATTTCAAACCAAGAAATGGAAATCATACGTTGCGTGGACAGGTTTGAACAATGTCAACTGCCTCGTCATTGCTAAGATGCTCCCAGAGGCCATCAGATGCAAATATAAGGAACTGATCTTCAGGGTGGATCTTCTGAACGTTTATCGCGGGCTCGGCTTTAAGGATAGGTTTGTGGAACAATTCAGGCAGCCTAAACTTTGGCAACAAAGGAGGCCTATTGAACTCTGCTCTTTTCAGGTAGGCATCACCAAGTGATCTTGAGACCTGAATGAAGAACAGTATCAAGACACAAGTATAAGACCATAAGGAACACTATTGTCTATCACAGCATATCATACAAACCCGAAAACATAAGAAGAAAACGTAAAGCACCCAAAAACATACGAATAATGAGAGTTTCAAACATAACAATTATACAAAACCTAAGTATCAGTGATGTGTTCAAATTAACCAAGATAATAGACTCCACGTCCTGCTATTGGAATGTGAGCTGGATAGCAAGTTTTTCCTCTACACTGTGCACTTATCATGCTTGTGGCTCATTTACGCTCATTTTATCTGTTGAATTTAATTTGTACAGATATACACACACATATATATACATACATTATACATATACATTTATCTATATATAGATATAGATATGTGTGTGTATGTAAATATGCACACACACACCCATATATGTGTATATGTATGTATGCATATATAAGAGTGTGTGTGTGTGTGTGTGTGATATACAGACACACAGCTCATGAAGGTATGTGATATCATATGTGGGTTTGCACAGGGAGCACTGTTGAAAGGGAAAAGGATCGGTAGAATGATTCACCTTTGCTCCATTGTTTTGTGGCTACAAATACCACCAAAAGAAAAGTTCACCTTCTCCAAAGCCGATTTCAATAGAAAAATTGCTGTACTAACAGGTTGTCGTTGTAAATACTTTCATTATCATTTGTATCCTGGATACGCGACACCAATCACATACAAAGAACTAATGATTATATTTCCTCTTCGACGATCCAAGGATGCTAAGATTTTATACGAACACAGACAATATTCCATTAAAGCATCATAGTACATACGGATGATGAAAACCTGCACTCTAACTTCACCGCTTGGTAAGAAAATAACTACGGCAAAAGACAACTTGTTCAGAGATCGTAGGGTGAAACTGGAAGAACCTGACACCGAAGACATTGATAGGGTAACACGGCCTAATGGAATGAAATATCATTAACTAAATGGCAAGAATCATACAAAGGACTCTTTTGATTCGTTGAGAATAGAAACTGGTGTCAACAAGCACTTGGATGGTTTTTTTGGGAGGGGGGCTTTTGCAGCTTGTGACTCGGGGGAGATGGTTACAAGAACATATAATATTACTCACCTGAATAAGGCCCTTTACACGCCAAACCTTGTGCTTCAAAACCACAATCTGGGAATCATCTGGGTGCAATGACCGCAGTTCATCCCTAACGCACTGCAAACTTGCATTGTGTTCATCAGATAATTGTATAGCTTTGATGACTTTCTCAGACTTATCCAGTCTTCCTAAGACCACACGAGAATCACCAGCATTTGCCACGTATAACACTCCGCTGCAAATTATACCCACCAGACAGCATGATCCCACGGAAGCAATTTGTGGTCTACTATCCCATTCTTTTTTCACCAATGAAAGAAATTCATCTTCTGTTGCCAAATAAGCTCTGCTTATAACGTCAGCCGACATCCCTTGATTCTCAGTAGTGAATTCTACATTAATAAGATAGCTATAATGTTAGTGAAAATACAATGATGTGTACAGGCATGCAAACATCCATAACAAAGGATATTGTAGTCGGGAAGAATGGTTAGAAGGTAGACTATGGCACTAAAGTTCTGCAAGTGAGACCCACAATTTCTCGAACTAAATGGGAGCACTTTAATACATAGAATAAAGAGAAGAACATATAAAATATGAAAGGGTAAAATAAAAAAACAGCAATTTGTCGAGTATCAGTAAGACAAAAGTAGAAATTCTTTTGGAGTATACCGAAGGCAGAGGTAAAGGTAGGGAAAATGAAAGAGAACAAAACATAGTGAACGAGAAAAGGGCAACACAAAATACAACAGATACGTTCCACAAAACTAGACAAGAAAAGAATGAGAACATGGTGGAGAAGGGTTGGATTGACTAACATGAGAACGAGAGTCACAATCTTGATAAATTGAAGTTAACATAGATGTTAATTCAACATGTCGATATATTAACCTAAAATAACTGCATTTCCGTAATTTGTTTTCATTTTGGCCTAAAAGCTACAACTACAATGCCTCCCCTGGATCACTAAACTAGTGACTCATGTGCCTACCTTCACAAAATAACCTTGAAGCAATTGCCTTTTTCCTTTATTTTTTTATTTTTTATTTTCTGTTGGGTGTGGTGAAACAACAATCATGTCGGAATCTTTCTTCCAGGATTTTGCCTTGCAAGGACATTTTCATAGATCTAATGATGCTTGATATCGTAATGCGATCAATTGGTTTCCCTTTTCTAAATGCTATGACCTATCGTATAGAACAATAGAAGATGGTTCAATTTCATTTATTGAAGTTCTCTTAGCACCAAAAACATATACTGTTAATTTTTCTTTTGAAGTGTTAAATTTTTTGAACGTGATCAAATGCTTAATTATCTATGCATAAAACAAAGCAACCTGAATTTTACTTGATTACCTATATCGGTTTGCATGAACTTTCTAATCTAGCCGTCTACGCAGGACTATTAGTGCTGTTGTAAACATTCCAGAAGGTTTATCAATAATACTATCTAAAACAAAATCCACAGCACCAATATTAAAAAATAAAATGTTCACAAAAATCTTTCATAAGTAAAATTTCAAGGCTTAAACATATGGGGCCAAAAGCACAAATCATGGAACTTAATGACAAGAATAACAGACAAGGATCCCAATCTACAGCAATCAAGTGTGAGCTCCTAATTCTATCAAGGGCAAGGACCTCTTCTTTTACGTAAGAAACAAGGTAAACGCCTTTCATAATCCAGTCAAACACAGACAGGGTTTCAAACAACACTAGAAAACTCATACACAAGTTAAAGTCAACATGTTTCATTCAAATGATAATCAGAGAAAAATACATGCCTACAAATTAAACATGATTCTAATTGACTAAAGGACAGTCTTCGATGTATACAACCTTTTCAATTGCCTCCTTGCTCTCCTTTTGCACTTTTAGGTGCAGTGTCGCCAATGTCCCATTTCTCTAGCATGAAAGCACCACTGTCCTAATTTTATATTATTCCTTACAAAGGCACTACGTATTGCATTAATTCCATAAGGGACTACGTGAATATGCTAGTAATCCCTAGAAGCATCTCTAGACTAATACACAAGGGATCTGCTGCCTCAACAAAAGTTAGCCCTCAGTTCATAATATATTGCTTAACACCCAGAATTTAATTGTGCAGTACAGCTACAGAAACACTTTAGTGAGGGAGGACAAAAGGAGCAGGATATATTAGAAGGGACCATTTAAAGACACCAGAACGAACTTAGTGTGGCACTATAATACTTCGGTACCATACGCATTCAGCTTTTCAAAAGTCGATTATATGGTTTATAGTTGACCTCTTAGAAAATGTCAATTATCAAGATATGACATTCGGAAAGGTCGATTGTCATCAGCTTTTTGAAAAGCTCGATTATCACGTTCAGCTTCTTGAAAGATCACTTATCATGATCGGCTACTTGAAAGTTGGCTGTATGATCGAGCATAAACTTTTAAAAGGTTAAATTGATTGTGTCTGTGGTGTCGCAGTAGTGTGGTGTTGAGCCATGGTATCCCCTAATAAAAATAAAAATCAAACAAAAGAACCAGGATGTCCTACTACCATGTTATTTACATGCCAGTTAATAGAGTAAACATTCATCATAGCTAAAATCTCAGACACAGCAACTAATGTAGAACAATAAAGCAATGTCAATGATGCAATTTTCGAAAAAAGGTAAAGCATGAAAGGAAACTTATAGTAGCAAGGACTAAGAAAGCATACTCTTGACATTCTCAAAAAGTCGATTGCTTATGAACCGGGAAGCTTCAGGACCAGCATGGCCATCATAAACTCCAACAAAAGTACCTTGAGGACCCGTCTCAGCAAGGCTTAAAGGCCCAGATTCAACCTGACTGTAATCTTCCACGAGATTATTAAGCTTGAAGTACAGCCATGGAAAACTCCCCATAAACATGGAGACCCAAATCCTTGTACCACCACAATCCATCAACCCTATATCCAGAATCGCCCCCTGTACTGCTATCTCCTTCGTCTACAGCAGAAGGCTTCCAGCAAGGGTATATAATCTTTCGCAATGTAGTGGTCACCATCATTCACATATTATATATAAATATATAACCGCTTCTTTCTTACCCAAATAAACCAGCAATCAAAATGAAAACCTCCTTGTCCCAAAATCCTAAACCCACTATTCTATCCTTTTGATCCAAACCCACATCAAAAATCGCAAAATTCGACCAGAATTGAATGAATGTAGACACCATTAATCTGCAAAAATACCATGGAAAAATAACCTTAATACAAAGGATATCACCATAAAAACTTATGCATGCACAAATCAGGAGGAAAAAACTGAAATTAATATACAAAAATTGGTACTTTTGAGCGGAAACCCTTTTGGGATCACAACATAAAAATGCAGGCGGAAAGAACAACAGATTCCATGATTTACCTTGAAAATTAGAACCTCTGGATTGAAATTACAGCGGGATGTACGTAACCCATGTCCCTTTTTTAATCAAAAACAACTGATTTAAAGCGAAAAGAGAATGGAATTTGAGAAGATTAGGGACAAGGGGCAGATCGAAAGAGAGAGAAAGATGGGAAATAGGAGGAGAGAGATGTTTCTTATTCTTCGTAGTGAAGAAATGGAGGAAAATAAATAGTAAAACAAAGGGATGGAAAATTAGAAAATGCGAAAGTCGTCCGGGGAATTTTGTCAGTTCTTCTGGGTCGCGACTTTAGGTTTGAGTTTTTCATGGATAGTTTCTCGTTTATATATTGTTTTTTTTAGGGTCTTGAGGGAAAATGCCAAAAAAAAAAAAAAAAACAAACAAAAACAAAAACAAAAATAAAAAAAATTTACAAAATGAATAAATATGATACTCTTTCTTTTTAACGAATATCTTTTCATATAAATTTTTATCTTACAACACAGGATTTTTTTTTTTAATTTGGCCCTTATATTTTTTTATTTTACGTGCGTTCATTCTGACCAAAGTTTTGTCAGAATATGACACATTATCCATAATCTTGAAATATGGTGGAAATATACGTGTTGAGTTCACACCTGGTTGATTCGGCCATATTTTAGGTAGAATGTTTGAAGTTTTCCAAACTCATACATAGTCGAGCATCATTCGACCAATATTGAGTCGAATACTCTGCACATTCGGACAGAATTGGGCCAGGATAACAACAACAATATAAGAAAGCACCACTATTGATTCTAATCGAATTTCGATGAGAATATTAAAAGTTTTTGTACTCAATTTTAGTCGAATGTCTTTCGGACCGTATTGAGTATGAAAAACATTCAAAATTCGACTAGAATAAAATCGATATAATGATCGTGATTCGACTCAAATCGGGTCGAAATGGGCATCAATAATAATTAATTATAAATTGGCGAGAATAGTATATATTTTCCGGACTCATTTACGGTCAGAATGGCAGGCGTGTGGAATATCCAAACGAAGCCCACTCTCGGCTCTTGGTAAGTGTAAAACAACATTTGTGTGAAAAGATAGTCCCTTTTTACAAAAAGGATAAAAAAAAATCCAGACGGACAAAATTACCCTTATACCTTCTTCACAGCATCACCTTCTTTTCTTTTTTTTTTTCATTCGTTTTTTCAAACAACCGTAACTTTTGATTTACAACTTTGTTCGTCAAAAAAATTTCACCAAAATTGATATTTTTTCTTGCTCTTTAATTTGAGCCCAAACACGATACCCTTCCGATGTATATTTTGAAAGCCGAAAAATATTTGTATTAACTGGAGCGTTTTTTTATAAACGACCGTAACTTTTGATTTAGAACACCGATCATCAAAATTGTTTCACCAAAGTTCATATTTTTTTTATCTTCATTTTGAGACCGCGTTTGATACCCTTTCGACGTACTATTTGAAAGCCGAATTTTATCAAAGCGTTTACTATTCAACACATGTTATTCTTGTATACAAGAATACAAGATATGATAACAAAGTAACACATTTTAATAACATCCAAAACATCACCATTAACATTGCATAATACAACAATCTATCAAAAAATGCTTCATATCCTAATGAAACAATCTATCAAAGTATTATAGAGATGTAACTCCGAGGAATCAAGAGAATAAAAGTCTAATACTATCGGATGTAATCAAAAAGTCTATCAATGAAACTAAAACATTCTTCAAGGTCTTGAAGACTTGCAGTCTGTTTTACCATCTATGAACCTCTATCCTTCAAACCCGCACCACATCAAACTCCATGAAAGATGTATGAAGCAGAAAATGCATCAAATAGCATCGGCTCGGCCTCATCAATAGAAAATCTAGGCTCCTCCAATTTTCTAATGACAAAAAAACACAAACATAACCATTTGAATCAACAACCTTCAACCACCTGAGCCAAAACCACACCACAACAAATAATGAAATGCAAAGAAAGATTAAAACCAAATAAAGACATCATATGCCTGCAATAACACAACCAATTCTGTTTTTCTCTTCAACTTCTCAAAACACTTTTCAGTACTAATAACTACATAAAACAAATATCCATTGCATTTCTTATCCATTAATGACTGAAATATCATCTTTAGTATGCTTTCCAATGTAAGGGAGGGGGTTTGAATCACACTACTATATCGATTCTTTTGAAAAAAACATTGCAACATTGTATCTTTAAAGGTATATTTGAAGAAAGTAGAAGAAGAACAACAACATAAAGTCAACAAAAGTATTTCAAGTTTTTCAACCCTTAAAACACTTTATTTTTGCTCTAAAATCTAATTTTCAAATTATATATTGGCTTATATATATATGGCTGAAAATAACACAGTAACACACCAACAACGTAACACACTAACAAAGTAACACTAGTCTAGTATTAGAAAGCTTAATGATATGAACCAAGTAAAAAACACAATCTTCTTAATGATATGAATCAATCTTCTTTAAAACATCATAGATGCATCCTTAAACCAAACCTTAAACTGTGGGATCACCAATATGATCAACCACAACAGACCTACCATTATTTCTGTTCTCAACAGAACTATTAGTCCTCTCTAAAAAAAACTATTAGTTTCAACTGCATGGTTATCAAAAGAGTTGACGATGGTAGCTTCAATATCTACCATGGCAGTTTCAATACCTGCCTTGGGGTTCCTCTTAACCCCAGTTGCCAGAGGAACAATCCAAGACTCAATACACGAATTTCCAGAATTTCATCATAATAATTCAGCATACATCATTAAATGACATGGTAGTATTTTGTATGGATAAATTAATGGGTAATGTTTATGAACAGCTTTAAATGATAATTGTGTCAAAGTTGTGTTTTTTGAAGTTGTGCATGTATCACATTTTGAAAAGAAAAAAAGGTCTAGGCATGGGATCTTACATATTTCCATCCAACATTTGAGCCACAAGAGACACAGAATAGGTCAACAACAGTGTGCATCCCGGTCATCATCGGTCTTTCTTCTTTCTCTCCAAAGGTAACATTTGCTCTGCCAAAACCGAAACCAAAAAACCTTCATTACATATCCATACCAAAACCAAACTAGTGTAAAACGGCCAAGAAGGTCAGGCTCAGTATTGGTGAACGAGCCATATAATACCTACGTAACTAAAAAATGTTGCCTAGAAAGCTAAGATAGTTGGAACTCACAATCTGAAGCTTAATCGTCTTGCCTTATTGCTCCACAGTGCGTATTTTCTGCAAAATACGAGTGTTGAAATAATTAAACAAAATATACTCATTGAAATAAAGATACGTTACTTCATAGGCATTGATATATCTTACAAAATCGACACCAATAGTGCTGATGTAGTAACTATCCAAGTATATGAGTCATCCTGCAAAAGAAGCATAATTTGAAGTTTTTAATTTATCACCAGAACAAGAATTGACCATACTTTTCAAGATTAAAAGAGCAGATATCATTCAGATTCAACCCACTATTTCTGTCGTATAGAAATCTGGAAATTGTTCAAGCTTCTATTGATTGGAGTCCCGTTTCACAACACCTTCTTCAAATAGTTTCTTCAAAGCATCACCAATCTACAAAGTAGACAGCTTGATTAAGAGAAGCAAAATTGAAGCAAGTAATTAATACAGTTAATACTACAATAGCATGTGATTAGAGACATGATTGGAAACTCAATGACCAAATCAAAATTGAAGCAGGTAATTTCATTCCAAATCTGTGAATTATAACCTCTTATTCATGGTCCACATCTCCGTCAAACGTTGTTGAAGAAGTCGGAAGCTCACTGTGCACCCCAGAAATTTTAGGTGTTGTGCTCACTCCACATTTTTCATCTTCAAATTTTAGGTGTTGTGCTCCAAGGATTCATTTCTACCGCTCCGGAAACAATTCGAGAAGAAATAAAAGAAGGGTCAATGATCTCAAAGATGACATATATTAAACTTAATTAGACAAATAGGACACACTTAAATTTTATCGGTTATCAGAACATAAAATTAATAAATGTACCTCTGTACCCTCAATGAGTAAATACAAAGGAGGCGCCGAACGCTGTGAGCAAACAAATATAAAAAATGCTAATATAAACAGGCCGCTGGAGACATAAAGAATGATATAATCGCCTCTCTTCTTTCTCTATCTAGAAGAAAACCCTTCTAAAAAAGCTCGCCTCTTGCAACCTCCGCCCCTCCGGCACTCCGCCGGAGGTGGCTTCTCCTTTTCTAGTTTTTCGTATATTTCTAAATACATTAAATCTTTTGCTCCATGTCCCTTTTCTTTTCTCCTGCTGTTGATTACCATGGTTTCCGGCACCAGCTTTTTCTGGGATCTTGGCGGCAAAGGCTGATATGAGGAAAAAATTATTTCATATGTGGTTTATTGTGGATTTGAGGCCCTCCCCTGCTCAGATCTTGCTCAGATCAGGTCGGTTTGATGCCTATCGGTGGCCGGATTTGGGCAAGCGGCATGATTGTCTCTTTTACTGGGTGGTGGTGCTATCCATCGTTGCGTGGCATTCATAATTCCATTAAGGCTCCGAACAATAATTGGCGGTTATGGTAGTCGTTATTTTGACGGAGGTGTTAGTCATCTCTTACGGGTTTCTCTCTCCGCCGGAGGCGCGGCGGTGGAGAGTGGAATCTGTGGCACGCCATGGTTTATGGTCTCAGTTTTTGCCGTTTTTTGTTGTAATTAGTGTTTTAGACTGTCTTGTATTTTGTTCAGTTTGTACTAGTTTTAGTTTTTGTTGTGGGGTGAAGTTCTCGGCCTCCATTGGCTTCTTCATCCCTTTTATCAGCTGTCTGCATTGGAGACTTTAGGTGTGATAGCCTTCATTGGCATTGTTAGTGCGGCAGTAGGCCAAGTTGTAGTACGGCTTTGGCCGTGTTGTAAACTTTGTTTCTTCGGTTATAATAATACTTTCGTCCTTTGGGGAAAGAAAAAAAAAAAAAAAAAAACAGGCCGCTGGAAGTTGGTTTTAATTTTTTATTTTGTTTTTAATTTTTTTTTAATTTTCTGGATGCTTAAACTGTTGTTTTTTTTTTCTTTTTCTGGAGGTTGTAATTTTTTTATTTTTTTTTCGCGCGCTGAAAGACAGTTTTTTTTTATTGATTTATTGACCATCGCGATACAATGATCACCCCGATACATTGACCACCGCGATTCAGTGACCTCCGCGACGCATTGACCACCGTGATGCACTAACAACCCCGATGCATTGACCACCGCGACGCCACGGCGCATTGACCACCGTAATGTTAGAAATCACTAGTCTAACGCAATGAATTTAAAATTTGATTTCCTTTTCTAGATCGTTCTTCGTTTAATGCAATAAACACGTTAAGTAGTTTGACGGTTATACCTCAGATGATCTATAAGATCGTCGCTTTGACCGCCAACGGAGAGTAGTTCAATCGCAAGCCGTCCCACGTGTCCGCCTCTATCGCTAATCCACTCGAACCCCTTGCCGGAATCCTCGTGATTGCTATCGGAAAAACTCCGGTTCGCTAGACCGGACATTTTCTTCCTCACAAACTCACTAAGGATAGCTCTCTGCTTTTACAAGAAGCTATGAGCTTCTTTGCAATTGTGTTGCATAAAGAAACGACACCCACCTCTTATTTATAGTGATAAGTGGCGCCCCATTAGTGTGTAGGAGAAGAAAACATTTTTTCCAATAAAATAAAGAAAATCTTCTAGATTGATTTATCTCTTTAATTATAATTTATTTTGCCAATATCTTATATTGATTATAATTATCTTATTACCATAAATCTATTTTTTCAAAATCAATTAATATCATATATTAATATTATGACAATCTTATTAATTAAAGTGCACAATCCAAGTGTATCTTACACACTTATAAGTGGAGCCCCATATGCCAATTAATTGGCTTTCGGAATATTCTTTAATTAACATAATTTGTATATAATTAATATCTTGTATTTTATTTATTCATAATAAATAAATACCACCATATTAATTTACCACTATAACCTTTATAGTCTAGAGATAAACTTTCCTTATTTGGTTATCAACTATAACCGGATTTTAATCCGACTCGATGTTCATATGTGTGTGACCCGATAGGCTTCCGAATATGTTGGCCGTAGACACAAAGTGTAATTTACTAAAATGCCCTTCATACCTAACGATCACGGGATAGCATCTAAAGCAACACACCGTGACCCCAATTATCGGAAGAGTCAAAAGCAATGACTACTACCTTTCATGTGAAGCGATTACCGTGTAACTTACAATCTATCATTGTAATAATATCCATACGATCGTATCTCGAGTGTCAATACATTGACGATCGTATCTTATAATCTGGATATCATGCTCTCTCGAATAACACATTTACTCCCATTTTGCAAAGATTCTCGAGAGCTGTACATTCCTTATAAGAAAGACCATTTCGGATATTCGATCCCAATCATAGGATACGCGATTCCCGGACGACCAATCATGTATACTCCGCGATGCTTCAACATCATACCTAATCACTACCGCATGATCGCCCGTGGTTGTGAGAAATCTCAATAGTGTCAAAGCATGACAATCCACACCGTGATGCCATGAAGACTCGGTCAAAGGATAATTACACAACCGCCACATAGTGTGACACTTAATGTAAGCGGGTCAGTCTAACGTACGCATTCTCTAATACACGACCACGTACAGTCCAAGTGTCTCTACACTTCGATAGATGAGATCTATCCCTATCTTCTAAAAGATAGAAGACATCCAATACGTGCTAGTTTGATTATACTATCAATGTCCCATTTGATAATATATAAGACTAGAGACATTTAAGTACCAACCTTTTTATAGTGATTAGAGATCTCATCAACCATAATCACTATCACGGTTTCTCTATCACAGATTGATACTAGGGACGTTACTATATATATACAACAAATAATATGAAGACAAACAATAAATAATAACATAAGTGCTTTTATTAATCATAATAAAGTTATTACATGAACTAAACAGACTGTAAATGACCCGACCCGGTCGGATCCGGTCCAACCCGATTGGGTTTAGGACACCTTTCCAACACATAATGCATTGACCACCGCGATACAGTGACCATCCCGATACATTGACCACCCCGATGCATTGATCACCGCGATGCAGTGACCACCCCGATGCATTGACCACCGGAATTCATTAACCTCCGCGATGCAGAGACACCACAATGCAGAGACATCACGATGAAGTGACACCGCGATACAGAGACACCGCGATACAGAGACAGCACGATGAAGTTGACACCGCGATGTAGAGACACCGCGATGAAGTGACACCGCGATGCAGAGACAACGCGATGAAGTGACACCGCATTGCAGAGACATCGCGATGAAATGAAACCGCGATGCAGAGACACCATGATGCAGAGACAGCGCGATGAAGTGACACCGCGATGTAGAGACCACGTGATGTAGAGACACCGTGATGCAGAGACACCACGATGCAATGACCACTCCGATGCACGCACACCGCGCGATGCGCAGACATCATGATGGTATAACATTTGACGATCTGCAGACACAACGATCGCAGACACCGTGATGTTGAGACACCGCGATGCAGAGACACCTCGATGCAGAGACACCGCGATGCAATGACCACCCCCACTGCACAGACACCACGATGCAGAGACATCATGATGGTATAACATTTGACGATGCAAAGACACAGCGATGAAGTGACACCGCGATGTAGAGACCACCGTGATACACTGACAACCGCGATGCAAAGACACCGCGATGCGACACCGCAATGCAGTGACACCCCCGATGCAGAGACGCCCGTGATGTAGAGACGCCTCGATGAAGTGACACCGCAATACATTGACCACCCCAGATCCATTAACCACCTCAATGCAGTGGCCACCTCCGATGGAGAGACGCCGCGATGCAGAGACGCCTCGATGAAGTGATACCACGATACATTGACCACCCCAGATCTATTGACCACCTCAATGCAGTGGCCACCCGATCACGAGACAACGCGATGCGAGACACCACGATGAAGTGACACCGCGATGCATTGACCACCACGATGCAGAGACGCCTCGATGAAGTGACACCGTGATGCATTGACCACCCCAGATATATTGACCACCTCGATGCAGTGGCCACCTCCGATGCAAAGACACCACGATGTAGCCCACCCTGATCACGAGACACACGCGCGACGCAAAGTTGATCACCCCAATGCACGCATTACCGGTTATAACATTTGACGATGCGAGACACCGTGATAAAGTGACACCGCATTGCGCAGAGACACCGTGATGAAGTGACACCGCAATGCGAGGCGCATTGCATGTAGACATTATGATGTTATAATATTTGACGATGAAGAGACACCGCGATGTAGAGACACCGCGATCGCATGACCACCCCGATCACGAGAGACACGCGATG
The DNA here is from genome assembly GCA_026214975.1 of Gentiana macrophylla. Taxonomy (NCBI): domain Eukaryota; kingdom Viridiplantae; phylum Streptophyta; class Magnoliopsida; order Gentianales; family Gentianaceae; genus Gentiana; species Gentiana macrophylla. The sequence goes on along the minus strand of CM047816.1, from coordinate 77,260,611 downwards.
TAGAGACGCCGATGATGTGACACCGCGATGCATTGACCACCCCAGATCCATTGACCACCGCGATGCAGTGGCCACCCACGATGCAAAGACACCACGATGCTGTGACCACCTCTGATGCAGAGACGCCGCGATGTAGAGACACCTCGATGAAATGACACCACGATACATTGACAACCGCGATGTAGTGACACCGCGATGCATTGACCAACAAGATGCATTCATCACGGTGATGCAGTGACCACCCCAATGCAGTGACCTCCGCGATGTAATGACCACCCCCGATGTAGAGACGCCGCGAAGTAGAGACACCTCGATGTAGTGACATTTGATGACGTGACGCCGTGATGATGCGACACAACGATGAAGCAACACCGCGATTACATTTGATATTTTTCCGACTTAATTTCAGAAAATTGATTTCTTTTCTTTTTTTCATGAAATCGACTTCAAACGGCTATATCTTTTGATATAAAACTACGATCAACACAATTTGTTTCCTTAATTCATATGTTTTCGTCCTCTTTATTGTGATATCTCATGTTATGAAGCGACACCTTATGCAGTGACACTCATTGACACCAATATTTTATGAAGTGACAGACAATAACAATAATATTTTATGAAGTGACATTAATGTCACTGCATTGTCAATGAGGAACAACAAACAAAAATGATAATCTTGCTACCAATGTTATTCAAAATTATGTCTGAATATTCATTGCTAGACACCCAAAAAGGGACCATTTAATTCATAGATAACTTAGAACAGAAAAAGCAAAAGGAACATCTACAAAGCTGAATGTGAATACAGTGATGTTTAAAAGAGTCACGTTGTGAATGTAAATAGATACTTCAAGATATAACTCTAAAAAATTTTAGTTTGGAGCAACAGGACATTAACTCATAAAATATGCAACAAAAACCAAGCCCAACCTCAAATCATCACAGAAAAGACAACAGCATTCAACGAGCAACTACTGGAAAAAAAAACAACCGCTTTTTGGTTTAAAAAAAAAGCAGCTTTCTAAGATGCAGAGCAACATTTCATGTCCAAAAAAATAGCCTTTGATCCATCGCAATTCTGCAAAAACTAGCCAAATAAGGCACTAATAACCAACAGAAAACCTGCTCCCAGAATTTGCAGCCTTTGTGAGACCACTCCCTTAATGAGTGCATCAAAAACAGCATCAAACTTCTTTTTAAAAAAAAAACAGCATCATATTTGCACTGAAGAAGAAGCTATTCAATAACCCCCAAAAGCCAAAAGTAGCTAAAACATGTAGCATAAAAAACAATATATAAGAGGCAATGAGAAGAAAGAGTAACACGATGAACTACTAGCATATAGGCATCAGGGGATACAAATCAGAAAGTAGAGGAAGTAACCAAAAATAAAATATAAGAGCTTTGAATAACTAAGGATGCAACGTTGCAGAAACTACCCTTAAAAGCTAATAATGAGATCAAAATAGCAGAAATTACCATTTCAAGCTGCGAACGGGAGCTAAGATCCTTACTTTCCTCCATTAAATTCCTCCATAAAACACCTGCAAATTTCGGGCAGAAAATGAAGCAAGGACCTTTGATCTAAACATCTGGGGTTGATTACAGGATAAACTTCAGTCACTTGATGCTTCCAATCCAAAAAGAATAAAAACAGTAATTTGAAATGGAGACAAAATGCAGGCATTACACAAATATCCCTTGTTCACACTGTGCATGATAACAAACAAAGTAAAAGAAACAAGAACCCATTTTCATGATGATAAACAAAACAAAAAAAACCACAAAAAAAGTATTTACAAGAAGATGTAAACATTGCTGTGATTATGTTCCAGTAATTTCCCTTTCCAGTTTCATTCTCTTATTAGCATTCTGTTTATCCGGATTATTATTGCCATTGATCCTCTGCTGAGCCGATACGTCGTGTTGAAAAGTGCAATTTGCTCCGTTCCGGCATCCTCTTGATGTGTTAAAATACATACAAGGCTTCATTGTTTTCTGTTTCAAATCCCTCTGTCTGAATCCACTTGTCACTACTGCAAATTGCTGACTATTATTATTATGAACACCGCCGGAATTCAAAGAATTTGAATCCGGTCTTTCTTCGCCGTGCTGCTGGATCAAGCTTTTGTAATAGTTCACATCCTATTTCACCGGAGCAATAGGTGGCGGCAGCGGTGGCGGTGCTGCTGCTGCATTTGGCAGTGGTGAGTAGAAACCACAACCTGGTGGTGGTGCTGCAAGTTCAGGCCGGCTGACATGAGGTAAATGCAAGTTCATTGATGCAGGTTGTGTAAATGCTCCCGGATTTCTACCCAGCTGCTCGATCAATTTCGGGTCGCTTAGGACTTTGTTAGCAATTCAGAATCAATCATATTAGGAAAAACAGTGTTAAATGATGTAAAGGGTAGTAGTGGAAAAGCAAATGAAATGTGTCTTTATAAACAAATAAGATTTAAAGGTGTCATAAATGCCTATTAAGTGTTCAAACTAGTCCTATAAACAAATATCCATAAATAGAACTACTGTGGGTGTAATTAAAGGGTATTCTAGACCGACTGAAATTGTTTTGTCCTTAAACCAACAAAAAAAAAATACAAACTGGATTAAAATTTATGTACAGAACGGAAAGTGGACTAAAACCTAATATTCTCTTTTTTATTTTTAACTTTGATTATTTCGATTAGAATAGAATAAAAAAAGAATAAAATGATTTTTTTTAAATTTTTTTTTTATTGAATGATCACTCTATTATCAAGGCCTCAAATAAATAATAACCAAGTTACAATCGTGTTTGTGGGAAGAAAATTATTGATCTAATCTATACACCAAGCAAGGAGTAAATTCTTTGCTTGTTCAACTATGCTTGAAATAAACACATGCGACGGTTGCATATCCTTCTCATGGCCATGCTTAATTAGATTTCTCCACATACAAATCTCATATAAGGCTTCCTTCCACAGGCACTTTACCCCTATTGGAGCTCACATTTAAACGCACCAGTTGGCTATGTGTGCAGCCCCAAAAAATGTTCTTTGCTCCTCAACAGGCACACATTGAATCCAAATCTTCCTTGCCCAACTACAATCGCGGAGAGCATGAAGTGTGGATTCGTCAACTTCCTCGCAAACAGTACATAGTGGATCATCTATAATTTGCCTAGAATATAGCTTCGAGTTCACAGGAAATGCATCATGCAGTAGAGTCCATAGCATATAACTACTTATAGGAGGACCTTTAAGTGACCAAATCTTGCTCCAAAGGTCCCCCAAAGCCGTATGATCTATAGCGGGATGAAGTAAAGTGTACCCTGAGGCTAAAGTATACTTACCCTTGGGATCCCCTTCCATCTAGATTCTTCTTGAGGCCTTCCCCGAGATAGGAATAGTCTTGCAAATACCTCTCTATGTAGACGAGTCACTGCTTTGGTGTGTGGTGGTTAATTCCTTGTATTTATGAGATGTAGCCTTCACCCAAAGAGTATCCTTTTGTGTCAAGATCACAGACCAATTTCTCTAGAAAAGCAATGTTCATGTCATATAATCTTTTAATCCCAAGTCCCCTACACTCGCCTCGGTTGGCATAAAACATCCCATGCTATAGTATGCATCTTGTGATTTTTATCATCATTCCTCCAAAAAATTGTCTCAGATATCTTTCCAAATCCATTTAGTGTGATGCTAGAAGCATGGTAGTCTACATAGAGTAAAAAGCTTGTGTTTCCAAAGAACTTTGAATAAGCACTCGCTTTCCCGCTCTTGATAGACACTTGGATTTCCAGCTATTTAGTTTCCTCTTCATCCCATCTTCAAGATAAATAAAATATGACATCTGCTTTCTTTCATAGAGTAAAAGAACCCCCAAGTACTTAACCAGATCTCCTGTGTAGGTCATCTGCAGACAACGAGATAAAGCCACGATTGTTTGGTGCCCCACATTATTGGAAGTATAAAATCTAGACTTGGATGTACTGATTTTCTGCCTAGAACATTGACAAAACTGCAAAAGTACTTCCTCTATGACTTTGGCTTGTGTTTCTGATGCTTCCCCAAACAATAGAAGGTCATCTGCAAAGAACATATGTGAAATGGGCGGGCCATGCCAGGAGAGCTTCAGAGGTTTCCATCGTCCCTGGTTGACAGCCTCATGGATTTTACTGCTGAGACCTTCCATACAAAGCACAAAGAGGTATGGTGCTATGGGATCCCCTTGGCGAAGACCTTTGCTAGGGGTGAAAGCTTCATGTTTCTCCCCATTCCATAGGACTGAGAGCCTAGAAGATTTGATACGGTGCATAAGAAGGTCCTGCATTTTATTCAAGAACCCCACTTTCTGAATGATGTTCTTCAAAAACTGCCAATTAACTTGATCATAGGCCTTCTCTAAATCTACTTTAATCACCTTATAGCCTTTCTTACCATGCTTCTTTGTATGAAGAGTGTGGATTACTTCCTGCACTAAAATGATATTCCCCGAGCTTCATCTACCAGGTATAAAAGCACTTTGGGTTGTATCCACAAGTTGGCCAATGACCCTTTGCAATCTGTTGGCTAAGACCTTCGTTATACACTTGATGATCACATTCGCCAAAGCTATATGCCTGAATTGGGAAGGGGATTCCGGATGATCCACTTTAGAAATTAAAGTAATAAGTACCTCATTCAAAGCTCTGAAGGGAAAGTGGCAATCTCGAAGGCTCCTTTGACAAATCTCACTACCGAGTCTCCAATGACGCCCCAACAGTTTTTGAAAAAAATCGGGGGAAGCCCATCCGGACTCGCCACCTTGTAAGTACCCATATCAAAGCGAGCATCTTCGATTTCTTTTTCACAAACTTGCCGGTTAATATACGTCTCGTAACTCACCGCACTTAGAATAGGTAACTGGATCTCACATCTGCAAAATGGTGTTCCTCCTCATGTGCATAGAGGGTTACAAAGTAATGTCGCATCATCCCCTGAATCTCTGAATCATCCACACTCTAGGTTTCATCTAGCCTTTTAAGGGAGGTGATTCTCATTTGTTGTTTCCGTTTGAGAGCAGTTATGTGATAGTAATGCGTATTTCTTTCTCCTTCCGCTAACCAATGCAAATGGTATCGTTGGTGCCAAAAATTTTCTTTCTGGCCTAAGATCATATTTTATTCTTCCATTAGTTGTTTTTCGAGTTGAACCAGATAAGCTGAAGGATGTTTTGACAGAGATTCTTGAGTTCCCTTCAATCTTCTAAGGTATTTGTCTTTACGAAAGAAGATGTTACCAAATTGAGTCTTGTTCCAGTGCATGGTTGTAACCATGAAGTTCCTTGTTACCATAGAAAAATCAGGATTGGACGAATCCCAATTCTTCTCAGCAACTAAGGCAAAATCTGTTGAAATAGTGTCCTAAACCCAATCGCGGGTCGGATCATTTCTACTATTTCTTTATGTTTATACATATGATAAATGACTTTAATGTTATTATTTATTATGTCTGTCTATATGAACCAATTTGTGATTGTACATATGATAACGTCCCTAGTGTCAAAATGTGAAAAGGAAATCATAATAGTGATTATGATTGATGAAATCTCGACTCACTTTAAAAGTTTTGATACTTAAATGTCTCTAGTCGTATATGCTATTAAATAGAACATTAATAGTACGATTAGACTAGCACGTATTAGATGTCTTCTATCTTATTGAAAGTAGAGATATATCTTATCTATCAAAGTGTTGAGATACTTGACCTGTACGTGGACGTGTATTGGAGAATGCGTACGTTAGACTGACCCACTTACTTTATTAAGTGTCGCACTATGTGGAGGTTGTGTAATTAACTTGAGACCGGAGTCTTCATGACATCACAGTGTGGATTGTCATACTTTGACACTATTGAGGTTTCCCCTAGCCATGGGGCAATCATGCGGTAGTGATTGGGTGTGATACTGAAGCATGCGTAGGATTCATGTCGCTCGTCCGGAAATTGCGTATCCTATGACTAGGAGTAAATATACAAAAAGGCCTTCGTATAAAGAATGTTTATTCTCGAAAGTCTTTGCAAAGCGGAAGTAATATGTTACTTCGAGAGAGTAGGATATCCAGATTATAAGATACGGTCGTTAATGTATTGACACTCGAGATACGACCGTATTGATATTGTAATGATGATAGATTCTATTTACATGGTAACCGCTTTCACATGAAATGTAGTAGTCATCGGTTTTGACTCTTCCGATGATCGGGGGTCATGGTGTGTTGCTAAACGATCCGTGATCGTTACGTATGAAAGGCATTTTCGTAATTTGCACTTTAGGTTTACGGCCAACATATTCGGAAGCCTATCGGGCCACACACATAAGAACATCTAGCCGGATTAAAAGCCTGTTGTAGTCATAACAAAATAAGGAAAGTTTATCTCGACTATAAAGTATTATAGTGATTAAATTAATATGACGGTATTTGTTTATTATTATGAATAAATTAAATACAAGATATTAATTATATTGATTAATTAAAGAATATTCCGGATGCCAATTTATTGGCATGTGGGGCGCCAATACTGAGTGTATAAGATACACTTGGATTGTACAATTTAATTAATAATATTACCATATATTAATATTAGATATTAATTGATTTATGGAAAATAGATTTATGGTAATAAGATAAAGATATTTAATATTGGATATTGGCAAATATCTTGGATTTATTTAATATAAGATATTAAATTAAATGAGATAAATCAATCAAATCCATTTTCCTTATTTTATTATGAAAATGTTTTCTTTCTTATTAATCTATTATGAAGCTTCTCCCAATCAGTTTGGGAATCACATGGGGCCTATGATGCACCAACACTTCAATCTGGTCGCCGTGCGCCGACACGCCACGACACGCTCCGACACGTGTCGGCTGATTAAATTAATATTATTTAAATTTTAAATATCCGACACACTTTCGACACTCCCCGACACGGCACCGACATTCCTGAACCCAATTTTTTCATTTTTTTCTTTATTTAAGTTTTTTTCAATAGAAACGTTAAAATACACGATATTCAGTTTATATGTTTAAAATGCGCCGTATTAAGTTTATATGTTTTTTTGTTGATAATCAATCATTTTTACAATTTGTAATATTTTGAAGGTCAACGACAATTTCTTTTGGCACCGTATAAATGTCGAATATCTATTATAGATATTCATAGAGTTTATGTAATACATATATATATATATATATATATATATATATATATATATAACGTGTCGGCGGCGTGTCGTGTCCTTGAATTTTAGCCGTGTCGCCGTGTCCGTATCGTGTCGTGCGACGTGTCCGTGTCCGTGTTTGTGCAACATAGCATGGGATGCACCTACTCCTATATAAGAAAGGGATTGGCTAGCTCTTTTGTACATAACAATTAGAAGAGTTCTAATTTACAAAATAAACTGAGAGATTCTTAGAGAGAGATTTAAAGAGAGAGAAAAGGCCGGTCTAGCAACCGGATTTTTCTAGTAGCTATCCAAGGAGGATTTCGGCGAGGTGCTCGTGTGGATATTGATAGAGGCCGGACACGTGGACGGTTCGCGCAGTACTACTCTCCGTAGACGGTTAAAGCATCGATTTTTTAGATCAAGCAAGGTAACCACCGTCTACTAATTACTTAATATGTTTGTTGCTTAAACGAAGTTGATCCTGGTTAAAAGGAAATAAAATTTTGAATTCCGCTGCGTTCCCATGTAGATTTCCTAACATTGGTATGAGAGAGAGCTTCGAGTTTCGAGCTTAAGCAATAAGCATTAGTTAATTTGCGTAGTAATTAATTAATAGATGCATAATTTAAATTTCGAGCGAAGAACGAACAAAAAAACAACTCGTGGTGGGGCCGCTCGGCCGATCATGGGCGCGCCCTCACTTTGAACACGCCGGCGGCGTCGGCTTCCCTTGTGGTGGCCGGCGTCGGCTGGTGGCTCTTGGTGGACCCCGAAATTTTTTGTTTGTTGTTTTGTGAATTTTTATGGTACATATATATCTCTTTGTTTGGTTACTGTCATGTGCCTAACCAATAATTCAAATATATTGAGCCATTGGGATGCCACATGGCACTATAGTATTGGGTTGGTTTATGGTTCTTAATTGAGCCTATGATTAACCTAGGTCTTTTCAAATTTTGTTTGGAATAGGCCTAGGCCCATTTTCAAAATATTGATTTAAGAAAGGGCTAGGTGGGTGCTTTTTTGTTTTGGAAACCAAAAGCATACTTAATTTTGATTTTGATTTATTTTTTAATAGTTCTAATTAATTAAAATTAAAATTAATAGTTAATTTTATTTTGATTAAAATTATTTAATTAATTAAATGTTAATTAGTTAATTGATTGGATAAAATTATTTAATTGATTAAACGTTAATCGATTAATTAAGACGCAAGTTGGTAAATTTAGATTTTATCTTTTTCATAAGATTTTATTGTATGGATTAGATATGTTAGGTATAATATGATTATATGGACTCCCGATTGAACATGGACTGCACCAATAGGATAGATGTGTGTGATTTATAATCTGTTGGGTTCTCCAAAATTGTCCTAGGCCGTTATGAAGAACGTGACCTAGTTTATTTTTTTGCATTATCCCATTCCCGTTAGCTCCCATCGTGTGCGGCAAGCGTATTTATTTTATTAGATAGAAAGTTATTTGATATGCCTAAATAGTGCCGCCACCTATGAGTCCCCGGATAAAGCCTATCTAGCCACCAGGTTGGAAAATGAGGCATGCGGCCATAGCATCCGCGACGACATTCAATCTGGGTCGCTGAACCCAGGTCCTCACCGAGAGCCTTCAAACCTATAAGGTCACTAGAAACTCAGGGGGCCGATCTGTGACCCAAAGAGAGGTCCATCAAAGACCGATTAAGCCCTTGGCGGAATAAGAGAGGAAGCGGCCTAGAGACAGGATAGAGAGCGTGCGACTCCATTGTTGGCGACCTAATGCCCTCATGGCATCGCCCCGCGACGATATATTACTTGTTTGTCTCTAGCTTAAACCCTAGTTCTCCCTCCTTCCTATAAAAGAAAGGGCTTGTGTAATAGAAAAGTGATATACGAGAAATAATAAAGAGAACTAAACTCTACTCAAATATCTTCTCCTCTAATACTTACATACGCCACCACCTCACCGCCATGCACCACCGGCCAGCATCACTCAAAGTTCATTACATAAGCCAGATATCCACCATATAAACCACCCCTAGATAACCATGATAATTTTGAGCATTATCAGTTGGCTCCGTTACCGGGAATCATCAAGCTTTTCGGTCACAGGCGTAGAGATCGCTCAGAAAGCTCACCCAAGGCGGAGCTAATGATCTTCATCATCTTCATCACTTCTCCAGGTCCAGCGAAATCTCTCATCGCTCAACGGACTCTCAGAATCGACATCATCAAACAAGAGGAAGTCAAAAAGAGGTAACATTAACGAAGCTTGCATACAACTCATGAGTTAGCATTTGAGAAATCACCTCTCTCGTTGTGTTTCTTTGCTCAAGTTCTTGTTTTTAATTAAGCTCGTGTTTTCATGTTAAAAGGCCTGATACGTACCGAGCCTACGTTGGAGAAATCACCTCTCTCGGTATCCTCGAGGTCGAACATCATCATCTAACTAGAAAACAACCAAGCTGTCACTTTGAGTTTTTATTTTCTTAAAACTGCATTGTGAGGAGGAGCCAACCTTGTTTTCTTGATAGTGCATCTACTCTTGTGATGAAATTCATATAAGTTTCTAGGGTTTTTGCGTTTGAATCATCACCTTCTTCTCCTGAAAGTCATGTTTTCGGCTACTACCTCGTCGGAGCTGTCACCATCGAAAAGATCTTCATCCAGCTACCCGAAAGTCAAAATAGTACAAGGTAGTTGAGAGTGTCAGAGAAAAGATTAGATCGTGCCAGAAAAATAGCCGGCAATCAGAATACTAATTCATCTTTAGCTAAATTAATTCACGCGAAAAGCGATGGCAGGAAGTAAGGGTTCGCCATCAGTACCGCAAACGCCGGCCAAAGGTGTCACGGAGAATCAACCTCACGCCGAGGGTGGGGGAGATACACATGATAGAACCACCGCAAAATAGGTCCCATCCCATCAAGAGGCTTTGGCCACAGACGCCGCCAGAAATGTCCTGAATCAGAGGACCAAATCGAAAGAGGCCGCCGCGGCTTTAGAAACGGCTCGCAAAGAAAAAACAGCAGTCGGAGAAACAAGACCGCCGTGTGGTCAAGAGATAATACCAGAAAAGATACCCAGATTCCGAGAGGATCCTGAGGTCACGGAAATGAAGGAATATGCCAAATATGTGGAGAGAATTATCTAACCAACTCCCAACTGGTAGCTCTGGGCCGGGAACCCTTACCGGTCTAGGAAGCGGTCCCCTCAAGAAGTGAGATCAATCCAAGGGTGCTAGACAGAAGTCACCAAAGTCAGCCCAAGAGAATAGAAATTGAGGAGAGTGTTCATTCGTCAGGCTGACAGGGCCGCCGAAAAGAGCGGGAGGAAATTCAACCCTCAGTCCAGTACGACCGTGAAAAAGAGCCAGAAAAAAGTGAAGGAAAGGGGTCTGCTGATGAGCATGAAATCTACCCCGACAAAAACAATTTATAAAGACTCGAAACCGTGGGTAAACTAACTCTCTAACCGGCAGTGTACCGGGTCGATTGCTAGAATAGCTACAGGAGTACGAGGTCGAACCCAAGGGAAAAGTGTTTGTGAGTACCAAAGTGAACGTGTTACTTAGTCTAGGTGATCAATCTTTTTAAAGTGTTTGTTTACTACAACGACACTAAAGTGATTTCTACTAACGAGTTTAAAGATAAGAAAGAAAGAAAGTTAAACTACTAGGTTCTAAAGATAGATTAAGGGACATAGCTGAACCATGATCAAAATAGCTAGTTTCAACCCCAAGGATAGACAAAACCAGGAGTGTGCATTATAACAAACGAACTCTCACATTCAATTTCATGGGTGCAAACTCCTAATCTCGGTGCTAAGGTCTGAACAACTCTCTCCTAACACCTTATGCCAAGTCAACTACCCTTCCCTAAAGGAGATTCACTAACAAGACATTTTATGCACTAGAGCCGCTTAAACGTTAAAACGAGTAACCTCACTCTAAGAAGTGATCCTAGAACCCTTTTCCCACATCTCTCTATCTGAACAACTCTCAAGATTGACGTGTGTGATTTTTGACCTAGGTGATCAATCTAGCCCAAACCTGTTATAACAAGTTCTAAGACATGAAACATGCAAGATACAACAATAAATAGCACTACCCACTCCCAATTTCATCACCCAAAGGGTGATTTCACCAAATTTCACACGATTCGACTATGAAAAAGGATTAGCTACTCATTATACTAATCAAAACATACACAAGACAAGAAATAAGAGTCATAACAAGTAAAAGAAAGAAGAAATTTACCATTAGTTTGCGTGTAAATTCGAGATTGGATCCAAAAGTACAAAATAAAGTAATTAAAAGGAGGTCTCTTAGTGTTTGGAATGGAAATCTAAGCTAAGAAATGGAAAGATTAAGCTAAGATAATGTTGATGTACATTAAGAGAAAATATTCTAAGCTATTACAAAAATCGAGCTAAGAAATGGGTAGGGTTTTGCTAAGAGAATGATTATTCTATAGAAATAGTCTAAGGGGTTATATTTATAGGCAGGAGAAAAATTTGTAGAAAACTGGTCCAAACGCACGCTTGAGTCTTTGAATCTGGCGTTTGGCTTCTTCAAACGCACGTTTGATTGATGCAAACGTCGCGTATAGCTTCATTTCTTCAAGGCGTGGTCTTGAATGTTCTTCATCTTGAACGCACGTTTAAGGTGGGTCAAACGCAGCGTTTGAAAGACTTGGAACGCGTTTAGGATAGTTTCAAACGCCGCTTGGAGGGGTTCAACTCGTACCAACTTTTGCCTCTATAAACGCGCCGCGTTTAAGGGGTTCAAACGTCGCGTTGAACCCATGTTGCCCCAAAACTTCACTTTTTCCTCCTTTGATCTCTTCTCTTGCCTCGGTTATGCTTTTTGTCACCAATTATCACCTCTCGGGTCCTCGAGACACCAATACCCTATAACATCATACATGACCAATAACATCCAAACAATTCCGGAGGGTAAAAGTGCTCGGGAATGGGGTTAATATTAACAAAAAGGGGCAATAATCCATCAAGTTGACGGATTCACTCCCCGTGCCATGAGCTCACGATAAAACCCCGAAATTGGTCTAAATTACCCAAAAGTGTGCTGAAAATGTGGTAAACGGGGGTAAACAATGCACCGGAGTCATGTAAAGTTGACTCCCATCAACCACCCCACATTTAGCCTTTGCTCGCCCTCGAGTAAGCTAGGCATTTTTAAAACAAACCAAGGGATTCAACATTGTGACGTAGGTGCTACTATCCACACCCTCGAGGTAACTACAAAGTAAGAGGCATGAACATATACACACCGGTTATATCATTATCAAGAAAATAGAGTGTGTGTGGTGCCAAGCTGAAAACCAAGTGCTCAAAATGATTGCCGGGGCTTGAATCCCGACCAAAAGTCTACCAACCGTCTCATACCAACCACTCTCTCCACTAATCAAGGTCACTAAGTTTGGACACGATCGGGTAGGACTTGAAGGGTTATAACTTTAGGCTAGGGTACTTTTGGTTAATCGAAAGGGATAATTTGGGAACTGGAGAAAAAGAAGTACGAGTGAACTTAATCAACAAGTGTACCACCTTATTTCTATCATACAAACCACCCAAGCTCCTTTTTGATCGATATATCACTTAGGGAACCATAGGACACCAACACACCCGAACTCATTGCCACAATCAACTATGTTTCAAGTGTCATGAGGCGAGATCGAGTACATTAGCACCTATCTCACTATCCCAACCCCTAACATCATAAAGATAACTATTGAGCTCATTACTTTGATTTCAACCCAATCTTCTCCAAACTTTTTATTCAACGAGAGCTAATTTATTTTGAACTTTGAATGATTTTTTTTAAGGGATGAAGAAATTTCACAGATTTTTCTTTTTCTTTTTGGGCCAAACCCAAACACTAGGCCCAAACGAGCTCCTCCTCTCCTTATAGCTCAACATCAAGAAACAACAACCCATCAAGACATCATTTCCCCCACCCCACACTTTCCTTAGCAAGTGTGGCCTAACAAAAGACTAAGTCCACTCGTAGGGTATAAATGAAGGAAATGTGACCATAATTAAGGCTCAAGGTAGGTTTCTGACTAAGTAACAAAACGGCTATAAAATGAATGGTGGTCAGAACATTCTATCAAGGCTGAGAGGGGCTACGAAGGTTTAATGTTGGGATTAGGCTTATTTGGCTTCGGTAGGGTCAAAGAGACGCCAGGACCGTCATCCCGTGTCCTACTTAGGTAACCTTTCTATTTCGCCTCGAGACTAGTGGTATGAGATGTGGTAGTAATCAAATTGTGCACAAAGTGTAGCTTACGTGAAATTAATAAACTCCACTCTCAAGATAATAGTAAACCGCAGTGTACACGTTCGGGGCCCTACTAAGGTGATCACCACTCGAATGTGAGAATAACACATACAACACAGTGTTAAAAACCCTTGAAATTTTTTAAAAATTACCCAAAAATTGACTCGAGCCCGGTCATAGGCTAACCATACCACATATTAAGCACATTTATCAATAAAAACAAGAAAACGGCTAAGTCTCCCACCCCACACTTAAACGAAACACTGCCTTCAGTGTGTGAGAGATAAAAAGAGTAAAAGACTTAGCTGTTTGACCAAAAAGACCCGGCAGAAAGGCGCAATCGTTACTCAAAACTCGTGATAACCTCGTATAAATCCATCCCGTAACCTAAAGCGAGATCAAAAGAAACAAAGAAAGCGCATGCACGGGACTAAATCTGCGTGCTATAAAGCAAGAAATAGGGTAAGCGGGTGCGTAAAATAACGAGTCCATGCCACAGTGATGAGATCAAAGCATAAAGATGGGGGATACGGGATATGCAATGGAAGTATACAATAGAATCAATGAAAAACAGAACATCCAAGCATCAGATATAAAACCAATAATAAAATCCACGTCCTCCCACAAGATATAAGTCAAAGGAAAGAAAACATGCACGGTCAAGCAGGCCTCAGGGGCTCAAAAATAAGTGCGCGTGCATGTAAAGTGAAGTGTATCCACAGAATGATGAAATAATGTCAAGAGTAACTGAAACATCAAAGTATAAAAGAGACAGACTAACAGAATAAGATAAGAGTATAAAATGCATGACAAAACATGCTAGTCCGCTTCATGCCCCTGTACATCAGTAGTGGAGTCAGGTGTGCCCAATGATGGTGCAACCACAACAGCTGCACTCTCAGTCTGTGTAGGGCCTGCAACACCTGTCCTATCTGCCTCTGTCTCAGCCCCATCTGTGCCAACCAGATCATCCCAAGCAATGTCATCAAACCCCTCCTCTGGCTCGTCAACAAACATGTCCTCTGAGACCCTCTGCAAGTCTGCCTCTATCTCCGGGGTATACTGGAATGGTGCCTCATCTAAGTCCAACTGAGGAAGGTCTATATGTCTGGCCCGAGCAAAAACCCTCTGATTCTCTACTATGCCGTTCAGAGTCAGCCGTAGACTATCCATCCAATCCCGCTGCTTATGTGCAATGAGAAGTCCTTGCCGCTCACTGAGCCATGGCCCCCCGGCTGTAGGTGTAAAAGGTGGAGGAGGAGGTGTAGGTGTAGTGGAAGGTCCAGAAGTAAAAGGAGGAGGTGGAGGTATCGTAGTGGTGGTAGTGGAGGAGATGACAGGTGGAGGTAGGGCTGTAAATGAACGTCAGTATTCGATTCGATTCGCTGTATTCGGCTCGAAAAAAGCTCGATTCGAGTTCGATTCGAACCTTCGAACGTCGAGCCGAACGTTATATATATGATATTCGGCTATCGAGCCGAACCGTATCGAACACGTTCGGCTCGAACTATTTTATATTTAAAAAAAACTACATAGGCAGATAGGCTCCGCTCCATTCTTTGCTATATTTAATAATAATATAATATATATATATATATATATATATTATTAAAGTTAAAAATAAAATAGGAAACAAATTAGGTTAGAAGTTAGAATAAATGAACATTCGGTCCATCTCCAGCCGTCTCTCTCTCTGTTTCCAATTCCAAATTCCAAATCGCAATTCGCAAATACGCCGCCGCTGTTCTTCGATCGCTGCTGCCGGCCGACTCTCTACTCTTCCTCGCTTGGCTTTGCTCGGTCCTCCTCCTCCTCCTCCTTTCCCACGTAAGTTGTGTAGTTTAATTACATAGTTTGAATCATATACTCTCAGTCTCAGTAATTCAGGCCGCCTACTCATCATATTCATACATTCATACCGACATTTTTTTTTTCATTTTCTCTTTGACAGGTGATCCCCTCTGGCCTAGTGGCCTCTACCAATGTCCGATTTTAATCTAAATCCGACTCCCCCGTTATCTCAAGGTCCCGTTTTTTGTTTTCTGTTTTTTTTATAATTTTTTTGTTAATAGAAGAGAGTTTGTTGTTGTTGCCTGTTGGATAGAGTTTGTTGTTGTACAATGAGTCAATGAATAGATAGTTTTTTTTTTTTAGGTTCGAAAAATAGGAGTATTTGAAATTTTGAATGTTGTAAAAAAGGTTGGGGAAGGGGACGACTTGTTTTTCTGGTAATTTGTTTTTCTGGTAATTCGTTTTCTCTTTGACAGGTTGGGGTTGGGGAAGGGGACGACTTGGATTTGGTTGAGTAATTTCCAGTTTCAGGGTTCCATTAGCTTTTCATAAGATTTGATTGAAAAAGCTAATCAAGAGAGGAAATAGGGGATACACATATTTTTGAAACAAAGTGTTGATTGTTGAATAGATAGGTTTTTTTTTTTTTTTTGGAACAGAGAGTTTTTTTTTTTTTTGGCAGATACTAGAGTACGTGTTTAGTGCATAGAGTCATATTTGATTTTTAAAAACAGAGAGTGAGAATAATGACTAATTCTTTTGTTGATTCTTCAGATACCCCTATTAATAATGATGTTGAAATAACGGGGGAAGAGGAGGATTTAGATGAAGTTGAACCATCTGAAAAAGAGGGGACTGAGAATGAGGAAGTTGCTAAAGACAATGATGAAATTGAAGGCAATGAAGGCAATGCAACCGTAGGAAAAACAAGATCTATGGTATGGGATCATTTCGAGGTAGTGAATCAGCCTTCAGGTCCAAAGAACAAATGCAAAAATTGTAATGCATTACTATCAGTTCAGAAAGGCAAGACTACTACTCATTTAATGAGGCACTTGAAGGATTCTTGTCCAGCAAGGAATAAAATCTTTCCCAAAATATTGAACCCGAAGGTGAATTCTAGTTCTAATCTCATTCAAACTCAGTTGAAGGGTCTTTCAGAAGGTGACAGTACTGTTTCTGCTTTTATCTTTAATTTCGAGAACACTAAGAAACTTGCTGCACACATGGTATTAGCACATGAATACCCGTTTAACATTGTAGAACATAAGGTTTTAATGAATTCTTGAAATCATATACTCCTTATTATAAGAAGATCAAGAGGTATATGGTTAGACAAGAATGCTTCAAAGTTTATGAAATGGAAAAGGAAAAGCTTAAGGGTCTTTTGAAGAAAGTTGTTAGGGTCAGTTTGACTACTGATTGTTGGTCGTCAGGGGTTCAAAAGATAGGGTACATGGTCATTACAGCTCACTTCATTGATAAAAATTGGAATTTGCAAAAGAGAGTACTTTCTTTTGTCAATGTACCTCCACCTCATAGTGGGGTTGTATTGGCAAAAGAGGTACATAGGGTGTGTAAACTGTTTGGAATTAGTCAGAAAGTTGCCTCCGTGACGGTTGATAATGCATCTGCAAATGATGTGTGTATAACTAAACTGAAAAGTGATTATGAATCGATATCTTCAAATCTTTTTTTGGATGGTAAACTTTTCCATGTTAGATGTTGTGCACACATCATTAATCTATTGGTTAGAGACGGTTTGAAAGAAATTGGGAAGGTTATTGAAAAAGTTAGAGATGGAGTCAAGTATTTGTTTGGTTCGGAAAGTAGACTTATCTCCTTCAATGAGCATAGGATGAACTTGAAATTGCCCCCAAATAAGCTGGTATTAGACAATAACACTAGGTGGAATTCCACTTATGTGATGTTGTCTATTGCTTATAAGTATAGACAAGGTTTTACTAAGTTTGGGAGGATGATGAAAATTTTGCATACAATTATTGCCCTTCCGAGAGTCGGTGGTATGAGGTTAGTGAGGTGTGTGACTTTCTTCAAGTGTTTTTGGATGTTACTAACCTAATTTCTGAAGCAATTATCCAACGGTGAATCTGCTTTTTTTAGAGTTATCTAGAATTAAGGAGTTGATCAATGAACAGTTAGATCCCTCTAAGAAGAAACATATGCAGAAAATGGCTGAAAAAATGGCTTTGAAGTATGATAAGTACTGGGAAGAGTGTGATCTTTTGCTTTGCTTTGGCTCAATTCTTGATCCAAGATATAAGAAGGTGTTGATCAAGTTTGCTTTTGAATCAATGTACCCTAATCGAGGAAGGATGATGTAGACAAGGATGATGATGATGATGAGTACTCTGTTAATGATCATGAGGAAAAGCATCTTATGTTTTTGGTAAATTCAAGGAACTATATAAGCGTGTATGCTACGGTATATGGCGATGAGAAACCTCCCCAGTGATATAGTGCATCTTGCAAGCTACCTCCCCTCGACACAATTCGTAAAGGAAGTTTGATGAGTTTTTGACAAAAACAAAATCAATGGGAAGCAAAAATCGATCTTGATCTGTATTATGATGAAGAAGTTTATCCAAATGTTTGTAAATTTGATGCCCTTAGTTGGTGGAAGCTTAACGAGGGCGAAGTATAAAGTGTTATCCAATATGGCAAAGGATATTTTGTCCATCCCAATCACAACGGTTGCCTCGGAATCTACTTTCAGTGCCGGAGGTAGAGTTATAGATAAAAGAAGAGCTTCCATGAAAAGGGAAACGGTTGAGGTTTTAGTTTGTGCCGGAGATTGGATAAAAGAATTATATGGAATCAGATCATTCAAAGACGAGGCCAAGGTGTTTACCTAAATTTAGTAAATTAAATTTAGTAATAATGTTGTCAAGTTTTTAATGTTTTTAATATTCGCTTCTTAATTTTTTTTTCTTTCGTGGAAATGATGATCCCGATGAATTGGAGCATGAAGATGAATACGATATGAAAGATCCTATCAACACCGGTACGTGGTATATTAATAATTTTTGTTCTTTGCTCTCTTAATTTTTGTTCTTTGCTCCTGCCATGTTACTTTCTCATGCTAGTTTCTTTGCTTTGTTTTATTGCATTTAAGGAGTCTGTGGTTTATATGGAAATATTCCCGAATACATATCTGTGGACTATATGAGTCGTGGTTTTTTTCATTAGGGATTTAAGTTTCATGCCTAACTGTGTATAATTCTTGATTCCTAGATGATGATGCTGCTCCTGCTCCACCTCCTCCTCTGTTTCATCCTCATCCGAACCGGAAGGAGTCAATCCAAAGCTAACAATCCTAGGCTTAGCGAAGGCGGGTGACGGTGTCAATCCACCAAAGTCGAAGAAAACAACCAAAAAAGAAGGAAAACACATGAATGAATGAATGATTATCTTGATTCTTGAACTTTCATTTGCTTAAATGCATTTATTTACTTGCAGTCTTTTGCAGACAGTGTTGTTATTTTGGACTGTTGAACTGTTGTTATTTTGGACTGTTGTGATTTTGGACTGTTGGACTATCGTTTTGCACCTTGGACTGTTGTGATTTTCGTATTTGGACAATATTTATTTTGATATTTTCTAATTGTAATCCCCCAAATAATGTTATTAATGTATGTATTTTTTTTTGGAAATCTGGTTTTCTAGAAATTTGGTTACAGTTCGAGCCGAACATGTTCGAACGGTTCGAGCATGTTCGAGCCGAACCGGACCGAACATGTTTCCTAATATTTCAGTTCGAACCCGAGCCGAACCTTACTAAATTAAGGTTCGATCAATTCAGTTTGAGCCGAACCTTAGGTTCGAACAATTGAAGCCGAACTCGAACCCTACCAGGGTTCGGTAGGGTTCGGCTCGTTTACAGCCCTAGGTGGAGGTATTGGGAGTGTGGTGGAAGTAGTCGAGGTGGTAGGGCGAGGAACGGTGTGAATAGGTCGTAGGGTGTGCCTGGGGGTCTTGGAGCGGTGTGGGCATTGAATGGTTTAGAGCCACGGGCGAATCTTTTCCTCAAAATATGATCGTCCGGGTATTCCTCAACCATTGCTCCTTGCATAAGCCGTGAATGAGGTGAGGGCACATGAGCATTCGACGCTTGACCTTCTGATTCTCTCTAAACTCCTCGAAGATGGTTTTCCCGACATCTACCTTGAGATCATAGTGTAAAGCATACAACAATTGCAAATCATTGACGTGGAAATGCATAATGTTGTCCTTTGGTAGTAGACGGTTTTGGGAGAACTTCGCTTTAACTTTCCATTCATCCGGCCAAGTTGTCGTCGGTAACTGATTCCGTGTACTACTACTTCCCCTAGCCACCCACTGTAAAGATGGATTGATAGCCTTCCTCAACTTTTCCAACGGATCCTCAGTCTCAGCAGCCCCCCAATGCTGTCTCGATGCAAACCAAGTGACATAATCCTGTCCCTCAAAAGCCGGTATCCGGTAGTAATCGTTAATTGCCTGGACTGACCATGGGACATTGACCCCTCGAACCTTAATGAACCCCGACTCTAAGTTGGCGACACTGAAATTAGCATACCACTCCCGAACTAGTGTGAGGTTGAGGTTCCCTTCCGGTTCATAAATCAAGTTGTTCCAACCCCTTTTTACCAGATTGTCTATGAAGGGTTTAGGAACCACCTTAAGATCTAACCCCTTCTCGAAACACATGTTCTTTGTAGCGATATACTCGTTGTAATTGGTCATCGCCACTGGTGAGTTGAAACGCTGGTCGAAAGGTAAAGGGTCGTGAGGGAGAGGAGCTAGTGGAGGATCTTGCTCGGGAGCACTTGGAGGAGGTAGTGAAACAGGTTTTGTTGTAGTTTTTGTTCGCCTTCGGGCCAATGGCACATCACTCTCAACTTCTGCTTCCTCCTCACCACTACTACCGGTATTCCTCCCTCGATGATCTCGCTCAAAATCCTCATCCAAGTCTCATCTCTCAATCGTCCGTAAGGCCTTAGGGCTCTAGGATTTCTACCCTCTGCACGGCCCGTGTCACTAATCCGAATACCACCCTTAGGTATCCGAGGATAAACTAGGGTTTTTTGTTTCTTGGGCATATGCTTTTCTACCGATTGCTTTCCTTTCCCTTTACCCTTAGTTTCTTTCCTTTTGGTTTCTCTCATTACCTCTGCACTCACCAAAACAGCACCAAACAACCAATTCAAACAATCAAAACCAACCCGGTTATCGTCCAACCGGGATTTCAAAACAGACCAACCCAAATGAAAATCACCCCACGAGAGCCACACCATTCCCCATCAATCATAAGACAAGAAAAACAAAGCACAAAACAGGAAACAAAATCAATAACAATAAATAACGGGATAAGGGCGTTAAACCAAAAAGGCTAAAAACTAACCCTAACCGAAACTAAGACGTAAAACCAAATTGTACCTGTACTATGCTTAAACGGGGTGAGATTAATGATTTGGAGCGAAAAACGAGCCTCGAAACGTCAATGGGGGTCAAATTCGACCTAGGCAAAAAGTTGCCAAAAGTGGAGATCGAATCGAGGAACTGGGTGATTTGTTGTTGGAATGGAGTAGTGGAATCAAAAGAGGGGATTGAGAGGTGTTGTTTGGTGTTTAAATCGCCAAAAACGGAGTAATATTGAGTGATTTCAAGTGAAATGGGTGAGGGAAAGCGGCTTTCGGCGTTTAGGTTTTGGGAGAATTTAGAACTGAACGCGCGTTTGCAAGGGGTTATATGAAGAAGATGACCTTGAACGCCGCGTTTGGAAATGTGAAACGTCGCGTTTAGAAGTCCAAACGCACGCTTAGAGTCTTGAACGTCGCTTACAAAGGAATTTAAGAACAGAGAGTTGGGGTCTCAAACGCGCGTTTGGAATGGGTCCAAACGCGGCGTTTGAAGCGAGGGATCCAAACGCACGCTTAGAGGTGTTGAACGTGCGTTTGGGCCAGAAACAAAAAACAAACTCAAGATTATCACCCCACACTCGATTCTTACCACCCCGAGACCACTAGAAACACCAAACTCTCTCAACAAAAACTATGAAATGGTGGGTTGCCTCTCCCAAGCGCCTTTGTTTCACGTCGTTGGCTTGACAAGATGGATTATACGGTGCCAAATTTTTCAAGTTATACCGTTGGCACGAGACGAGAAAGGGTAGAAAGATAAAAAGATGGATTGAAAATTATACGTGTCAAGATTTAAAGTCTGTGACAAGACTTACAAGATTCATCACAAGGTATGGGGTCCTTAAGGGTCACTATTTCTAGTGCTTCGTCGTAAGGCAACCTCTCATACCTTTTCAACCGTAGACCATTGGTGGTGAATGTGCCAAACTTAGGATGGGTGATTTCAATGGCACCGGACGGATAGACTTTAGATACCACATAAGGACCGGACCATCTAGACTTCAACTTCCCTTGGAAAAGATGCAAACGAGTATTGTAGAATAAGACTTCGTCACCCTCATTGAAAACACGAGGTTTGATCAACTTATCATGGAGTAACTTAGTCTTCTCTTTATACTTCATGGAAAGGTCATAAGCACGAAGGCGGAACTCATCTAGTTCATTCAATTGGGCCATACGCTTCTCACCAACTAAGGTGTCATCGAGGTTTAGCATTTTGATAGCCCAATAAGCCTTGTGCTCGATTTCTATGGGAAGATGACAAGATTTACCATAGACTATCATGTAGGGTGACATGCCTAGGGTTGTCTTAAAGGCTGTCCTATGGGCCCACAAAGCGTCATCTAACTTTAAAGACCAACTCTTGATATTAGTGTCTACCGTCCTCTCTAAGATACGCATAATACCCCTATTCGTAACCTCAACTTGACCACTCGTTTGGGGATGATAAGCGGTACCTAACTTGTGTTTCACCCCATACTTCTCTAAAAGTTTTTCAAACGGCTTGTTGGCAAAGTGGCTTCCATTATCACTGATTATAGCACGAGGTACCCCAAACCGACTAAAGATGTTTCTTTTAAGAAAGCGGATAACAAAGATTCCTATCATTGGTGGGTGATGCCAAGGCTTCAACCCATTTGGACACATAATCACAGGCGACTAGGGTATATTTGTTACCGCATGAAGAGGGATAGGGGCCCGTGAAATCAATGCCCCAAACATCAAAAACTTCACAAACAATGATCGGCTTTTGAGGCATTTCATTTCTCCTAGAAATATGCCCGGACCTTTGACACGCATCACAAGATTTCACATAAGCATGTGCGTCTCGGAACAGAGTGGGCCAATATAGCCCACTTTTTAATACTTTCAAAGCGGTCCTTTGCCCCGAGAAGTGACCCCCGGCTTCTTTATCGTGACAAAAAGAAAGCACACTCAAAATCTCACTCTCCGGGATGCATCTCCTCAAAATGCCATACGAACACAACCTATATAATCAAGGATCCTCCCAAACATACTTTCCAACCTCACTAAGGAATTTACGCTTTTGATTTGAGTCAAGGTCGGGATCTACAAAACCGCACTCGTGGTAGTTGACAAAAGGTGCGAACCAAGGACTACCTTCCTTACCGACTTTTAGAAAGTTTCCTTTCTTGGCCGGAAGAAGGGTGTCAAGTGCATAAAGTTGCTCGTGAGGAAAAGAGTCATTTATCTCACTTTGTGCTTTAATCAACTCCTCACTAAGCTCCATATGACTCAAATGGTCGGCTACGATGTTCTCACACCCTTTTCTATCACGGATTTCAAGATCAAACTCTTTCAAGAGAAAAATCCACCTCAAGAGGCGGGGCTTGGCATCTTGCTTGGCGGAGAGATAACGCAATGCGGCATGATCCGTGTGCATAACTACCCGAGAACCTATGAGCTGAGACCGAAACTTATCAAACACGAAGACGACCGCTAGAAGCTCTTTTTCAGTGGTGGTGTAGTTTTGTTGGGCTGGATTCAAAGTATGACTAGCATAGGCAATCGGCTTGAAAATTTTATCGATCTTTTGACCGAGGACCGCACCAACCGCGGTGTCACTCGCATCACACATTAGCTCAAATTCTTGATCCCACCTTGGGGCAACTAAGATAGGAACGGACACAAGCAATCGCTTGAGCAACATAAATGCCTCAATGCAAGCTTGGTCGAAATCAAACGGTACATCTTTTCCAAGAAGAAGGGTAAGAGGATGGGCTATCTTCGAGAAATCCTTAATGAACCTACGATAGAATCCCACATGGCCTAGAAAACCCCTAAGAGTCTTTAGGTTAGTGGGCATATGAAGCTTAGCTATCGCTTCTACCTTAGCCTTGTCGACTTCTATACCTTTACTAGATATCTTATGCCCTAAGACTATCCCTTCCGTGACCATCAAATGACACTTTTCCCAATTTAGCACCAAATTCATCTCCTCACATCTACTCAACACCTTTTCAAGATTATCTAGACAATCCTCAAAGGAATCTCCAAATACACTAAAATCATCCATAAAGACTTCAAAAAATTTCTCAATCATATCCGCACATATGGCAACCATGCACCGTTGGAATGTCGTGGGTGCATTACACAACCCAAAAGGCATTCTACGGAAGGCAAAGGTACCATAGGGACAAGTGTAGGTAGTCTTTTCTTGGTCCTCTAAGGCCACATGTATTTGGGAATAACCTCTAAACCCATCAAGAAAACAATAAAAAGCATGGCCACTCAATCTTTCCAACATTTGATCAATAAAAGGGAGGTGGAAATGATCTTTACGGGTTTGGTCATTTAGCTTACGATAATCAATACAAATTCTATGACCACTTACCAAACGCTTAGGCACCTCCTCACCTTTGTCATTGATTTCAACGGTCATACCTCCCTTCTTTGGCACCACTTGGTGGGACTCACCCACTTGCTATCCGAGATGGCATAAATGATCCCAAGCTTTAACATCATGACCACATCCTTCCTCACAACCTCTTGGAGGTGTGGATTGAGTCGTCTTTGAGGTTGCCTCACCGGCTTCGCTCCATCTTCTAGAATGATCTTGTGTTGACAAATGGTGGGACTTATACCCTTGAGGTCACACATCTTCCACCCAAAAGCACGCTTGTGCTTCTTAAGCATTGTCACCAACTCCTCTTCCTGCAAGGCCGTTAGTGTAGCAGAAATAATCAAAGGAAGTAAATCATCATTTTCAAGAAAAACATACTTCAAATGGGGTGGAAGAGGCTTCATTTTCAAATCTCTCGGTGGGTCTTCAATTGATGGTTTCTCTAGTTCCCCTTCAAGACCAAGATCAATCTTCTCGGTCCATTTTTCACCCACGAAAGCCATATCTTCGAGTTTTATTGCTTCCTCTTCCAACTTTCCTTCTTCATCAAGTTCCGTGCTCCCTCTTACCATGCATTCATCGGGTTTATCTTTATATTCCTGCATGTCAACATGTTCCGAAACGCAAGAATATATAGAATCAACAGAAAAACAGTCCTCGGTGCTCTCCTTAGGATGTTTCATGGCCTTATAAACATTGACCGCGACTTTTTCATCACCAACTCTCAAAATAATCTCACCGCTTGCGACATCTATCAAGGTCCTCCTGGTGTTTAAAAAGGGACATCCTAACAACAAAGGTGTTTTGGAGTCCATCTCCATATCTAATAACACGAAATCTATCGGGAAGGCAAACTTATCCACTTTGACAATGACATCCTCTATCACTCCTATAGGCTCCCTAATAGACCTATCCGCCATTTGAAGAGTCATCCCCGTTGGCTCTAACTCTCCTAGGTCAAGGCTTTCGTATATAGCACGGGGCATTAAGCTTACGCTAGCTCCCAAATCACATAAGACGCTAGGAAAATGAGTTGTACCAATAGTAACCGGAATAGTAAAACTACCCTTGTCTCTTACCTTCGGGGGAATTCTAGATTTAGCATCGAAAATAGCGGAGCACTCTTCATTCAAACAAACAACTTCTTGCATTTTACCCTTTTTAGTTAGCAACTCTTTTAAGAACTTACAATAAGAGGGCATGTTTGCAAGTGCTTCAAGAAAAGGAATGTTCAAGTCAATTTTCCACAAAATCTCAATAAATCGTGTTTGTGCTTTATTCAAGCAACTTTGTCTATGATTCTTAGGGGGATAAGGGAGAGTACTCAAATCAAAATCTTTAGAAGGAGGAGGGATCATACCTTTCTTACCTTTGGTGCATGGGGAAGACGGCTCTTTCATTGGCTCTTTCCCTTCTCTTCTAGTTGGTTCCTCCTCTTTCACATCAATAACCACATAATCTCCCCTAGCCTGCGCTTCTTTCCTCTCAACTTCCTTCTTCTTGACATATTCCTCATAGTTTTCATCATCTTCGATCTCATCAATATCACCATCCATGGCCCCCGCCTCGGTCTCAATAGGAGCTTTTCTAGCTTTGTCCTCCCATAGGACTTTATTTTCACCACTTGTCCTCAACACTTTACCACTTCGAGTTAAGATGGCGCTTACACTTCTTGGATTCTTTTTGGTGTTACTCGGTAAGCCGCCTTTCAACTGTACATGTTCCACCACTTGACCAAATTGTGTCTCAAGATTTTTGATGGCGGACCCATGTTTGTAGTTCATCTCAACCATGTCCTTCTTTATCTCCGCAAAATTTTTGTTCATTTGCTCCAATATGACATCGGTTGAACTCTTTTGAGGTATAGGAGCCAAAGGAGGAGGGTTTTGATAAGTGTTAGACCCCTATTGGTTGTACCCTCATTGTTGTTGCCTTTGGTGTGGGGGTTGATATAATTGCCCTTGAGAAGATTGGCCTTGATTTTGGCCTTGTCTATAACCTTGGTTTTGGCCTTGGTTCTGATTTCGGTTCCAACCTTGATTGTTGTTATTCCTCCAAGAACCATCACCTTGATTTCCATAATTCCCTCCTTGACCTTGTCCCACAAAGTTTACGTCTTGGGATTCTTTATACGGTTGCCCACTTTGTTGCTCCCCCATATATTGGCCTTGATAGGGGCTTTGCAATTGATTTTGATATTGGGGCCCCGCATTCCATTGCTCCATCGAACAAATACTCATCATCCGCTTAGCTAACTCATTCATGTTATCTTGAGATAGAGTACTAGGTTGCCCTTGAGTTGAGGATTGAGGATAAGCCATATTTTGAGCTTTGGTCGTCATCCTACAATCCTTTGCCGAGTGTGGTCCACTACAAATTTGGCAAAGCTTAGCACTCTCATTCTCTTTTTGCAATCTCCCCAATTGTTGTTCCATTGCTTGTACTTGAGCATGATATTGATCATTTGCCTCTACTTTTTTCACTTCAACCAAACCGGGCTTCTTGCTTCTTGTCCCCTTTCTACTTGACGATATATATTGCCTCGAGGTCTCGGAAATCTTCTCTATTTGGTTCATAGCCACTTCGGGTACCATACTCATAATATCTCCATTGCATGAAGCATGCAAGGTACTTTGATGAACTTGATCCAAACCCCGGAAGAAAGCATGAACTACCTCATACGATCTCAACCCGTGTCCCGGGCACTCTCTCAACAAAGCCTTAAACCGGTCCCATGACTCATGTAGCTCTTCTCCTTCATAAGCATTGAACGACATAATAGCCTCTTTCATATCCATGGTCTTCGATGGGGGATAATACTTGAGTAGAAAAGTCTTAATCACTTCCTCCCATGTGTGCAAAGAATCATTAGGCAACGAATCATACCACCGCTTAGCTTGCTCTTTCAAGGAGAACGGAAAAAGCATAAGTTTGAGCGCCTCATCACTCACTCCATTGATCTTTGTTGAGTTCACTATTTGGAGAAAATGATCAATGAACAAGTGAGGATTTTCCAAAGCGGTTCCCTTAAATATGGCGTTGTCTCCCAACAAATGTATGATGTTTCTATTCGGCCTAAATTGTTGGTGGCCACCGGCGGCATTCGAATTGGACTATGCCCCATGGTTGCCGTGGGAGCTAACACAAAGTCTCTACAAGTCAATCCACCTTGATTTGCTCTTGTTGACCATTAAACCAATTAGGCATTGCATTTGCACCTTGATTGTGAGCTTGATTTTGGTTCTGTTGAAATTGATTCAACATCCATGCATTGAACTGTTGCATAACAATATGATCCATTTGATTCCCTTGGGCTTCATGTTGAACATTTTGTGGTATAGGCCCATTCGCATTCACAAAATTATTTCCTTGTCCATTCCCACCCCCTTGTGCATTGTTATTGACAAGAGGCGGGTTTTGATTCGGGACTCCATTGTTGTTCCCCAAATTTCCTTCCATGCCTTGTTCACCGTTTTGTGCCATGTCGGATCCTTCTCCCAACTCACCCAAACTATTCTCTTCAAAGACCGAATTCGACTCCTCTACTTGACGACCTCTTCTTCTTTGACTATTTCTACACCTTGCGTAAGCCTCAATTCCGTCTATGTATGGTTCGAGTGGTGTTTGAGATCTCCGGGTCATGCACTACAAAAAGCAAACAACACGAAAACAGTAAAATAAAACCTAGGCCCAAGCCTTTGGTTCACTTGCAAGATATCACAAATAGCACACAAATCCCCGGCAACGGCGCCATTTTGATTGGAGCTTAAATTCACCCAACAAAAACAATTTATAAATACTCGAAACCGTGGGTAAACTAACTCTCTAACCGGCAGTGTACCGGGTCGATTGCTAGAATAGCTACAGGACTACGAGGTCGAACCCAAGGGAAAAGTGTTTGTGAGTACCAAAGTGAACGTGTTACTTAGTCTAGGTGATCAATCTTTTTAAAGTGTTTGTTTACTACAACGACACTAAAGTGATTTCTACTAACGAGTTTAAAGATAAGAAAGAAAGAAAGAAAGTTAAACTACTAGGTTCTAAAGATAGATTAAGGGACATAGCCGAACCATGATCAAAATAGCTAGTTTCAACCCCAAGGATAGACAAAACCGGGAGTGTGCATTATAACAAACGAACTCTCACATTCAATTTCACGGGTGCAAACTCCTAATCTCGGTGCTAAGGTCTGAACAACTCTCTCCTAACACCTTATGCCAAGTCAACTACCCTTCCCTAAAGGAGATTCACTAACAAGACATTTTATGCACTAGAGCCGCTTAAACATTAAAACGAGTAACCTCACTCTAAGAAGTGATCCTAGAACCCTTTTCCCACATCTCTCTATCTGAACAACTCTCAAGATTGACGTGTGTGATTTTTGACCTAGGTGATCAATCTAGCCCAAACCTGTTATAACAAGTTCTAAGACATGAAACATGCAAGATACAACAATAAATAGCACTACCCACTCCCAATTTCATCACCCAAAGGGTGATTTCACCAAATTTCATATGATTCGACTATGAAAAAGGATTAGCTACTCATTATACAGAAATTCGAGATTGGATCCAAAAAGTACAAAATAAAGAAGTAATTAAAAGGAGGTCTCTTAGTGTTTGGAATGGAAATCTAAGCTAAGAAATGGAAAGATTAAGCTAAGATAATGTTGATATACACTAAGAGAAAATATTCTAAGCTATTACAAAAATCGAGCTAAGAAATGGGTAGGGTTTTGCTAAGAGAATGATTATTCTCTAGAAATAGTCTAAGGGGGTATATTTATAGGTGGGAGAAAAATCTGCAGAAAACTGGTCCAAACGCACGTTTGGAGTGCTGGAACTGGCGTTTGGCTTCTTCAAACGCACGTTTGGATTGATGCAAACGTGCGTTTAGCTTCATTTCTGGGCATGGTCTTGAATGTTCTTCATCTTGAACGCACGTTTAAGGTGGGTCAAACGCGCGTTTGAAAGACTTGGAACGCGCGTTTAGGATAGTTTCAAACGCGCGTTTGGAGGGGTTCAACTCTGTACCAACTTTTGCCTCTGTAAACGCACGTTTAAGGGGTTCAAACGTGCGTTTGAACCCCTGTTGCCCCAAAACTTCACTTTTTCCTCCTTTGATCTCTTCTCTTGCCTCGGTTATGCTTTTTGTCACCAATTATCACCTCTCGGGTCCTCGAGACACCAATACCCTATAACATCATACATGACCAATAACATCCAAACAATTCCGGAGGGTAAAAGTGCTCGGGAATGGGGTTAATATCAACAAAAAGGGGCAATAATCCATCAAGTTGACGGATTCACTCCCCGTGCCATGAGCTCACGATAAAACCCTGAAATTGGTCTAAATTACCCAAAAGTGTGCTGAAAATGTGGTAGACGGGGGTAAACAATGCACCGGAGTCACGTAAAGTTGACTCCCATCATCTGCCTTGAAAAGGTTGGGCGAAAAAGAAAGAGGTTCGGTCTTGAGCTGTCTAGGTCCCCCGGAAAGGAATGTAACGCCCAGACAAGAGGGGAGGAATGAAAAGGATGCTCGTTTGATCATAAGAGAAAAACGGGCCCAACATAAGGAATCATGAAATCATGCGGACTGAGAACGCAGGTCAGAGCGAGCAGTGAGGTCATCTCTAATCAAACGAGGGATCGACCCCGCTGTGGCCAAACAAATGGAAGTAATGAGAAAGGAAATAGCGGATATCCCGATCTCGGGAATCGATGTTCTCTCTGAAAACATTATAACCACGCTGCCCATAGAAAGGGAAACGGTCAGTTATCCCAGCTACAACGACTACAACGGGAGCACTTGTCCGTACGACTGGTTAACTACTTTCCAAGGCCGCATCACCCTTGCGACTCAAAACAAATCGGCTTGGTGCATAGCCTTTGTAGGCAGTATGCAAGATAGGGCCGCGTTGTGGATACGTAGACTCTCTCAAGGTTCAGTTGAAAGCTGGAAAGATTTATCAGAAAAATTCGTAAAAGAATTCGAGTCGGAGAGCAGAATGAAGAAAATCATTGAGGATCTTTATGAGGTTCGCATGGGAGAAAACGAATCTGGAAAAGGTTATTATGAGCGGTTCATCAAGATCTACGATCAAACCAGAAATATCCCTAACGATGACTTCAGCACTTGCTTTCTAACAGGAATAGCCAAGGGTCCAGTGAAAACAGAATTCAATCTTTGGCCACCTAAGCATGGTCTGAGAGAGATGTTGGAAAGAGCACGAATGATTGGGCTGAGTGAAGCGCCGTCTCCCTCTGGGAAAGGAAAATCAAAACCAGAGCACTACTCACAAAAAGAGGATCGCGGGGATGATCGCAAGAAGGATCGCGGTAGGGATGCAAACCAAGACCGCGAAGTAAAGAAACCATTCACGTTCGCCGAAAGCGAATTCATCCCACTCAACGCTAAGACATCACAAATCTTTTTGAAATTTGAGAGCACTTTCAGAGGCCAAGGCCCATGAAAGGCGACCCTGATACTCATGATAAAACAAAATGGTGCAAATACCATAAGGATCATGGTCATCTGATGAGTGTTTCACTTTGCGGAAAGAGATAAACCGACTTATTTGTTAGGAAATCAACGCGGGAACGCAGCGGAATTCAAAAATTTGATTTCCTTTTCCCCAAGATCGACTTCGTTTAAGCAATAAACGAATAAACTAAAGACGGCGGTTACCTTGGTTGATCTAAAAGATCGACGCTTTGACCGTCTGAGGAGAGTAGTTCAACATGGAGCCGCCCAAGTGTTCGGCCTCTACCGCTAGTCCACACGAACAGCCCGCCGGAATCCCTCCATGGATTGCTATCGGAAAACCCCGGTTGCTAGACCGGACTTTTTCCTCCCTCACAAACTCACTATAGGAAGCCCCCTCTTTCTTACACAAGAACTATGAGTTCTTGCAATTTTTCACAAGAACAATTGCTCTTGGAAGAATGGTGTACTAAAGAGCTTGGCAAGCCCTCTTATTTATACTAGAGAGGGGCGCCAAGAGGCTTGTAAGAGGGGAAAACCTTTTCCAATAAAAATAAGGAAAAACAATTAATGTGATTGATTTATCTCTTTTAATTTAATATCTTATATTAAATGAATCCATAATTTATAATTCTCCAATATCTTATATTGAATGTAAATTATATTATTACCATAAATCTATTTTCTCAGAATCAATTAATATCACATATTAATATTATGGTAATCTTATTAATTAAATTGCACAATCCAAGTGTGTCATATACACACAATGAATGTAAGCGCCCAAAGTTTCCATAAATTGGATTATGGAAAATTCTTTAAATAATATAATGTTATGATTAATTAATTTGCAAAATCCATATATATATATATATATATCATATGTACACATTTCGAATTTTACACATGTATCAATATACATATTTAATTAATCATCATAATTAATATCTTGTATTATATTTATTCATAATAAATAAATACCACCATATTAATTTACCACTATAACCTTTATAGTCTCGAGATAAACTTTCCTTATTTGGTTAACATCTATAACCACATTTTAATCCGGCTAGATGTTCATATGTGTGTGACCCGATAGGCTTCCGAATATGTTGGCCGTAGACACAAAGTGAAAATTACGAAAATGCCCTTCATGCCTAACGATCACGGGATAGCGTCTAGCAACACACCGTGACCCCAATCATCGGAAGAGTCAAATGCAATGACTACTACCTTTCAAGTGAAACAGTTACCGTGTAACTTACAATCCTATCATTTGTAATAATATCCATACGGTCGTACATCGAGTGTCAAACATTAACAACCGTATCTTATAATCTGGATATCAAGCTCTCTCAAGTAACACGCTTACTCCCACTTTGCAAAGATTCACGAACGAGACATTCCTTATAAGAAGGCCTCTTTCGGATATTTACCCTACCGATAGGGTACGCGATTCCCGGACGACCAATCATGTATACTCCGCGTGCTTCAAAGATCACACCCAATCACTACTGCATGATCGCCTGCGTGGCTGAGGAAACCTCAATAGTGTCAAAGCATGACAATCCACACCGTGATGCCATGAAGACTCGGTCCTAAGGATAATTACACAACCGCCACATAGTGTGACACTTATCGTGTAAGTGGGTCGATCCTAACGTCGCATTCACTAATACACGCCCCACGTCATACCCAAGTGTCTCTACACTTCGATGAGACGAGATCTATCCTCGCCTAAAAGGCGAAGACATCTAATACGTGCTAGTCTGTTTATACTATCAATGCCCTGTTTGATAGTACGTCGACCTAGAGACATTTAAGTATCAAACTTATTAAAATGAATAGAGATCTCATCAACCATAATCGCCTATCATGGTTTCTCTATCACAGTTTAATACTAAGGACGTCATCATATAACAATTCATAATTGGTTCTTTAGAAGAACAGATATATGACAAC
The DNA here is from genome assembly GCA_026214975.1 of Gentiana macrophylla. Lineage (NCBI taxonomy): Eukaryota > Viridiplantae > Streptophyta > Magnoliopsida > Gentianales > Gentianaceae > Gentiana > Gentiana macrophylla. The sequence continues at coordinate 77,228,095 of CM047816.1, read as the reverse complement.
ATAAAAGCCATTATATATATGTATAAACATAAAGAAATAGTAGAAATGATCCGACCCGGTCGGATCCGGTCCAACCCGATTGGGTTTAGGACACTATTCCAACATTATTGAGGAGGGACCCACAACCAAATACAAGCGGGACGGGGATGCCGTCGCCAATAGAGGGCGGCAACCCCATGTATATCAAAAGGAGATCCAAGTCATCCACGGGGACCTCCCAAGCAATAATTAGTTGAAATCACAGATACACTCGATAAACACTCGTGGCTTCGAGAAACAAATCATTTTGGGAGAAGCCGAAAAGGGAATCATGTTCACCAAGAGTGAACTCACAACCATGGAAGGTATCATGGAGATTCCTATCATCCTTAAGGTCAGACTGAATGAGAAAAATAGGATCAATCGTGTCATGGCGGATACAAAGCGTGGTGGGATATCATTTATTTCGACTGTTTAAAATAGATCAGGTTTGGAGAGGCCAAGCTGAATCCATATGTCAGAGTTTAGATGGCTTCTCCATTGATACGGTGAGATTTAAGGGAACGATCGACCTCAACATCACTATAAGCGACTATGAACCGTACCGAACCGAGGTAATAAATTTTCTGGTCGGCGATCTTCCCACTTATTACAATATGATTTTAGGAATCCCAGCCATGAAGAAGTTCCAAATGGTCATGTCCGTCCCTCACCAAATGGTCAAATTTCACGTGGGAGATTACATCGGGGTCGCCATGAGTCGACCTGGATATTTCCTTGAATATATGACCAAAAATAGAGCCGACTCCAAAAAACCAAGAATCGAAGAGTTCGGTGTAGGCCCAAGTGGGATCAACATGATCAAAGAGGCCGCGGGTAAGACAGTGGAGGTAAAGACTTTACAGGTCAGCTGGATTTTACAGCCGACGATGAGCTGATCGAGGCCATCGTAAATGAAAGATATCCCGATAAAAAATAAAGATTGGATCCCAAATGACAGAGATTGAAGGAGAAAAGCTGATCTTGCTTTTGAAAGAAAATGTGGACGCCTTCGCCTAGGAGGTAACATATATAAGAGGCGTGGAGTTTGAGGTCGCGCTAGATTATCGTAGCGTCGATCCCAACTTCAAACCAATACAACAAAAAACAAGCCAATTCTCTGAAGAGAAAGAGGTTGCCATCAAAGGCGAGGTCGAAAAATTGTTGACGGTGGGTATAATTAGGGAGCTACAATATCTGGCTAGCCAACGTCGTAATGGTGAAGAAACACAATGGAAAGTGGCGGCTGTGCGTCGACTTCACCGACCTGAATAAAGCATGCCCGAAAGACCCATACGCGCTGCCATGGATTGACAAAATGGTAGATCGGATCGCTGGTTTTGAAATGCTAAGCTTTTTGGATGCCTATTCAGGCTATCATCAAGTCAAAATGGCGGATTGCGACAAGGAAATGACTGCTTTCAGGGCCGCTGGGGGGCTCTACTATTATGAAATGATGCCTTTTGGTCTGAAGAACACCGGCTCAACATATTAGAGGATGGTAAATCGAGTTTTCAGCTCGCAAATAGGCAGAAACATGGAAGCATACATCGACGACATGGTCGTCAAATCAAGTCACCAAGATCATTTAGCATATCTGAGGGAAACTTTCATAAATGTAAGGAGGCATTCAATGAAACTTAACCCCGCTAAATGCACTTTTGGGGTCCAGGCGGGTAAATTTTTAGGGTTCAAGTTGAGCCAAATGGGGATTGAGGCGAATCCCGAAAAGATCGATTCCCTGATAAACATGAGTGAACCGACCATAATCAAGGAAGTGCAGAGGCTGAACAGGAGGATAATTGCTCTGGGGAGGTTCATCTCCAAATCTACTGAAAAAAACCTACATTTCTTCAAAATCCTCAAAGGGAACAAAACCTTTGTGTGGACCGGAGAATTCTCGCAAGCCTTCACAGATCTCAAGGCCTATTTATCAAGACCGCCATTGCTGGTTAGTTCCATGATCGGAGACATCTTATTTCTGTATCTAGCGGCCTCAGACCAGGTTGTCACTGCTGCTCTTGTTAAGGAAGACGGTACCCTTCAAATACCCGTCTATTATGGTTCCAAGGCTCTCAATCCTATTGAGAGTCACTATTTTAATATAGAAAAGTTGGCCTACTACGTTGTCATTGCTGCCCGAAAATTAAGGGCTTACTTTTCATCACACACCATCACTGTGTTATCTGATGCTCTATTGCGCCAAGTACTCCATAAGCCAGACTTATCGGGTCGATTTCTACGGTGGGCCATCGAGCTCACTAAATTCGATATCCGGTATGAGCCTCGGAAAGCTATCACAGCACATGCCTTACCTGATTTCATTGCAGAGACGAGCTTCATTGAAGAAAAGACGGATGAGAAGCCTAACACAAATCTTATCAACAACCCAACAGCACTAATGGTGGCTGCGCCTCAAAGACCAAGTCATTGTTGGCAGCTCTATGTCGATGGAGCCGCGAACCTCAACGGTTGTGGAGCTGGGATCATATTATTGGAACCAGGTACCTAAGAAGAAATTGAAAAAGCCTTGTGATTTGATTTCACTACATCAAATAATCAAGCGGAATATGAGGAGGTCATAGCAGGGCTTGAGCTCGCCAAAGCTATGAAAGTTGAAAATGTCGAGGTATTTTGCGATTCGTAGTTGGTGGTCAACCAAGTGACGGGATCATACGGAATTCATTGCAAAATCTTACAAAAATACTTCAATCTCGTCAAAAAGCTTGAGGAAAACTTCAATTATTGTAAGTTCATCAACATTCCACGAGAGAAGAACTAGTGAGCGGATTATTTATCAAAATTGAACAGTAAAGACGAAATAGGCAATCCGGCCATTATGATGGAACACCTATCAGGGTTCGCCATCAACCGAGTCAAAATCATGGATTTTCATCCCTCAAATCCATGTTGGGTCGACGAGTTAAAAGCATATATTGATTCAGGGGTGCTCCTAGACGATCCCAAAGAGGCCAAGGCCTTGATTAGAAGAGCCACCAGGTACACCATCTTAGACAATGTTCTATACAGAAAATCATTCTACAAACCTTTGTCGAGATGTGTGTGGCCTGAGGAGGTCGATGGAAAACTCATGGAACTTCATGAAGGGGTATACGGCGGCCACCCCACCAGTCGCACCCTCGCTCAGAAAGTGCTGTTGGCTGGCTATTATTGGCCTAAGCTCGCAGATGATGCCCAGATATATGTGAGGAAATGCGACAAATGTCAAAAGTTTGCGGATATTCCCAGGCTACCTTCGGTCGAATAGAGCATCGTTGTAGTGGCCTGGCCGTTCGATATGTGGGCAATCGACCTCATTGGACCACTCAAAAAGGAACGCTCGGGATGTGAATATGTGGTCGTTGCCGTGGACTATTTTACGAAATAGATCGAGGCCAAAGCCTTGGTGAAAACCAAGTCCAAGGATATATTCTATTTCTTACTCGATCAAGTTTGGACCCGGTTTGGAGTCCCAAGGGTAATTGTATCTGATCATAGGCCGCAGTTTAGAGACGAATTTGACATGTTCTGCAAAGAGCACAACGTGAAACATTGGCAATCATCAGTATGCTACCCCCAAGGAAATGGTCAGACCGAGAACGCCAACAAACAAGTATTGAGCGTGTTGAAAAAGATCCTGGATGACAAGGCAGGAAAATAGGTGGATCATTTGCCAGTGGCCCTATGGGCCCTCAGAACATCAAGAAAAACAACCACTGGTGAAACTCCTTTTGCCTTGACAAATGGGTCGGTGGCTATGGCCCCGGTGGAGATGGCCCTACCCAGTTTAAGGGACGCACACTTCCGTGAGGTCGAAAATCCACTAACAAGACAACTCGAACTCGATCTATTGGAAGAAAGCGGATCAATTCTTATGTCGCTTATTCAACTGCAAGCAAGCAGCCAAAAGGCATCACGACAAACATATCCGCAACCATCACTTCGTGGTGGGAGATTATGTTTTGCGAAATAGACAGGCCACTGGTCACAAGGCTAAGAAAGGAAAGCTATCTGAAAATTGGGAAGACCCGCTACAAGTTGCGAGGATAGTAAATAAAGGCACTTATGTTCCGAAGGATAAAGAAGGCCGCGAGTACAATAGGCCTTGGCACGCCGACAACTTGAAGAGATATTACATGTAAGATCCTCTTTATTCGCACAAGAACAAGCATATTTTGTAAGGGGGTCTCAGGCCTATCTTTTGGAAATCACTTATGAATGAAAAGCTCGTTTCGACAACTATAAATTGATCCCGATAAAACGTACTCAGCCGCTCTGTTTTCGATAAGCCCGTGGGCTAAATGCCCTAGGTTTATCCAAAATAAGAGGGCCCGGATGAAAAATTATCTAGCTGGCAAGATCACTCTGTTTAGTGATTGTTCTGGCCACACTATGAAGATCAAGCCAGCCCCGATCACAACAAGGGGGCGCGTACATGAATTTTTTGAAACAAAAGAGCAAGTAAGATAGCGAAGCAAAGGAAGGATTTCATTCAATACATCAAAATTTACAAACAAACACCATTAAAAAATCAAATAGCTTTATATCTATCATACGAGCAAGTCGGCATCCCCGAAGTGCCAACACAGAGTTGGGAAATCATCCCGTCAAAAGGGATGCGACGACTAGACCCCATGGCCGCGGCAAACTTGATGACTTCACGATGAATCAGGATGCCCCATTCGATGTTCACGTGAGGGACAACAAGGGCATGAAGGAGAAGAGCTTCATCTTCTGTAACCTCATCAGGATCTTCAGTCAGTATAGCGCGGCTATTGATAAACCTCTTCTACTCCCGATTGCTTTGAGACAACTCGGAGACAACACTCGAGGTAAAGGATCCTGCCAGGGAATAAAGAACGGGGCGTAAACCACATGATACCGTTTTCTAACCTCGTCATCAAGGTCCCAAAACACCTCATCTTGAGTGGCGGATCAAAAGCGAGAATGCCGAAGAGCCCGTTGATGGTCTTTGGAGAGAAGGAATAAAAACACCCGGAGAGAGACCGAGTTGATATCCCTCCGGTCGAAACGCCTTGGCTAAGACCGAATTGAACTCATGAACCAGGCTAACATTATACGTTATCCCGGAGGACCTCCAATGAAACCCCACATTCCAGAGTTACACACATGAAGCAAGGTGCCTTTGTTGGATCGTATATGCGCAATATATATCCTAGAGGGGTGAATAGGATATTTCGGCTTTTAAAATTTTATTAAGCCTTTTGGAGTTTAAATTAATTAACCTAATATTGATAATAAACTAGGCGGAAGATCTAGCTAAAATCAACGTGTATAGGGTAATGTTCTTGTGATCAAATATTGATTAAATATTTTAAAGGTTAAAACCTAATCAATTAGCATGCAGAGTTTTTAAGTGTGTTTCTAATTTGATTCCAAATCACATACACTGATTTTAATAGTTGTTTAACTATCATACAGTCCTATGTGTCAATATCAAACACACATCCACAGATTTCACTATATGCTTTTCTGTTAAAGATTACACCATATTTTCAGAGCTGAAAATAAATTACAAAATGAATAGAATTTCTTCTGACTTATTAAAATTTCAGATCACACTTTAGTATCTGAATCACAAGCACAACAGTGACACAAAGTCACAGTGATTCAAATACAGTTCTTTTTCTGAAAAGTTAATACAACAGAACTGATACACCTTTCGTTTTTCTTTTTCTAACCAAGTTCTGAAATTCAGACACACAAGAAAGATTAGCAACTTGAAAGCAAAAAGAAAATACGAGAACTTACTGATACGAACCCTAAGGTTCAGGTTGTGAGATAGAGCACTGGTGCCAGAGACAAGCCTTGGTGCAATCCCAAAGCTCAGGCTGGATATCCAGAGAGTATCACCACATCCCAATTTCAACCTTGAATCACACATGCAGATCCAAGATGAATTCAGATTTGCAATCTCAGAAGATGAACTGAGATACAAATAAAGTAAACAATTTTCGAAATACAAAGGAATTTTTTGTAAATAAAAAATGTTTGATCAACTTAGTTGCTTGATCACTTTAGTGTCACTGAGAATTTATAGGCCAATAGAAGAAAGAGCAATCACTTAGCTATTTTGAAAACATGAGATGATATGAATGCGAAGGCATTGAAAGGTCTGCCATTAAGTTGAAAGTAGGTATAGTTGTTGTATTCAAAATATGACCATTGAGTTTAAAAAGAAAAACTTTCCATATGCAGCTAGTCAACATTGAAACAATAAACGAGCAATAAATACACGGCATAGGAAAGACCAACAGTTTTATTGACTCAAATTACTTATTTCGAAAATCTGAAAAATACAACAACAAATTTACTTATTTCTGATATCAATACACACACACACACACACACACACACACACACACATATATATATATATATATATATATATATATACACACACACAGAAGATGACTTTATCAAAGTATATAGGTTGTAGAGAATTCTCAGTGTGGCAGCAGAAGGAGTGTGGGTGTGTTATGAATATAGATGTAAGTTCATACCACACCAAATCCGAAGGCATAGGAAACCCGAAATATGCTTCATCTTTGGCTATATTTAGAATTCATAGCAGATGAGCATGAAGTATATCATTCCAAGAAATCAATACTCTAGATTTGATTCATAAATCTCAGGATTTCATCAAATCCTTAACCGAAAGGGACATGCAAGTGATGCAAGTGTAATGAATCATCAATCAGGATTTTGTTAATAAAACAAACATAGCATATAACCTGATTTCATCAAACTAATGGCCTAGAGTGATTAAGTAAGCTTATTGATTCGTTTTTAGCGATCATAAACATATGACACTCGTAATGAACAATCAATTAGAGGGCGAAATAACACTATCTTAACGAAGCGTATAAAACAGACTTGTGAAGCAAACTAAACCACATATATCGGTTTAAGAACTTTTGACATAAAACTAGAGATAGTCAAGATTAAATGCAGTTACAAATGATTTCTTAATCAAAGCTGGATAACCAGTAGAAAATCTGATTTCGTCATAAATCTTTAATTAAATGCCTAATCTTTTATTACTTACTCAAATCGGCATAATAGTCAGATTAACTCATCAATATAAGTGCAGTGATCGGGGTCAATCAGGTTATAATATACTCGACCACCATAAACCAATACTAGCAAGAGGACTAGGCCCATCGTAGTATAGCTATAGTGAATCAAGGTCGATCCCACAGGGAACCAATTGTGGATCATCTTATATACAAACAATTAATTAAACATGTCAAGGACATAAAGGCGGTCTACGACCAACATAAGACAAGAAAGGTAAAGACACGACTCGACACAACGTAATTAACCTCCCCAATTATAGTCTTTATCGTTTGGACCTAGATAATTTATATAATAAACTGAACTTATTAACTGTCAATCCGTTTGTATCTATCTTAGATTGGCTACGGGAGTCATCCTCTTTACTTGACTTAGCACCGGTTAGGTTGCTAGATCACTATACTACATTACGTGACTTCACCTTTTGGGTATCCATCTCATATAACTTGCACGCTTACGACACTAAGGATGCCGATATTAATCGTACACCTCGTCTAGGCAACATTCCTAGGGTTAGGCGTACTTCCTAAGCGATTACTCAAGCTCTCGTCCAACTAGCAATTACCAAGTTATAGTCTCATGCTAATCTACGACGTCACGTATAATCAAAGCTAGCAATCCCCAAATATAAACCTACCTAGATAACGCCAACGTCCGTGAAGAGCAATTCATAAGCCTACCTAAGAGTTTTATATTGGTATTTTCTTTTTACGTTTTAATTAAACTAAGCGAGTAACGTAGCCATAGCCAAACTTAATGAGATAATAAATTCTATTAAGTTAATCTAACCATAAAGACGTGGCTATTTAACGGATGAAACAGGGGCTCGGTCGACCGAATAGTCGGGCTCGGCCGACCGAATGGTCTTTTTCCCCAGTTACATCCCCGAACGTATCTCTCGGTGTTTCATCATACACAACGGATTAAACAAGAATTGTAAAGCATTCATATAAACTAACTTAGATACACATTAATTAAACAATGCAGATTCATGAATAGAAACTAAGTGTATGACGTAGGTTATGGGATCCTCATAGACAAGGTGTCGCCACATCCCTAACGTCATAGCCTAGATCTACATCATCTAGCTATGAATTAACTAACTCAAACAATAAAGCATAATTGGGGGGAATTAATTACTTAAAAGAAAAGAAACAGAAAATAAAGGCTTACATAATGCAAATTTTAAATTGCTTTGGAACACCCTCAATAAACTACATTGAATCAAGATATGAATAGAGTGATTTTATTGAATGATATTCTAAGGTATGTGTTGGTGTGTTTTCAATTTCTCGTAGTCTTTGCTTATATAGGGGTTTTTTCCGACTTAGGGTGGTTCTAGAAGGTAAACACGACAAAAGCCCTAAACCGCCCGGTCGCGACACTCGGTCAACGAAAGATGACACTCGGTCGATCGAGCCTAATGGTTCGGTCGACCGAACCTATATTTTCCATGTTCTACACGCTTTCTTCGCTTGCCTTGCTCCCCATCGCACGCTTTGCATGTCGATCCGATTACTCTCTCATTTAATGCTCCGATTTCCTTCCTTCCTTATCTTGAGATAATTGATTGAATGACACTAATCTTCTCGATTTGTAATGATCTCAGAAATCAACATTAATCACACAAGAATCGGATTTTAATAATGAAAACGACTAAATACCAAATATCATATTAATAATCACTTAACATTAAATAATAAATATAAACATGTGATTTAATATGAAATATATATTATTAATCTCGATTTAAGGTCAACGTTGATGACTTTTACGGGTATAATTTGACCGTCATCAACTACCCCCCACTTAGACTTTGATCGTCCCGAACAAAGCATCAATAAGTCATTCCCCAAGACAACATTTTCTATGGTCAAATCATACTTACACAAGAAACTCAAGTCAACTCATACTAGTCATGCTCATAAGATATCCATTATTCACTACTGACTATGAATCGAAGTGATGTGTGCATGTGCATTTAGTTTTATATATTCGTAGCAAGATTAGAGTTTATGCCAACTTCGTAATCTCAATCTACCATCCTCAGCATTCATACTTCTCAAGCCTTTAAATTTTTGAAGCACTAGAGCAATAAGAAAGAGCGTATCTATAGGGATTTTGGACTTGGAGACCGAGTACTACTCAAAGCCTCTTAAAGAGTTGAATATTCTTTTCATATCTTCATATTTTTCAAATACTATCAATCTCAAGGAAGAAAACTTTTTAGAGTATCCCCCTATCTTAGATCTTGTATAGCATCGAATATTACCACAAGCGCGGGGCTACTTTGGTAATGTCACTACAAGCCCAGTGTCTAACATTTTGCTAAAACACAGGTACGTCTCAAGCTTATTACTCTGCTTTAATGGCTAAAAGATAAGAATGCATCAGCAGATAGATATTGATACTAAGTTTACATAACCAATCATCTATGCAATGTACACAATATTCGTCAGTTATTATGATTCGTGCGGTAAACTCGATTCACAGATTGAGTAATTGAATAATAAATAACTACTCGCAACAACCAGCATGAATATCCTTAAATTTACTTAGCATAAGTATAAAATGATCACGTACTTACGCAGCTTGGTTCATTTCCTATCAATTCTTGGCTAGGAACTCACAATTCTAAGGGTACGAGATAAATAATATGGTATTTATTCAATTTTTCAATTTTTCAATTTTTCTACCGTTTCATTCAAATTTCAATCATAACATAGCTAAGTCTCCTACCCCCCACTTAAACATGGCATTGTCCTCAATGACAAAAATAAATGAGAATTTAAGAAAAAGACTTAGCTCTGGAAACGGCGCTCAAGTAGATGCAGAACATCGGAGTAAATGTCAGCACGTTGTGGAGAAGCAAGTGAAAACCTGTATAAGCAGACAAACTCCACGAAACCGTAAAATATTATGTCTATGGAATTTATAAAATAATGTGGCAGTAATGAGGTAGAAATACCTAAAAACAGTTTAAGCCACTTTATTTTATACAACCAATGACAAGGGAAAAGAAAAATACTAAATAGAAAGAAAAATAAACAAGCAACTAAAGATGGTGGTCTTCATCCACAACCTCCACCGCCTAAATATTCTTAAAGCCGGGTGGAGAAGACAAAGATAAAAAAGCATAACCCCATGTGGGAAAACACGAGGTGGACTAGATCAACCTTGTATGCAATGTAGTAAAAGAGACACTTCGTAAGGTATAACAGATTCAATGTGACCTATTGGCTAAAGATAAAATCAAATACTTAGCGCAGAAACTTCTCGCTTTCATTGGATATCAACAACTTAGGGAGATGTAGCTACTCCTCGAAATTACTAATAACCCAATGTATCACGTAAAAGTCACATCCGTCATCAACAAGGTCGGATCGGTGTGATAGTTCAGAACAAAACTGATCATCTATAAATACCGGAATAGACGGAAAAAAATGTGAAATTTAAAACTTCCAGTAGAAAGATATTTTTATTTTGATCGAACCAAAACCTTTAAAATCTAGCTAGGTCGAGCTACACTTCCCCAACTACGATCATGAAAATCAAAATGATAAAAATAATCATTAAAGCTCAAAGAACATTTCAAATTCCATAACACAAAGGTATTTTGTAAACAAAATGGAGGTTGAGAGTATGATGGGTTTAGAAAAAGATACACATAAGGTTGGGAAGAAAAGATAAAGGGTGGGTAAGAAATTGTGTTTATGGGTGGGTTGAAAATGGTTAAGGCATTGAGAATTGTTTAAAGGAATGGGATTGGGTGGGAGAGTGAAACGGATGGAAAGAAAGAGAGGCGATGAAAGAATGGTTAGAAATGTGAACTGTTAGGCGATTGGTGAGAGGATCGAAAAGGTTGAAGGGTGAAAAGGTATAAATGAAAGGATAAGGGTAGTTGCGAATGAATTACGCACCACTTTGAATTTTCACTTGGATCACCTAAAAAGTTTTAGAATTTGACCAAGATTGTTCTTGTTCACACCAATCATTCTCTGTTACATTTTCAATAACTCTCAAGCTCTCTTAATGCTTCCATCTTAAGGTGGATTGCTAAATTTCTTTTTCTTTAGCAATTTCTCTTCTCTCTCTGAACTCTATTTCACGTGGCCTATATTGAGTAAAAAGTTTTGCACATCCTTAGCCCAATGGCCATCGGAACACGGCAAAATAAAAACCTCAACATATTTCACGTTACTCTTATTTGACTCAAAGAAAACAAAACCTATAATCCTAAAAAGAAATCCTAAGGGTTTTAAAGAAGTAGTTCTGAGTTGAAAGTCCTCAGATCGACTTTCCAAAAATTATCCTTGTCAGTTATCATTCTTGGATCGCCAGACTTTGACCCTCTGAGCACTATTAGAGGTGGCTTGTCGCTTTTGCGGATTAATACCCTTCCCTAGGAGACGACATTTATCCATACCATTTATCCAAAGCTCTTACCTCGGCTCTCGTTTTAGGAATTAGTGAATTCTAAGAAACTCGGCTAAATTATGGTTTTGGCCTTGACAATAAGAAACAATGAATCTAAGTACTCTGAATAAGGACGGTTATGTAGGCAAGCCTACGCCGTCTTATTCGTTGGAACATATGTGACAGTTCAGGCCAATCCATCAAGATTAAGCCCCGTTTAGCCTGAAGGCTTATCGGCTATGCTAAGTCTTGTTGAACTGCTGTAACGTACATCACACGTGGAGGGGAGTCGATTGAGCCGAAGCTCGGTTAAACTCGCCCAGCCATGGTTTGACCATTTCCGAACCAATGTACTAAGAGTCTCCGATTTCTAAATTGTCACCCAAAGCGTAATCTCGTTTCTGTTTAAGGTGGGTTCACCGAGAAGCCATCACCATAAAACTCAACGAAAGCAGAAGATTGTGTTCTCTCAAAACTCAACGTCTTCTTTAGATTGTGAATGCTTAAACTACACAATTTGTTGCTCCTCTGCCGTAGGCAATCTCATGCATAGACAAAGAGATTTTAACGTAACTACGAGGAACTCTTTATTCATCGCTTCCTTCAACTACTACATGTTTCCTTACACCTCTAGATGAGATAGATATGGGGCAAAACCATCGACACTAATAAAATTATTCTTACAAACCAACTCCGGCTAAGATTCATACTAAGGTTCATGTATAGGCTAACTTATGCTCAAAAACCAAAAGGTAGTAAAACATAAGCAAAAAAGGGTAGTACCTTGCCTTCAACATTGTACCACGAAGAATTTAAGCCTTAAAATATATATTTTTCCGGAGCCATCTTGGTGCTTTAATGGTATTGTTTCCATCTCTTTTCCCATCGTAGAGTAGTAATTCCACATGTTGTTTGGGTTATTTTCAGCGCCTTTGAAAATTAATGACTCAGATTATTGCTTCCTGGTTTCGCAAAACAAAAGAAAAACAAAATGCAGACCGTAGGATCGATTTTAACATGGTTTCCCATGTCGCTATCGACTCACGGATTAAACATACTGGGATAAACAGACACGCCAATTCCAGACTCAAAACACAAATCGAAACCGTATAAATGAATCAGAACATAACAAAACAAAACAAAACAAAACAAAATTCTAAATTCTCGGTCGAATCGAATAAAATTTTTTTATTTTTTTATTTTTTTATTTTAAGAATCTGGAATTTTCGCATGCAGCGATAAACCGAGGACTCAAAACGTAAAAACAGACTCTAAAATGTAAAACTTGACATGAATAAGAAAATTATTTATATATAAAATTGACCGTTGGTTCCCAAAGAACGGCGCCAAAAACTTGATCGGGGTCAATCAGTTATAATATACTCGACCACCATAAACCAATACTAGCAAGAGGACTAGGCCCATCGTAGTATAGCTATAGTGAATCAAGGTCGATCCCACAGGGAACCAATTGTGGATCATCTTATATACAAACAATTAATTAAACATGTCAAGGACATAAAGGCGGTCTACGACCAACATAAGACAAGAAAGGTAAAGACACGACTCGACACAACGTAATTAACCTCCCCAATTATAGTCTTTATCGCTTGGACCTAGATAATTTATATAATAAATCCGAACTTATTAACTCGTCAATCCGCTTGTATCTATCTTAGATTGGCTACGGGGAGTCATCCTCTTTACTTGACTTAGCACCGGTTAGGTTGCTAGATCACTATACTACATTACGTGACTTCACCTTTTGGGTATCCATCTCATATAACTTGCACGCTTACGACACTAAGGATGCCGATATTAATCGTACACCTCGCCTCAGGCAACATTCCTGTGGTTAGCGCATTTCTAAGCGATTACTCAAGCTCTCGTCCAACTAGCAATTACCAAGTTATAGTCTCATGCTAATCTACGACGTCACGATAATCAGTGCTAGCAATCCCCAAATATAAACCTACCTAGATAACGCTGAACGTCCATGAAGAGCAATTCATAAGCCTACCTAAGAGTTTTATATTGGTATTTCCTTTTTACACGTTTTAATTAAACTAAGCGAGTAACGTAGCCATAGCCAAACTTACTGAGATAATAAATTCTATTAAGTTAATCTAACCATAAAGACGTGGCTATTTAACGGATGAACAGGGGGCTCGGTCGACCGAATAGCTGGGCTCGGTCGACCGAATGGTCTTTTTCCCCCAGATTACATTCCTGAACGTATCTCTCAAACGCCATCATACACAACGGATTAAACAAGAATTGTAAAGCATTCATATAAACTAACTTAGATACACATTAATTAAACAATGCGATTCATGAATAGAAACTAAGTGTATGACGTAGGTTATGGGATCCTCATAGACAAGGTGTCGCCACATCCCTAACGCCATAGCCTAGATCTACATCATCTAGCTATGAATTAACTAACTCAAACAATAAAGCATAATTGGGGGAATTAATTACTTAAAAGAAAAGAAATGTAAAAATAAAGGCTTACATAATGCAAATTTTAAATTGTCGGAAACACCCTCAATAAACTACATTGAATCAAGATATGAATAGAGTGATTTTATTGAATGATATTCTAAGGTATGTGTTGGTGTGTTTTCAATTTCTCGTAGTCACTTTGCTTATATAGGGGTTTTGCCGACTTAGGGTGGTTCTAGAAGGTAAACACGACAAAAGCCCTAAACCGCCCGGGTCGACACTCGGTCAACCGAAAGATGACACTCGGTCGATCGAGCCTAATGGTTCGGCCGACCAACCTATATTTTCCATGTTCTACACGCTTTCTTCGTTTGCCTTGCTCCCCATCGCACGCTTGCATGTCGATCCGATTACTCTCTCATTTAATGCTCCGATTTCCTTCCTTCCTTATCTTGAGATAATTGATTGAATGACACTAATCTTCTCGATTTGTAATGATCAGAAAATCAACATTAATCGCACAGTAAATCGGATTTTAATAATGAAAACGGCTAAATACCAAATATCATATTAATAATCACTTAACATTAAATAATAAATATAAACATGTGATTTAATATGAAATATATATTATTAATCTCGATTTAAGGTCAACGTTGATGACTTTTACGGGTATAATTTGACCGTCATCATGCAGCTAACACGATTTTATTAAACAGTTATCCTTGACACATGAATCAAAGAAAGATTGATTCAGACTCAACAAATCAAAAAAAAAAAAAAAAAACTAGGGTCATAAATCGGGACTCGATTTCACCAAGTGCAGTCATAAAATGCATAAAAAGGACAAAGACACTGTCTTAGCTTGTACAGTCTGACCCAGATACATAATCTGGACTGTACCTGATAAACCGAGTCATTTTTATGGAGCAAGATGACCGGATTGTTTCTGAGTGAAAAGGATGAATCTTTTGCATAGACAGGCCTTCGATGTGGTGAAATTATCTATGAATAGCTCTGAATTTCCTTTAATCGAAGTAATAGAAAATAGAAAGGTTGAGTCGTTGAAAGGTTTCAGATTTCATAGACATTCTAATCATATTTTTAATCAGATATTTTAGAGCAAGGAGATTATATGTGTCATGTTAGATGAGTGGAATCGGAATTATTGGAGAGGAGAGTCGGACATATGATTTTCAGACAGAAAGGGGAAGGAGGCGGCTTGAGTTTTGTTTAAGAGAGGGATGAGGTCTAGGGTTAGGTTTTTATATTGGGAGTATTTTCAGTTTTGGTGTATGGACCGGTTTGGCTGAGGGCCGAAATGTAAAATTTATTTAGGAGTATTTGGAGCATAGTAATTTTGATATTATAAGGCCCAAATTAATAAGTAATGTCTTTTTGGAATAAATAGGAGCTGGACCATGTAACTTAATTTGATGTTGAGCCCAATGATAATTCTTTTTAACACCATATCATATAAAATGTGATGATAAATATATATCATACACACATGTGTTTTTAATCATTTATGGTGTATATTTCAGGGTACCTGCAAACAAATAAATGCCATATGGCACATATATTTAGGTACTGTAAAATTAATCAAACCATTTATGGATTATTGTGGGCACAAGAATATCCCAACAATTCTCCCCATTTTGATTAATTTTACAAAATACCTACGCTCCCCCTAAATTGCAGCTCCCCTTACATATATACATCTCTCCCCCTTATTTTCAAAAGGGAATCAAAAGAAGGGTCTAAAGAGGAACCATACATAGGTCACTACGTAGCTTTTCGAACAGAGCCTGAGGTAAAGGCTTCGTGAAAATGTCAGCGACTTGCTGCGCAGTAGGCACAAACTCTATAGATATCGTACCATTGGTCACATGGTCTTGTATAAAGTGATAACGGATATCTATATGTTTGGCGCGAGTGCAATACCGATTACGGGACAAGTCTATAGCACTAGTGCTATCACAATAAGATCACACGCAAGGTATAAGAATACCGAAATCGACAAGTCAGCTGCTTGATCCATAAAAGCTGGGCACAACAATTACTTAAAGCAACATACTCGGCCTCAGTGGTGCTCAAGGCAACGCTAGGCTGCTTCTTGGAGAACCACAAGACAAGTTTATTGCCTAAGAACTGGCACGTGCCACTAGTGCTTTTATGTTCCACACGGAAACCTCCATAGTTGGCATCACTAAATGCGAGTAGTGTGAATGGTGTAGATGTGGCATAAAATAGACTCAGTGTGGGGGTGTGCCTAAGATTGCAAAAGATTTGTTTGATCGCTCAAAGTGTGACATCTTAGGGTTTGCTTGGGATCATGCACAGAGACAAACGGCATACATAATATCGGGTCGGGAAGCAAATAAATATAGTAGGAGCCTATCATGGATCTATAAAGGTGTTGGTCAAATGGTTGGCCATCTTCATCCGTAGTCACCGATGTGCATGAGGTCATAGGCGTGCTTGCAAAGCTTAAGTGTGTCAAACTTGAATTTTGTGAGCATGTCTTTAATGTATTTGGTTTGACTAACATGTGTTCCTGAGGGAGTTTGTTTGATTTGTAGACCAAGGAAGAAAGGGAGCTCTCCTATAGCCAACATCTCAAAGTTAGACTTCATCAAAGTCTCAAACTCAGTGCATAGGTCGGGATTGGTGGAGCCAAAGATGATATCATCTACATACACCTGAGCAATCGGGATATCTCAAACTGATTTCTTAATGAATAGAGTATTCTCTACTCTACCCCAAGAAAACCATGTTCCAAAGAATATAGATGATAGCCGGTCGTACCAGGCTCTGGGGCTTGTTTCAAGCCATAAAGTCCCTTCTTGAGACGGTAAACATGATCTTGGTGAAGTGTATCCTCGAAACCCGAGGTTGGTGAACATACACTTCCTCCTTGATAAGACCGTTCAAAAATGCACTCTTTACGTCCATTTGGAATAACTTTAGGTAAAAAGCAGATGCAAACACTATAAGTAGGAGAATGGCTTCAATCTGAGCAACTGGAGGAAAGGTTTCATCGTAGTCGATGCCTTCCTCTTGGCAATACCCTTGTGCCACCAGTCGGGCCTTATTCCGAACGACTACCCCATTTTCATCCATTTTATTCCTAAAGACCCATCTGGTTCCTATAGTGTGTGTCTTGGGAGGTAAAGGGACTAGTTCCCATACATCATTTCTTTCGAATTGATGTAACTCCTCTTGCATGGCTATCACCTAATCCGTGTCTACTAGTGCTTCTTTTATGTTTTTAGGTTCAATTAAAGAAACCAAAGAAGTAAAAGGAGGGGGAAGTGTGGACCGACGAGTGGATACACCTGCAGTGGGATCTTCAATGATAAGATCTGGAGTATGATCACGATCCCATGTGCGTTGACGTGAGGAGGCAGGTTTCTCATTTTGTTCAGTATGTTGTTCACCATGGGGTTCACCATTTGCTAAGGTTTCATCACCCATGGGTCTAGTTTCAGCAATAGGATCCTCAAGAGTAGGAGTTTTAGGAATCTCCGGGCTTACTTCATTTGTGGCCGGAGGAAGAAACTCAAACTCAGAATAATCTGCAGGCTTAGCCTTTTCTAATAATTCTTTAATTCCTTCCACATTAATACACGTATTAGTCATGGAATATGATTCGTTAAATGAGACATGTATGGACTCACAAACGCGTCGTGAAACCGAATCATAACATCTATATGCCCGTGAGGTTTCCGAATAACCCATAAATATGAATTCGGTGGACTTAGATGCAAATTTATCCAAGTTTCCTTTATCGTTTAAGACAAAACATTTTGACCCGAAAACATGGAAATAGTTTATTTTGGGTGGTCGGTTCCTAAGAATCTCGTAGGGAGTCTTGTGCAGAGTCTTTCGAATAGATAATCTGCTAATGTTATAACAGGCACAAGAAACCGCTTCGGCCCATAGGAAACGAGGCACATTGAACTCGTTTAGCATCGTTCGTGCCGACTCCTCGAGAGAGCGATTTTTACGCCAACAACCCCGCTTTGTTGTGGAGTCCTGGAGCGTAAAAATCATGTCGAATACCGGAGTATTCACAAAACTCAATGAGTTCTCGCATCATTGAATTCTCCGCCTCTGCGCCCGGGACAGATATAGCCGATATATCAAAAGTATTCTCAGTAATTGCTTCACCGAGTTTCAAATGAGATAGCACTCACCACTCTTGTGAGTCAAGAAATGTAACCCATGTGTATCGGGAGTAATCATTTACAACTACGAGGGCATACGACTTCCTCCAAGGCTTCAACACGACTTGGGCCAAACAGATTGATATGCAAGAGTTCAAGTGTGCGTGTAGTGGTGATGTCTTGTTTGGATTTGAAAGAAGTCTTTGTTTGTTTTCCTTTGATGAAAGGCTCACAAAACTTGAAGTCTTTCAAGTCAAACTTTGGTAGTCCACGAATTAGATTTTGGCTAACCAATTTCTCGCATGGTGGAGATACCAACGTGTCCTAAAGCGCCGATGCCGAGATTAACATTGTCATTCTTCCGAGACAAGACAAGATATTGGACAATCCGGAAGCTTATCAAGTTCGATCGTATATATATTGTCCTCACGATGACCGGACAAAAGAAGCTTACCAGACATATCTTTTATCTTGCATGTCTTTTTGTCGAATGTAATCTCTAGATCGGAATCACTAAGTTGGGAAATGCTTAAAAGATTATAAGTTAAGTTGTCAACAAAATACACATTGTTTATGATGAGCGATTCCGGGTTACAAATGGATCCTTCACCAAGGATCTTTCCTTTGGAGCTATCACCGAAAGTGACAGAGCCTCCTTTGGATTTGGGTTCGTATGATCGAAAAAGTGTGAAGTTTCCAGTCATGTGCCTTGAGCAACCGCTGTCTAGCACCCATTTATTTGGATTCTTCATGGTCTTAGTTTAGGGCAATCCTGCAACCAAAGAGTAGTTGAGGTCCCCTTTAGTCTTTTGGGTCCTTAAGGGTTAGTATTGGTGGATTCCTTCCTCACCCATACTTGTTTGACTTTGGGTACCCATATCTTCTAATCTTGGGTTTATGTGCGTGTCTGATCCATAGAAACTAGAGGGCTGATCATAAAAGCCAAAGTAAGACCCATATGGATAGTGGGGCTGGTCATAGTGATATTGTGGTTGAAAATTGTTATACGAATTATAGGACACTCGTGGTTTAACATAGGTGTAGTTAGGTGCTTGATGTATCCCATAATCATGGTGCATACATTGAGCATAGTTTGTTTGATGAGAGGTAGTCTGTCGAGTTGGACTCCTTGAGTACCTCAGTTCATACTTGTATGCGTGTGTGGGTGCTTTTGTGTGCTGTTTATAAAAGCGTTTGAGGGAAGGGAGTCTGATGTTCCTTAAGGCAATTGGCCTTGGTTCCAAGATCTTTTCTTTAAGCTTCAAGTCCTTGAGAAGAGTCTCCTTGTAGGAAGTCTCATACCCACTGACTATTGGCCCATTCTCTAACCCTTGAATGGTTTTCTTGAGTGTAATAAACTCGGTTTTAAGAGAAGCATTTTCCAACTCAAGATCTTGGTACTTCAGCTCAAGTGCACTTAAAGAATTAATCAGTTGGAGGATTTGATCCTCATTTCGCAAAATAATATCTTGTAGGTGTTCATTTTTGCTTTTAACATTTAAGTTTTCAATAGCCAAATTTTCATTTAATTCATACAGTTCATCATTTGTGAAAGATGGATTAGATAAAATCTCATCCGTGTCATTAGTGGTATGAGAGTATGCCATAAGAGCATCATTTTCTTTCTCACTCTTTTCAGAGTCAGATTCAGCAGCGTCGTTGTCCGAACTATTGGACCAAGCGGCTAAAGCAGGTTTTACTTTCTTTTTATTATCAAAAACAGGTTTGGGTTTCTTTTCAGATTTAGACTTACGATTCGGACATTCATTGGCAATACATTGTTTCACATGGACTAACTTAAAGATAACACCCAATACATAGATATCCAGAGCTAATTGTCAAACCCACCCTCAACGGCACCATTAGCACGTTGTGCTCTAGTCCGCAACCAGTCCACCACATCACTGAAGACGCGCTCGACATCCATGTCTGCCTCACCCACGAGTAGATGCCACATGCCGGGATATATCTTGAGCATCTTGTCCTTGCTGGAGGCATGTTTGTAAAGATCTTCTGCATATGCCGGATCACAAACCACATCGTCTCCGCCATGTACTATTAGGAATGGTATAGTGACTTCTGGAAACCTGCTTTGCAACTCCCGGCATACTCTTACCAACTCGATTGCGGTGGCCGCACGTAACCTCCCTTTTTGGTTTTTTGGACTAGCCATTGCCAACTTCCTCTTCCATTCAACCTATACGTAAGACACCCAGTCACACAGACCCAAAAAAACAGAGAGAAAAAAAGATTGGATTCTTATTAGTTTATTTTCATTTGCCTAAATGTCTAAAAGGTTTATAATTAAGAGTAATCACACGGGTACCATCATTGTGTGACAACCGTACCGGTGATGCAACGGTAATTTACACTGTTGATGATAATGAATTTATTATAATCAACGGCGGTACACATAATCGTTGTATCACGGATGATATAATAATGGGTATAGTTATTAGGGGGGGTTTTATTGGCACCCCTCAATTTACTACTGGCACTATAAAAAGTTACTTCGGCCCTAGTGATTTTTTAGAAAGAGAACGCCAGTCACACACTGACGTTCCCTATATACAAAGTGTTAAAACTTAAAACGACAAATTACGACTTTCACTTCACTTCCACTGTTCGCGTGTGCACACCAACGCCAATGCCATCGACGTTGGTGTTGTTAAGAACGCCAATGCGATCGACGTTTTTTCATCCAAAAAAATAATCAAAAAAAACAAGGTTGCCGGAAGTGAAAACGAAGGTGCCTTTAGAACCCGCCACTATTAATTCCATCACTAATTTTAGGATGATCCACGCAGTAAGTTTTGAAAGACTGTCAAGACTTTCAGGATACATTGGTGGAAAGCTTTTACGTATGTGTGAGCGTTGGTGGAAGTTGAATTTTTATTTGCCAAGGTCCCAACTAGGATTTACACCAAGTCCAACATAAAATTTATGTAATTCCATAAAGAGGTAGTATCAATCAAAAGGAACGGTTATTTCCGTTGGAATTAAAGTAAAGACAAAACCGGGTCGGACCTTAAATGAGAGTTCAGGGATGGTTCCGCGAGTAGGAACCACTTGCCAAGTGGGGGCCACAGCAGCAACTACGCTCAACAAATGCTCCGCCGGCCAGGGTGGTTTGAACTTGGCACTAACACCGCACATAGCTCCATGCAAAACGACACCGTCGAACGGCCTTTTCAAATTCTTCCGGCGGAGAGTGATCAGAAGGGCAATCGCACCACCGAGTGACTCTGCATACAGAAACGAAGGCATGCCCTTCGACGGCGCGTGCCGCTCACGAAAGGAATCAAAAAACGAAATGCAGTCATCCACCACGGGATTAATGTCCGGAATGTGAGCCACGAGACCTTCGGAGTAGCCATGACCCTGGTAGTCGATTGCGCAGACTGCAAATCCGTGTTTTGCGATGTGGACGGCTGTGAGCTGTAGTAACCAGCTAGAATCGAGAGTGTATCCATGGAGTATGCCGACAACACCGACAATGGGGTTGGATTCATCAGGGATCGGAGTCCACCACTGGGTGAAAAGCTTGAGGTCCCGAGGATTGACGACATACTCGGAGCAATGGGTCACTCCGTGGTGGGCGTAGAATTCGTCGGAGCTCAGTGAACCATAAATGCTTTTTTCATCAGCCTCCGCTACGGGATGAATCATTATTATCAGTATATGGTAATAAACGTATATGGTAATAAATGGTGTTTCGCTTGAACTTGGATTTGCCCGGCCGGCTGGCCGGATGTCAATGCTTAAAAATGTGGTGGTGTATCAGGGAGAAGACATATTACCGGTTAAATAGAGCATAGGCCACAACGAACGAATGTCACGATGTTCATTTATATTATTGATTATTATCACCTTTCGATAAATATTGCAATAATTTAAATAAATAAAATAAAAACGTCCTCATGTGGTTTGTTTGTTTGTGTTATTTTATCATTTTTATGTGTTGCGTTTGCAGTATTTAGAATAATAAATAAGGCCAACTCTTCCATGATGTATATCTCAAAATATATCAGAAGGAATAAACAAGAATTACAATCATCTACTTCTAAAAAAAATAAAAATAAAACTTCCTTGAATCCCTTTTCCCCGAGTATCCAATTTCGATGTGAATGGATTCTTCGGACATTACGGAGAGAGGTGATGGTCCTAATGAAGTGGAGATTGCTCTATTGAGGCGACGCTAAGATAAACAGAAAGGAACATGTAATCACATCTAAGGAAACAACCGTTTTGGGGTTTTGGGGTAATCATGGTGGAGTGGAGATTCTTCATTAAGAGAGGACAAAATTGGTGAAGGTGAAGATGAGTTAGATGACATTGCTGATTTTATTGTGAACGTTGTACATTGGATGGGGAATGAATTCGAGGAGAACGAAGTGGATGTCCCATTGAGGAATGTATAGATTTATGGAATCCATAGACAAGAGTTTTGATCGTGAAATTACTAAGACGAAATATATCCTATCGCGTTTTGCAGCAGAAGCTATCAAACATGTTGTGCTCTCGGGGTCTCAACGATATTGTTGATATGTGATTCAACTCAGATTAATCGGTCATCTTTCTGGGCTTTCATGTTCTAGGATAAAATAAAGTGTAGTTTTAGTTATGGACTGAACTTGAAAATAAGCTGCCTACGTATCCAAATAAATATATTTGGAATCAAGTCCAACCGTAGTTCAGGGGGTTATACATCAGAGTGGAGTTAGTGGGCAGTTATGTATTCTACCCACGTCTCACGTTTATGCGTAACGGTTTACTATGCAGTGTACATCTTTTGATCTGCTCCTCTCGACCAAAGATCTCAGATGTCGTCGCGTCATGACCAGGACTCGCCTCGTCGTGACCTATGGTCGTCATGACTAGGGACCTGCCCTGGTCGTGACCTTATTTCCGGGATCTGATCTTTTCTTAACCAAGGACCTGACTTTGTCATTTGATCTATACATCACTGCTTCAATTTCCGAGTCATACGTGTGTTCTCGGATGTATGACACATGGACGTATCCGGGTCACCCTCAATCAAAGCCCCCAGATCATAATCGACGTGAGCTTGTCTTGTAAGTGGATTAAGATCTGAAGTTTGAAAGGTTTCCACGTGTACTCCATAGGTGGCGTAACCAATGTTATCTCGGTTTTCCCAAACGTCACAATGATTACTGGCCGTATTCCTCCAAACGATGCAAAATTGGAACATCATACCTTTGACCAAAGGCTATTAAACCCATCAAATCTTGCAAATGCTCATCACTACTTATAGCTGAAAGCCCCAGATTTGCCAAATCCACTTATTGAAAACAAGTAAGTTCTTCTTTAATCTTTTGTTGCAATTTCCTTTGTTTCTTATGAATCCACAGCATATTGATACATCTACTATTGGTGAAAATCCCCTTATATGGTATGGATATTCTACAGCCATTGATGATGTGAAAGCCATAGGTTCTGATGTTGACACTGCCAAGCCGACTCATTCGGGTTGGTACAGGAGTGATACGCCTCAAACTTATGAGGCCAGGATTAAAGAATTCAGAGATGGAGTTAACTTGGTCTCCAAATATGCTAAAAAACCTCCTGCTGTTCAAACTGGCACATCATCTGAAGCTCCCCCAAGTTCAAAATAGTTGCATCTTTACTTTGCTTTTTCTTCCAAGTTAAATTTTTTGACATTTTGCTCTGCAATTTCTGCACTCCAAAACTTTTGCTACCATTTTGTAATATTTTTATAAGCTTGCTTTTTATCTTTATGCAACTTTGCCTTTATATTTGCATTATTATTTGCCTTTACATAAGTTTGCATTTGCCTTCATGGCTATACACTGTCCCCCCAGTATGGTATGTGATTTTTCTGGAAAGCACATGTCATACTTTGGTTTTTTCTCTAAGTGTTTTCCGATCAGGCATGGTGCCTGTTAAATTTAAGGCCTGACCTGAGGTCTTAAAATGATCTGATTTATCAAAGTTAAATAAATATTTCCTTTTTTAAGAGTTACTGACCTGACCTGAGGTCTGATAATTTAGGACCTAGCTTGAAGTCTTAAAGTGATATTAAGTAAATACTCCTCTTTTGTAAGAGTTATTGGCCTGACCCGAGGTCTGATAATTTAAGATCAAACCTGAAGCCTTAAATTGGTCTGTTTTTTCAGACTTAAATAAATATTTCTCTTTTTAAGAGTTACTGACTTGACCTGTGGTCTAATAATATAAGGCTTGGCCTGAAGCCTTAAATTGGTTTGATTTTTCAGATTTAAATAAATATTTCTCTTTTTAAGAGTTATTGACCTGACCTGAGGTCTGATAATTTAAGGCCTGGCCTAAAGCCTTAAATTGGTCTGATTTTTCAGACTTAAATAAATATTTCTCTTTTTAAGAGTTATTGACCTAACCTGAGGTCTGATAATTTAAGGCCTGGCCTGAAGCCTTAAATTGGTCTGATTTTTCAGACTTAAATAAGTATTTCTCTTTTTAAGAGTTATTGACCTGACCTGAGGTATGATAATTTAAGGCCTGGCCTGAAGCCTTAAATTGGTCTGATTTTTCA
The DNA here is from genome assembly GCA_026214975.1 of Gentiana macrophylla. Classification (NCBI taxonomy): domain Eukaryota; kingdom Viridiplantae; phylum Streptophyta; class Magnoliopsida; order Gentianales; family Gentianaceae; genus Gentiana; species Gentiana macrophylla. Next base: position 77,203,396 of record CM047816.1, on the reverse strand, counting down.
GACTTAAATAAATATTTCTCTTTTTAAGAGTTATTGACCTGACCTGAGGTCTGATAATTTAAGGACCGGACTGAAACCTTAGATTGGTCTGATTTTCCTGAGTTAAATAAATATTTCTCTTTTTAAGAGTTATTGACCTGACATGAGGTCTGATAATTTAAGGCCTGGCCTAAAGCCTTAAATTGGTCTGATTTTTCAGACTTAAATAAGTATTTCTCTTTTTAAGAGTTATTGACCTGACCTGAGGTCTGATAATTTAAGGCCTGGCTTGAAGCGTTAAATTGGTCTGATTTTTCAGACTTATATAATTTTTTCTCTTTTTAAGAGTTATTGACTTGACCTGAGGTCTGATAATTTAAGGCCTGGCCTGAAGCCTTAAATTGGTCTGATTTTTCAGACTTAAATAAATATTTCTCTTTTTAAGAGTTATTGACCTGACCTGAGGTCTGATAATTTAATGCCTGGCTTGAAGCCTTAAATTGGTCTGATTTTTCAGACTTAAATAAATATTTCTCTTTTTAAGAGTTATTGACCTGACTTGAGGTCTGATAATTTAAGGCCTGGCCTGAAGCCTTAAATTGGTCTGATTTTTCAGACTTAAATAAATATTTCTCTTTTAAGAGTTATTGATCTGACCTGAGGTCTGATAATTTAAGACCTGACCTGAAGTCTTAAATTGGTCTGATTTTCAGACTTAGCGAATTTTTTCTCTTTAAGAGTTTGTGACCTGACCTGAGGTCTGTTGCATTTAAGACTTGACCTGAAGCCTTAAATTTATCTGATTTTTCAGACTTAATAAATTTTCTCTTTATAAGAGTCTCAGACTGACTTGAGGTCTCATTGCATTTAAGACCTGACCTGAAGCCTTAAATTTATCTGATTTTTGCAGACTTAATAAATTTTCTCTTCATGCAAGAGTTTAACGACATAATTGAATTACAATAAACACGATTTTCATTCAACACAATTCAAAGAGTTCAACATAATAACACAAAGCATAAAAACTTGAGAAATAACAAAACGATAGTACTCGCTTTAAACATAAAATTTCTTCAGATTAATCGCATTCCAAATCCGTGGAACAGCTTTTCCTCAGATCATCGCCTAATTGATAAGCCCCATTTCTCTAGCTCACGCTTAGCGCGGTTGGCTTCTTCACCCTGACGATGCTTAAAGGCAATTGATAAGCATTCCTCCATAGTTCTGGGATTTTTCCCATTCAACTTAGCATGTAACCTCCCTTCCCGTAGTCCTGCTACGAATGAGGCTATTAAAAAATGATCATCAACGCCGCCACCAGGTTGACTCAGCATTGAACCTTTTGATGAACCGGAAACGGTTTCATCAGATTTTTGCTTAATAGTGAGCAAATGAGTGATGTTCCTTTGAAAGGGTCTTGCAGCAATGAACATACTCATAATTTTTTTGGTTAATATGGCAAAATTGGTGATAGATGTGGCTGGTAATTTGTTGAACCAATCTCTAGCCCTCCCAGATAAGAGTGCTGGAAATGCCTTACATTTCATCTCGTCTGGAGCATTATACAATTGCATATGCGCTATGTACTGGTGCATATGATCATAGGGGTCCTTGGTCCCATCATACGGGCTGATTTTTGGAATCTTAAATACTTTAGGGCATGGGTAAGCATCAATATACTCCGGAAAAGGTGACGCCAGATTGAATTCGTCTTCCTCATCGTCTAATAGGGCATCTAACTCAGCTCTGGCTGAATTATTCGCTTGGCGAGTTCTACACCTAATAATCCGGCAACTGGACTCAACCGCCTCTTTATAACCATCCTTTTCTTTTGCTGGTGGGGGTGATACCTCAATTTCCTTCCCTTTTCTCACATTTTCAAAAAGAACCTGGAATTCAGCAGCCCCCATTGTCTTCAGAGCATCCACTAGGATTTGCCTAGCCTGATCCTGTGCACCTTGTTGTTGATTCTCCGGTTGTATTTCGGCATCGTGCTCCTGATGAATTTCCTACAGATTTTCCCCACTTTGGGTCAGACTTGCGATCTTTCTCTGCCGATTTTCCTTAGGTTTCATATTGTTAACTACTCAGAATCGCCACTAGAAACAAAAAAATTTGCCCTCCTTCTAGCGCCAATGATTCAACTCAGATTAATCGGTCATCTTTCTGGGCTTTCATGTTCTATAAAATAAAGAGTAGTTTTAGTTATGGACTGAACTTGAAAATAAGCTGCCTACATATCCAAATATATATATTTGGAATCAAGTCCAACCGTAGTTCAGGCGGTTATGCATCAGAGTGGAGTTAGTGGGCAGTTATGTATTCTATCCACGTCTCACGTTTATGCGTAATGGTTTACTCTGTACAGGTGTGCATCTTTTGATCTGTTCCCTCTCGACCAAAGATCTGTGTGGTCGTCATGACTAGGGACCTGCCCTAGTCGTGACCTATGGTCGTCAGGACTAGGGACATGCCCTGGTCGTGACCTTATTTTCGGGATCTGATCTTTTCCTGACCAAGGACCTAACTTGGTCATTTGATCCATACATCACTGCTTCAATTTCCAAGTCAGATGTGGTTCTGGATGTATGACACATGGACGTATCCGGGTCACCCTCAATCAATATGGAAGCTATGTTTTATATGGTCAGATTCACTTGCAAAATGGATTATGAAATTGCCTTAATGAATGGTCTGTTGATTGTGCGAGGACACTACCTAATGATACTGTCAGAAATATCACAAACGGATTATGCGGTGGATATCTAGCTCTTGATGTGTGATTTGTACAATTTTAGTGTTGATTAGTCTCAAGAGCAATATGAAGATGAACGAAGGTGCTCAAATATCATATCCAACAATTCAAGTATATAGGGTTTTTTTTGAGGGGATTATGGCTGCGCCGATGTGGCTGCCTACGTATCCTTGGATGTAATGGATCAAGCCGATTTCACGTAGTTTTGGAGGGATGGGAGACGCCTATTTATAGAGGCTATAGTCGGTGGTTACAATGTACAAGTAATGCTTTAGTGCAAGGTCGTGGACGAGCTTGTGATAGGCAGGCATCAACTGAGGCTGCTGCGAGCTCTTTGCATGTAACTGAGTTGGATGGTTGCTGATCGACGCTCGTTGCCTTAGTCGACGATGAGAATCATCAAGGTTTGAGGCGGTCTGGACTGTTTCTCGGCATGGTCCGGCTTATGATGGGACGGACTGGTAGGGCCGAGGTCCCTATCCGTTCCTGAGCCGTCGCGTGGGCCTGATTTGGATCCGTGGGCTCGTTATCGGACTTGGTGTATCACTTAACAATATCAAAGTGAAGGTCATTTATTCACCCATCCTCTAAATAGAAGATCAATTCAACAATGGTACGGATTCGACGTATGCCATTGGATTCTTTGATGAAAGACTACATTTAAAATTTGCAAAACGTGTGGGTGGGTGAGCCTATTAAAGTTGACATGTTTACTTTAGCTGCTTTGAGAGGCATGTATGTAAACCTGGTCAAATGAAACCGGAACGGAACTGGACCGGCGGTTCGGTGGCCAGGCGGTTCATCGGTTTAAGGAAGGTCTAGGTATTTCTAGAACTGAAATCGGACCGGCAAACGGAGGTTCAACCGGCCCGGCGGGAACCGGAACCGGAACCGGACCGGCTCCAACGGCTAATTTTCAAACGGCTATTTTTTTAATATTATTTTCCAACCATTTCAAAAAATCCTATAAATACCTTATTCATTTTCCAAATTCTTTACAACTACTCTTCTCTCAATTCTACATTTCTACTTCTCTAATCTCAAACTCATTTCTTTGTTTGTAATCAAGTTTGTTTAGTTGTTAAAACAACAATCAAATTTACTTTACGATACCGATTTTTGAAGTTGTTACGATTTAATCTGTTGGTCCCTTGAAAAGGCTTTGGTTAAGTTTAGAGGGGTGGGGGGGGGGGGTGAATACACTTAACACTTAAAACTTTGGAGTTAACAATTTGCAAACTTCAAAGACTGCTTGATGCTTGAAGAGTCTGCTGATACCTCGATAGAGCTCTTTGATAAACAGAGTCTCTTGATAGTGAAGTTTGCCGAATTTGTGCAAATGGAATTATATCAAAATTAAGCCTTAATACTTGTTGTTAAATATGATACTAAGTATTAGATACTCATTAGTGTATGTGTGTGATTTCATTGCTAGATTCAGTGAGGTTGATGTGTAAAATAAACTAAGTGCGAATGTAAATCTTTGAAAGTAAATAGGCGATTTTATATGGTTCCAGGTGGTGTAATCCTCGTCAGTCCACTCTTCTCCTGTGATGTTGGAGGAAATTCACTAGAGATCTTTGATGTAGCTTTTACAAAGATTCCTAAGTTGCTTGTCCTTCACCAATAACTATGGCTTCACAAATCGAAAATCGGGAACAGTAGTATTGTTTGCTCCCGAGTCTTCCACTGGTCCTTGAAGGGGTAGGATTGCCTCTTCACCACTCCACCACAAACAACGAGTCTTTCACACAACTGTGCTTCACTGTCTTCAAGAGTTCTTTATAAAATAAAGATTGAATCAAATAAATGATTCGATTCAAAAAGACTTGATTAGGATGATATAATCGGCAGCTTGCAGACTTCAAGTGTGTATGCTTGATGTAGCTTGAATGTAGAAAACACTTGAAGAATTTCTCTAGATCAGTAGCTTTAAGTTCAAAGAAGTTCAAGCAGGTGTTTTTCACCAAGTAATATCTCTTCAAAGTTTGTTAATTTTCATCATCTTGTTTCGAGTTGAAAGTCCTCTATTTATAGTCGAGGAATGCATGTGACTTGTATTTGAAATTCAAATGTAACCGTTCCTTGTTTTTGTCCCATCTGATTTGCATTCTGTCACTATTCATAGGATCGACATCGCTGTCAAATTTCTTTTTGTGATGGCGATCATCCACCCTTTGACTTATATCCAATGGTTAAAACTCAATCATCCCAACGTCTTTTGATCTCAAATTTTGATTTGTTTGATAAGTCAGAGGTAGTTGGCTGTCCTTATCCATGTAATCTTCCAATAATCTTGAATTAATCGATGTATATTATCAGCAGGTTCATAAGTCTGCTGAGATACCTATCGATCTATTTGAATGACAATTTCTTCGTGTATAAACTACAATGCAAATGATTTCTTTTATCTAACTTTTATTTGTGAAGTTAGATTACACCTTTTAAATTATAACCAAGTTCCAAACATCATCCAACTTATGGAACTTAGACCTTCTTCACAAGGTATATGGAATCAGTTTAGCTCATCACAGACTTGCCTAAATTCTGATTTCATATCCTTGACTTTAATTACTAAGTTTGATCCCTTAGCCTTCAGAATCGAGTTTGAGCCCTCACCTTTCCAGCCTTGGCAAGAGGTTCCTGACTAGTCTACTGACCTATCTACCCTACTGATATGGACCAGTCTGTTGATATGAATCAACAGCCCTTTACAGTGCTTGTTTGATCAAACCTATTCATAAATCAAACTCTAATAAACCTATACATTTGATCTAGACATCTTTTTGCCTTTGCACTATAACAGCTAGTCTGGCACTCATTATCAAAACATAGAAATAAGTCTAACAATTCCCCCCTTTTTGGTGATGATGCCAATACCCTCACCTAACAACAAAGCAAAAAGAAAAAAAAACAAAAAACAGAACAAATTCATTCATTTTTCATTATAATCATTTGTCCAAAGATATTACAGTCTAGAATCAGCAAAAATATAAAGCAGTTAAAGTATGCTGATCTACTGTCTTCTCTCCCTTTCTTGTCTGGCTTTCTCTGCTTGTTCTTGGTATTCTCTGATTTCTTTCACCATATCTCTCATCCAATCATTTTCAATCAGAGAGAAGTCAATATGAGGATTTACATGTTTCCACCAATGCCATGCTTCAGGTAGAGTAAGGGATATTTGATTTACCCTGAAGCCTAACCTCATATACACTTCTTTGAATTCATTCACTGAGTCCTTTGCCTTTGTGGTAGGTATACCTATTCCACTTCTACCACCTCTGTGTTTGGCCCTCAAGGATTTGATTCTTGCTTCCCAAAACTTAAGTCCCAAAAATAAGTTCAGACCTTCATGAAACCCCTTGTCATGATAGGGTCTATGTCTGTTATTGTATACCTTCTTGTATTGTTGGAGAAGCTCATCAGTGAGTGGAAGTCTGCCAGGTGCTGGTTGTCTGAAAGCATTTGTATCAGCTTCCCATCTCTTCTTTGCAAAAACTCTGCAAACTTCTTTTGCTTGCTGTTGCCTCTTCCCCCTTATTGACATCATCAACAAACCGGGACAGCAGGCCATGCACACTTTCCTGTGTGATAACTAGGTGGCTTAGTTGTCCTTCAATGATTTCAGTCCTAGTATCAATTGCTGTGATCCTTCCTTGCATTGTTTGCTCCAGCAGGGTTATCCTCTCAGTAAGTTTAGGATCAGGCATAGCAGGTTGTTGTGCAGCAGCAGGCTCAGCAGGTCTAGGGGTTTCAGCAAGCTTGTCAAGTTTTTGTTGAATGGATGTAAATTGATCTTTCAAAAACTTTTCCTTCAAATTATTCCCTTGCTTGATTCCCCTCACATCTAGCATCATATCATTGACAGCATTTTGAGTAGATGCCAAATTTGAAGCAATCAGACGTTGATTGTTGTGCTTTTCATTTATCAGTTCATCAGTTCTTCAAATCTCTCGTTTTGTCTATCCAGTGGAGTCCTTAATCACATATGTCATTCCTTACAGTCCTCAACTCATGCAAGACTTCCTCAAAGCACTTCTCCAGTCATTCTTCCACCAAGTACTATTAGCAGTGCTCTTCCACATTATATTGTTGCCTCGATTGCTCACAACCATTGCCCAACTCCTATCTAATCCAAAGCAGGATTAGGTCCTTGATATTCTTCCAAGATAGGATCAAGGGTCGGTTCTTCAAAGATAGGAACAAATGCCTGTGGGGGATCAATATCAATATTTTCTTCTTCAGGCATCTAGAATTCCTCATCACTAAAGTCATAGTCCAAAGAAATGCTCATCCTCATTAATGCTGATCTGTCGACTATCTTTCCCTTCAGTGGTCTTGTCTCCAGTAGGCTCCACTACAGCAGCCTCTTCAGCAACAGGGGTATCCTCCATACCCAAAGTTTGTTCCAACCTTTGTCCAGGTGCTGCTTGAGACTCAGCAGCCTGTACCTCCTGTTCCAACCTTTGTGCAGTCTTTGTTTGTAGCCCAAAGAACCTGTACCTCCTCTTCAACTCTCTGTGGATTGAATATAGCCTCATTATCCACTTGGAATCCTTCAGCATGACCAATTTTGGTTAGGATAATGACAGTTTTAGTAAGAGTGCCCTCAAAGTCAAATCCATCTTGATATACAATAGATTCTTCTGAGCTGGCACTAGGTTCACTATAAACAGTAACCTTTTCTTCATCCAAATCCTCACTATGTTCAGCTTCAGTTTGTGCAGTAGGCTCTACAACATGGAATGTATTTGGTTCATCAGCTAGCCTACCAGCACTAAGATTTACTCCATCATTGATCAATGCTTCCAGATCATCCATGGTGAGATCCTGCAGATCCTCATCCATCTCTCCAGTCTGCTGGCCCTCAACAGACTTACCATAATCGTTGGATCACATTGTGGTGGTTCTAAGATTACTGCAATCCCACTGGTTCCTCCTGGTCCAGAGGGGAAATCTCCTCTAGAATCTGATGATGAGGATGAGTCATCATTGCCATCTCTTGGATCCCTAAACTTGATACCCTCATCTTTCTGTTGTTTGTTCAGGGTCAAATTGTATGATTTTTATAGATATATTTTATATCAATTTCCCCCGTATATGTATTATTTTCATAGAAGTAGGGCTTTATATCGAAATATTTAGTAAATGATGTTTTTAAGAGGTTAATTGCAAAAACGTAATTAATTATGTGCTTAAATGATGATTTTATGTTATTTTGGAAATACGTTACGCTTTGGTATGTTTTCCTATTGTTGTAGATACTCATTGATGATGGAAGAGAGGATTTTAGAGAGCCAAATTCGTGCTTGGAAAGGATCAATCAAAGTTATGGAAGATTGAATGATATAAGGAAAGAAATCAATCAAGATAAATGTCGGAAAATCAGGATTCCGGGTAGTGACGACCTTCCGACGCAGTTCTTGATATGATATAAACTGATTTGACTCTCGACCTCAAGAGAAGCGTTGTAGGGCTTGAAGATAGGATTCTACAGGATTTTGAATCACTCCATTCCGACTTACGAGGCCCGAGATATGAGCGTTACAAGTTTAGATGCTGTTGCTGAAAATACAGGACGAGCGTCCGGAATCTTCAAACGGGCGTCCGGCCACGGTTACTGTAGCAGCCGACTTAAAAGTCTATAAAAGCAGCTGCGATTCCAACCCTAATTACATCAGATTTTTCATACGAAAATTACACGCATGCGACCGCTTTACGGAGCTTTCAAGGCGATCACCCGAGCCTTGTGCTCGGGTGATCGGGGTTAGATTAGGTCTTTTATTTTGTTTGTTTTTCCTTCGTTTCTTGAACCATGATGATGTTTTGAGGTTGAATAAACATGGAGCAGCCATGGATATCTTTCTCAGCAGCGCTTTTACTTTCTTTCTCTGGATATCTTGTAAGTTTAAATTCCAAGTTCGTATCTTTTCTATGATTATTTGTTATTGCAAATTTATATCGAAAGATGTTTGCGATTGATGTTTACCGTGGGGCGAAATTCGTGTAAACGCGAGATCACCATAGGAAAGAATAGACGTTTTGATCTATATCAAACGAAAGTTGATAGGTTGAATGTCTAGGTTGTTAGATCTAGAAAATCTTGCACCTTGGTTTATTTTATGATCGTTAATCTCCGTAAATCGAAAGATAGAGATTGATAGGCGAATTCATCTACAGTAGGAATTCATACGTTTGATAGGTGAAACCACAACTTGAATTAAAACACTATAAGATAATCTAGGGAAGAAATTAAGGGGTTGCGGGATGGTGGATTATGGTTCGTTCCATGTTTGATCGCTTGGTCATTATCATGTTCGTTAGATAGATTTATTGTTGTAGTTTAGATTTATTTTATGTTGATCGCAATTATCCTTCCTGGCTTTGGATTAACAATCCTCTGTCGATTTACTTTTCCGTTTTAGTTTAGGTTTAGGTTAATAAAGAAGAATTAATAAGTTAGATTCGATGACCCAATTCCTCGAGGATCGATACCGTATTTATCCAACTTTACTAGCAACTACCCGGTATTCGGCCGGTTAGGAGGTAGTTTTGCATGGTAGTATAGGTTTTATAAATTTTCTTTTGTTTTAATGATGCAAAATCTCCCCAACAAAAGTGGCGCCGTTGCGGGAATAGGTGTCATGTTGAATCTAGTTTTGTTAGTTCTCGATTTTGTTACGTTTTATTTTTGTTTTTAATAAAAGTAGCGTATACCAAGTTGAGAGTTTTTATTTTGCCGTGTTTCGATGACCGTTAGGTTAAGAATGTGCAAAAGTTTTTACTCAACTTGTTTTACGTGAAGTTTATATGTTTATGTGTTACCTAGTCTAACCCCTGTGCTTAATTTGATAAGGCTGGCCAGTCTTTGTGATCTCGTGTTCTTTGTGTTGTGTTCATAAGTATTTAGGGTTTTGCTGTGTGTTTTTCCTGCCTGCTGTGCATTCTTGTTGTATGGACGAAGCGTCACGTTACATTGGGCGCCCGTCCCAGCTTCTTCATCTGCGCAGTGAACGAAGTTAGCTGAAGTATTGGGCGCTTCGTCCGTTCAAATATTTTCAATCTGCTCGATTTAGAGGACGCAGGCGGCGTCTATACTTTACGAACGCCCGTCCGGTCGGTTTTCAAAGCGAGACGGCGCCTGCAGGTGGAACGCCCGTCCCGCTCGACGCTAAGTGAACGTTAAATCCGGGGTTGATCCAGTTCTAAATTTCTTGATTTTATTTTCAATGCTTTTATTTGATGTGGATTTTTCATTCGAGCTTACGTGGCTAATTGATTTTTACATAGATGCCCCGAACTTATATGTTTTTACCTTTCCATCTATGAATCCATGTTAGATAATTGATCAATTCCTTATATATGATTCATCTAGGCATGTTATAGTGATTTGCGGTTCTCGTAAGCTATAATCGTTTCTTATGGTTAATTAGTAGCTAATGTCGGTTCCCGTATGCTACATACCGCTCCGATGAATCTTTTAAGCTTTTAAGACTTACGTGCTTCCTTTGTTTTTATAGTTCATATGGGTAGCTATCGCCGGTTTCCGTATGCTACGCCCTTTCTCCATATGAGTTATACCTGTTTAGATAGATGACTGTTGGTTTCCATAAGTCTATCACTTTCGATAAGTCTATCACTTTCGATAAGTCTTAAGGCGCGTCGGCACTAGTGACAGCACTGTCGTTTATCGTAACCTGTCATTATGTGGTAGACGTTTATATATATGTCGTGTTGCATATAGTGGGCTAGTTTTCTTTCTTTTATTTTATTTTCTTTTTGCATATCATTTAAATGCATTTCATTTAGTTGCATTTCATATAGTTGCATTTTTTTTTTCTATTTTTCCTTTTATTTTTCTTAAGTGTGGTCACTGTCGGTTCCCGTAACACCACATCATTTATTTCTTTCTTTTATTTTTCTTGAGTGTAGTTAACTGTCGGTTTCCGTAATACTACCTCGTTTTTTTTCGAGTATGGTTACTGTTGGCTTTCCATATACCATCACTCTTTTATTTTCTTAGGATTTTTTCATGTAGTTTGCATTGTACTATAGTTTCATGTAGTTGCACCTAGCCTACTATTTTGTAATGTTTCATGTATATTTTCCATTTTTATTTGAGCTTAATCTGAAAATTCTCTAGACTTCCTTTCCTGTGCTTTATATGTTATCTTCCCCTTGTCCCGAGATACTTCCGTGTTTTCAAGTGTGCAGAGGATATTAGCGTTTGTGAGCTATAGATGAATTCAGTTTTCCGGTGGATGGTCCACGATCTTCATCGATTCGTTGAGCATTTCAGGTGAGGTCGACCCACTACTGAAATAGCTCCTTTCGAACAATGAATCACTAAGTTTTCTGCTTTTTTATTTTTGCACAACATGCGGACATGTTGTAATTTAAGTGTGGGGGAGGGGATAGTTGGTTATGTGTATCTATCATTTGCTTAATACATTATAATTCTATGCTAAAGGGCTAAATTTTTCAAAGCTAAATTTTTCAAATTTTCAATTTTGTTTTGTCCCGGTAACTTCAATGGCATGCTAGTTTTGTAATTTGACACCTTTAGTTGTTATCGATGAGTCGTACCATGTTCTAAGAATAGGTTTGGTAGATCGATACTCACTTGAACTTCAAGATACAGAACCTGCTAGATGAAGAACCAAAATTTAAATAGTCTCCGGTTAGTTAAAGGATAGCCGATTCTCGATGCTGAGATAACACTTACTTAGCATTGATGAAAGTTAAGAATTCGTACTATACTCACAGTTAGAATCTAAGTACCTTAGTGTTCTTGAGAACCTTAAAAGTCTTGAATGTGTTAGAAATATATTTGACCGAGAGTTTCCAAAGAGTTTGAAAAATATAAAAATATATATATCTATAAATAATAAATGAATAGAATTTCTTTGCGGGAATTTTGTTTGTAACTATCACCTCGAGTCCATTTGGATACTGCCCCAATTGGGGAGTGTGGTTTACCTTGGACAGTAAGGGATTGAGTGATCTCAGGGTGACTGCCTCTAATGTAGGGGAGTGTGTTATACTTTTGAGACGCGACGATAGGAAATATAAAATATACGTTTTTTGTGGAATTCTAAGTCAAATTGATCTAAACCCAGTAGAGACCTGAAAGGCATTTTCTTGGCACCAAGTAAAGGATTTTAAATGTGAGTTGGTTACGGTGTTCTTGGTAATTAGTTTTTGTAGGGTAAGTCTTTGTAGGCGAGATGAGATGAAACCTTCGTTTATTTAACCGGATGATCATTAGTGCTTGAGTTAATACTTCAAGAGTGGATCGGTGGAAGTTCAAAGAGGTTTTGCACACACAATCACCGAGTGAGTTTGATTTGCTAAACACTAGCTTAACGTGAGCATGACTACATCTCGTGTCGGGTTATGTGGGTTTTTGAAAGTTTGTTGTTGTTTTGTTTTGCTCGGGAGAGCAAAAGTTTAAGTGTGGGCGTGTTGTTCGGGTCAAATTGTATGATTTTTATAGATATATTTTATATCAATTTCCCCGTATATGTATTATTTTCATAGAAGTAGGGCTTTATATCGAAATATTTAGTAAATGATGTTTTTAAGAGGTTAATTGCAAAAGCGTAACGAATTATGTGCTTAAATGATGATTTTATGTTATTTTGGAAATACGTTACGCTTTGGTATGTTTTCCTATTGTTGTAGATACTCATTGATGATGGAAGAGAGGATTTTAGAGAGCCAAATTCGTGCTTGGAAAGGATCAATCAAAGTTATGGAAGATTGAATGATATAAGGAAAGAAATCAATCAAGATAAATGTCGGAAAATCAGGATTCCGGGTAGTGACGACCTTCCGACGCAGTTCTTGATATGATATAAACTGATTTGACTCTCGACCTCAAGAGAAGAGTTGTAGGGCTTGAAGAGAGGATTCTACAGGATTTTGAATCACTCCATTCCGACTTACGAGGCCCGAGATATGAGCGTTACAAGTTTAGATGCTGTTGCTGAAAATACAGGACGAGCGTCCGGAATCTTCAAACGGGCGTCCGGCCACGGTTATCAGAGCGCGGCCGACTTAAAAGTCTATAAAAGCAGCTGCGATTCCAACCCTAATTACATCAGATTTTTCATACGAAAATTACACAGACAGCAGCCGCTTTCTGGGAGCTTTCAAGGCCGATCACCCGAGCCTTGTGCTCGGGTGATCGGGGTTAGATTAGGTCTTTTATTTTGTTTGTTTTTCCTTCGTTTCTTGAACCATGATGATGTTTTGAGGTTGAATAAACATGGAGCAGCCATGGATATCTTTCTGCAGCGTTTTTACTTTCTTTCTCTGGATATCTTGTAAGTTTAAATTCCAAGTTCGTATCTTTTCTATGATTATTTGTTATTGCAAATTTATATCGAAAGATGTTTGCGATTGATGTTTACCATAGGACGAAATTCGGTGTAAACGCGAGATCACCATAGGAAAGAATAGACGTTTTGATCTATATCAAACGAAAGTTGATAGGTTGAATGTCTAGGTTGTTAGATCTAGAAAATCTTGCACCTTGGTTTATTTTATGATGCGTTAATCTCCGTAAATCGAAAGATAGAGATTGATAGGCGAATTCATCTACGAAAGTAGGAATTCATACGTTTGATAGGTGAAACCACAACTTGAATTAAAACACTATAAGATAATCTAGGGAAGAAATTAAGGGTTGCGGATGGTGGATTATGGTTCGTTCCATGTTTGATCGCTTGACCATTATCATGTTCGTTAGATAGATTTATTGTTGTAGTTTAGATTTATTTTATGTTGATCGCAATTATCCTTCCGGCTTTGGATTAACAATCATCTCATCCGATTTACTTTTCCGTTTTAGTTTAGGTTTAGGTTAATAAAGAAGAATTAATAAGTTAGATTCGATGACCCAATTCCACGAGGATCGATACCGTACTTATCCAACTTTACTAGCAACTACCCGGTATTCGGCCGGTTAGGAGGTAGTTTTGCATGGTAGTATAGGTTTTATAAATTTTCTTTTGTTTTAATGATGCAAAATCTCCCCAACATTGTTCATCAAATAAGTCCATCAATCTGGATTGCAGCAGAGTGGTATCAACTAGGTCCAACAAATTCTCTACTCCCAATTTGTTAAAAGCCCATTCCTCAAAGTCTGTCATAGGTTCAACAGCTGGCTTTTGTCTCTTGTAGAAACCAAACTTCCATTGGAAATAGTCAGCAATTTGCTGAAGTTTGGGATCTACATACTCTTCTGTTTTCTTCCTTTCTTTCACATGCCTTTCAAAGGGCATGAAAGATCTTCTGGGAGCTCTTTCAGTGCCTTGTTGAGCTCCAAAGGTCTCAACAAGTAGATTCATGGTTTCTTCAACAGATGTTTCAAAGTCAGTAGGTTGCTGAGATTGTAAATTTGTGCCTACTACTTCAATCTGTACAACACTTGGTTCCCCCTGACTTACATGCTCATCAGCAGGGTTAGCAGCAGAATGCTCTTCCCCCTGAGTTCTTGCAACACTTGCAGGGTCTTCAACCATTTCTTCAACTACCACAAAGAGTTCAGTTCGGTGGTTTCTCAGTGGGTCTTCGATGAGATACTACAAGAGCTCAGGTCGTCAGAGGATCACAGATATCTCCAACAGATTGCTCAACAACAACTTTGTGCGGCTTTCAAAGATATTTAGCAACCTCTTCTGGTGAGGAGTCAGAAATTTCCACAGGCTTGATGATAGTCAAGGGCTCAGCCTCAATAGCCTCTTCTTCCTCTTCTACTGATGCTTCCTCTTGGATTCTTTGTGCCTCCAAATTTTTCAGTTCTTTCCCTTTTCCATGTTTCTGTTTTTGGATATTTTCTTTTCTCCTCTTGGAAAGGGGTTCATCATCCTTTTCAACCACAGTAGACTTCCTCTTTCTACTGTCTTCCTTCTGTTGTTCCTTCAGAATCTCAACCACAGTTCTTCTTGCAGCTACAACAGGTCGATTTTTTGATTATTCACCGGACCTCAAAGCAGACTCAAAGCAGATATATGCTGTTTGCTTTCTTGTTCTTTTAGGCTTTAATACTTCAGTAATCTTTCTTGTTTCTGCAGCCTTTCTTTTCTCACTGGTCTTCTTTGGTGCAGCAGGTTTAGTGGATTTCTTCTTAGTTTGCTGGACCTGCTCACCACCAACATCACCATCATCTCCATCACTATCATCACCAGCAGCAGGGTCAGCAACATCTTCATCATCATCTAGACCAGGAATAGCATAATCAATTTCCTTCTTGTATCTAGACTGATTAATCTTCTCAGGTTCAAGATCAGGAACCTTCAAGTGATTCAGCAGGGTCTGAATCATTAGTCCTAAGGGCAAGGCCTTGGATTTCCTTTTTCCCTCTTTCTCTTCCTTGGCTACCTTCTTCTTGTAATGGATGAAGTAACCAGCCCAATCAAACTTCATGCTCCTGCAGATGATCATCATCAACTCTATCTTGGGTCCAGATAGAGTATCCATACTTCCAACTAATCCAAGTATGTTCTTCGTAATGAGCTTGCTCAGCAGACTGTACTCATTTCCAATATGTCTGCAATTGATGTCTGGAATGGATTTGGTGGCTGCGTTTGTCTTGATTTGATCAACAAAAGCCATCTTGGATAGTCCCATTGCTTCAGGATTTATTGGACCATCCACCACTTCCTCAAATCCAAACACTTCCCTCAGTAGACTAGGGGAAACTTCAATCTCCTCAGCATTCACAGTTGTCTTAAATGCTTCAGTTCCTTCTTCCACAACAATGTTTTTCCAGAAATCAATAACATTTGTGTATGATATTGTTTCCAATCTGATATTGAGTATATTCTCCAAACCAGCAAACCTCCTTATTCTTCGACCATATTAATGGCCAATTCAGTTCTATTTGCATCCACAACAAAGCCTCTAACACTTTGGCTTGATTCAATCTGGACATCAATCTTTTCCGCCATTTGTATGAGAAGAATGAGATGAAGAAGATAGATTATGAATCTGTGTTCACACAGTGTGAAATTCGCAGTGATAAAGCAGATTTTGCAAGTAGAGAATCTGCTGTGTAACAGTCTGAATATATAGACAGTGAGTAGTTACAACTGTCATTGCACGTACATCGATGTTAACCACGATTAATCTGAATAAATGCTGGCTTGACACGTGTTCCATAACTCTTCCATAACGTCTGATAACCGTTAGATCGTGTTAACTGTGGTAATAAAAGATAGAATAAATATCCCGCCAATTCTGCTTTTTGACTTTAATAACTTTGACTGAGTAACGTTCCATTCAAATAGGTTGGCTCGGCCGATCTCTTTGAAAAAGTGACTTCAAAGAGTTTGATAAAGTGACTCTGCTGATCCTTGATTTCTCCTTGTTTTGTTCAATTGATAATACAAGATGAAGTTTAATACCAATGACCGATCATCAAGTGAGCTCACCCAACATGACAAAGACCAATCCCTTTGCAACCTCATTTGCTCAATTGTCCAAACATAAGTACATGGAATTGTTGATACCAATGACTAATCTGCTAAGTGAGCTCACCCAACATAGCAAAGACTAATCCCTTGGTGAATTCCAAAGATATTCTTTGAATACCACCAACTTTTATAATTCCAAGTTCAGTCCTTAATTTGGCAAATCTTTCACTATCAAGTGGTTTAGTGAAAATATCAGCAAGTTGTTTTTCAGTAGGAATATATAGAACCACAACATCTTTCTTTTCAACATGAACTCTTATAAAATGATGTCTCACATCAATGTGTTTGGTTCTTGAGTGCAAAACAGGATTTTCTGTGATTGCAATTGCACTTGTGTTGTCACACATAATTGTAATTTCCTTTTCTTCAATTCCATAATCCCTTAATTGTTGTCTTAGCCATAGTACTTGTGCACAACAACTTCCAGTAGCTATATATTCAGCTTCAGCAGTGGAAGTTGATATTGAATTCTGTTTCTTGCTGAACCAGGAGACCAGTCTACTTCCCATTAATTGACAGGTTCCTGTAGTGCTTTTTCTATCAATCTTGCATCCAGCATAATCAGAATCTGAGTAGGATATAACTTTGAAGCTTCCATCCTTGGAATAACATATCCCTACTACCAAAGTCTCCTTTAGATACTTGAGAACTCTCTTGACTGCACCTAAATGACTTTCTTTAGGTTTAGATTGAAATCTTGCTTAAACACCTACAAAGAAAGGATATATCAGTCTGCTTTGCGATAAAGTCAAAGCAGAGATTGCCTATCATCCTTCGGTATGAAGTCCGATCAACATCTTTGCCTTCTTTATCTTCATCCAATCTGATGTTTGTACTCATTGGAGTTGATATCTTAGTCTTTGTTTTCCATACCAAACTTCTTCAAAAACTCCTTGGTATACTTGGTTTGATGAATGAAGATTCCATCTTTCATCTGTTTAACTTGCAATCCCAAAAGTAGTTCATTTCTCCCATCATACTCATTTGGAATTTACTCTTCATTAGATTTGCAAACTTTTCACAAAGTAAATCATTTTCGAACCAAATATTATGTCATCCACATAAATCATGCACAGCCAGAGTCTTTGTTCCTTCACTGATTCTCGAAAAGAGTCTTGTCAATGGTGCCTTTTGTAAAACCATTGTCCACCAAGAATCGAGATAAAGTCTCATACCATGCTCTTGGTGCTTGTTTCAATCCATAAAGTGCTTTATTGAGTCTCAGACACTTTATCTTCTTGATCTTTAACTTCAAATCCAGGAGGTTCTTTGTACATACACTTCCTCCTCTGTAATACCATTCGAAATGCACTTTTGACATCCATTTGATATACTTTGAAGTTCTTATATGCAAAGATGTGCCAAGAATAATCTGATAGCTTCCAATCTTGCAACAGTGCATAAGTTTCATCAAAATCTATTCCTTACCTTGAGAATAGCCTTTTGCAACTAGTCCGGCCTTATTCCTTACAATGGTACCAAATTCATCAAGTTTATTTCTGTATACTGATGTATAACATTTATATGATAAAAATTACGATGTTTTATATACATTATCGACTCTTTTTATATAAAATATAAGTAATTATAACGATAATCTTATAAAATATTAATAGTTATGAATAAATCTAAATACTATAAAAATCAAGTAAAAATGATAAAAAGTTATAAATTTTGTACCGGGTTAATAACCGGAGTGTCGTGTCAGATTCACGTGGGTATTTTTGGTATTTTATTTACAGATCTTAGGTAAACCAAGACCCCGAGTGACGACACTTTTTGAAGTAAAATCATATCTTTTGAAGGAATTAAGGAAGTGCCACGAGTTTTAAAGTTCAAGTGGATCAATGGTTCGTGACACCGTATCAAGTTATATTTTTGACGAACAAATGGCCCATCAAAAGGCATTTTCTGAAGAAAAGTCCTTCAGGAAGTTGTAGATCTTCTCAAGAGCTTTCCAACGCATCTTGAATTATGTCATTTGGAGATCCAGAGCTCAAGTTATGATTTTATCAAGTTTCAGATCAAGTTTGGAAAAAATCTATCCGGATCGATCTGGAATTACCTCGGATCGATCCGAAGAGACATGATGATTACCCAGCATGTGGCCCTGCAGAGAAAAATCCAGGGGATAAGATTTTTTATTCCCGGATCGATCCGGCCCTTTCTCGGATCGATCCGGCTTGGAAAAATCTGCCTATAAATAGAGCAGCATTGCAGGCACATAAAGTGTACCAAATATATTTTCTTTACCTCTTTTTATTAGTAGTAGGTATGTATATAGGCCTTATGCCATAAATAAAGTAGTATCGTATAATGCTCGAGAAATTATCAGAAGATCAATGTTGTTGAAGTCGTTGTAGCATCCGGAAGAATACAGCTTCTGATTCAATTGTTGTAATCGGGTAAAATTTCTAAAGTATTTATGTTTGTTATGTTTGTTTTTATTTTCGTATAATGTTAGTAGGCTAAATCTAATAACTAGCCAAAGTTATGTAATCGTTTTATTTCGATCTTTTCGGTAAAGGAATGTTGTCTAAGTAAAATTGACTAAAATTGAGTTAATTGAATCTTTTTCTATTAATAAAGTTTGATTCGAAAGAATTCATAATCTAATTATGAATTGACGCTCAGTAGTTAGGTTATGAACTCGTTAATAGAAAAACGGAGGGTAAAATTGGCCGAGTGAATAACGTGACAACGGAACCCGCTTTCTACCCGAGCGATTTGTCCTAAAAAGATGAATCTTATTGAAATTTGTACTCGAGATCGTAATAATGTTAAATCATCGCTTTAATTGAAACTTAAACCGAAAGTTGAATCGCCCGGCCTTGACAACCGGAGCCTTTAAATAAAATTGACCGTTTGACGAACGGAATGACTCCTTTTATTCAAAGGTAGAATCGTACTCGGGACCTCGCTCGTAAAAACCGTAATGATTGTGGATCTTGGGTGATGACAATGGACATATGACAATTTAAATGCGCTTATGTGAGGAGGAATTGTTAACCTCGAGAGTGCACCGTTTCATTTACTCAATTGAACCTAATATAAAAGGAAAGATCGAGCACATTCCATTCACTGAAAAGATCGTATAAATCAATTATATAAACTTTGGCTAGTTCTCTAATAATATATTTGGCATCTGTATATTTATATCTATATATATATATTCTGCAACTTATGCATATCTATATATATTTATATATCTATATCTATTATATTAGAATAAATTTTAAATTATGCATTTATTTTATGTTAAGTAAAATAGTAGTAATCTGTGTTATAAAACTGAGATTTAGATCGAGTTAATAACAGCTCTTTGGTGTTTAACCACACTTAGAAGAATTACTAAGTTCCTCGAGGATACGATACTCGACTCACCATACTAGCACTACTGAGTTTGACCCGATACAATCGCCGGTTAAGGATCGTATTAGCACTAGAAAAGGCCACGTCGACTTTACGGCGCCGTTGCGAGGAACACGCTAACTTCTTTTTGTGTTTATGGTTACTACTTGTATTAGCTCAAAATTCTCGAGAATAAGTCAACACTTTTCTTATCTCATTTCTATTTTTATTTTCGTCGGTACTTACCTTATAGGTAAGTTACCATTTTTTACTACTATTAATTTCGTGTTATTTTCTATTTTCGTTAGTTGATGACCAGAAGTGGTAAGGCCCCACTCACTCCTTACAAGCCTGACATAAACACTTACGAAAGGCAGTTAAGAGTAGAGAGAAAACGTGGTCATACTAGTCAGGGAAATCCTGACGAATCATCTTCAAACAGAAATACGAGAATGGCTGAAATCAGTGATGAAACACCTGAACAAGGGCTGGAACATGCTCTAGGGCATGGACAAAACCCTGTTAACCTTAATAATCAAAATAATAATAATAATAGAAATAATCAAAATCGAACCGAGAATAATCGTAACAACCCAAGAAACCCAAGGCCTATCTCGTGACCAAACCATAAGAAGAAATCGGACTAATAATCCCATACTTTTACCTAATGAAGGAGCGAATAATTTGAGATTAAATCTCATCTTTTTGGTTTAATTGACGCAAGAGCCCAATTCTAGGTGAAGATGATGAAGATCCGCATCATCATCTCTATCTTTTTTAAAGAAGCGTGCAATCTGACCAAAAGTCAAGGTGCTCACAAGGAATTAACAAGGATGACTATGTTTCCTTTTTCTCTAAAAGGACGAGCCGAGATTGGTTTATGTCTCTTCCACATCATTCACTTACAAGTTGGAAGGAGATTCAAACTGAATTTAAAACAATATTTCACTCCTGGGATGGAATTTGGAATTAAAAGTTGAGGTTGCTAACTTTAGACAAGGATCTCAAGAAACGCTTCGGGAATGCCTCGGAAAGATTTAAAAATTGTTAAGAGCTTGTCCCGACCATGGTTATTCCTTAGATATGCAAATTCAACTTTTTGTCGTAAATTAAGAAAAGATTCACGTGCTGATGTAGATCATGCATGTGGTGGTTCTTTAATGATGAGTGAAGCTCAATTAGTTTACGATGCTATAGAAAAGATTTCCAAAAATAACAGAATGTGGGAAACCGGTTCTAGCACCGGAAAAGTAGCTTTTGCAGAGAATATACGTCTAATACGGAAGTTCTAGCACATTTAGAAAATTTAAGTAGGAAATTTGATGACCTACAATCGAGCAAAACCAAAGTTCGGAAAATAGTACGCAACCGAATACTCAATTCGGGATAAAATGCCACTAGGGATCGAAGAACCAACAGGATACTCAAGAGAGGAGGTGAGTTTTCTTGAAGAAGATAGAATTTAAACAATGCTTACTCAAACTCGTTTAATGCTATTAGAAGAGATCACCCTACTTATCGATGGTCCGAAAACCCTAGTAAGCAAGGACAACCGCCGTATCCAGCCCATATAGGAACATGAATAATAATCAAGTTTATCAAGAAAACACGCCTAATCGAAATTTACAATCATTACCTAGATCCTATCCTCAACATACCACTCAAAGTATACCAAGAACTCAAAGTTCAACTCACCTGCTGAAGGAGTTGAAAAATGGGAAAAACTAATGGAAAATATGATGGGTGTAGTATCTACTCAAGCTAAAAATATAGAAACGATGGTGACTTCTATTGGTATGCAGTCACTAAGGACATGAGTTCAATGAAAACATCTATGAGTGGACATGATACCGGGATGAGAACGATAGAAGCCTCATTAAGGAATATGGAAGATCATTTGAGTAGGGAAGGTGAACGTAATAACAAAGAGACCCAGGAGAGATTACCAAGTAACACCGAAAGGAACCCAAGAGAGGTAAATGTTGTGAATTCACGAGTAGGAAGCTCAATGGAAGTAATGGAGTTGAAAACTTTGGGAATAATGAAGTAGAAGATGACTTAGATGGTAAGAATGATAAAACTAAAGATGAACTTGAATTCTGAGATGAGGAAGAAGAAATTATAGAAAATTTCTTGAAAAGAAATAAAAGTTCGAACACGAAAGTGAAAGGGAAAATTGGGTAAAAATCCTAGGATTCTCGAAAGATCCCATGGATAAAGATTTAAGGACTTTATTTAAGGAACATGTTAGAATGGAAGATAATGAAAACAAGGATGAAAAACAGGAAGAATCAAGGAATCTAAAGTAGAGATTGATTCAGTGGAACAATTTAAAAGAAAAATTCAAGAACTCGAAACATGGCAACCGAGTAATACTCAAGGTTTAAGGAAAAAGGAAAAGAGAAATGACAAAGGAGCCAAAGGTCATAGATTTAGAATCTTTACCTTACCCTCCTAAAGATCAAATCAAAAGGCAAAAGCGATAAAAGTATGCTCGTTTCCTTGACACTTTTAAGTCATATTCAAGTTAATATCCCCATTATTGAAGCTCGATTAATATACTGCCTATGGAAAATTTACGAAAGAAATTTCACAAACAAGAAAAAATTAGAGGAATATGAGAATATATGCCTAAATGAAGAATGTTCCATGAGCTTTGCGACATAAGTTACCACCTAAACTGAAAGATCTGGTAGTTTTACCATTCCGTGTGAAATTGGAGGATTTACTGTTTAAGAAGGTCTTATGTGATCTAGGAGCGAGTATAAATCTAATGTCTTATGAGGATTATAAAAAGCTAGGCATAGGAAAGCTTACTAAGATCGAAATGACTCTGCAAATGGCGATAGATCGATTAAGTACCACTAAAGGAATTATTAAGGGCGTATTGGTTAAAGTAGACAAATTCTATTTTCCAAAGAGACTTTGTAGTTATGGAAATGGAAGATGGTTATTCAAACCTCTTATTCTAGGTCGTCCATTTCTAGCTACAGGAAGAACTTTAATCGATGTTCGTAAAGGAGAATTAATTTTGAGAGTCAATGAAGATGAAGTTGCTTTCAATATTTTCAAAGCTATGAATCATCCATCATCGAATCGTGTTCTTTTATAGAAGATATTCATTCTGCATCTCACGATAATCGATTACCAACTTTTGAAGACAGATTAGAAGAATGCTTAACTCTGTCTATCTATAAAGAAGATGAGGAAGACATTGAAATGAAAGAGATAATTCTTTCTTTAGATACGAAAGTTTTACCTTTAAGCCACCATGGCATAAATATTTGGAATTAGAACTAGAAGGACCAATTCTTAAATCGTCAATAGAAGATCCGCCAAAGAACTCGGAATTGAAACCGTTACCTTTAAATCAAATATGCTTTTCTTGAAACGATAATCTATTACCGATTATTATTTCATCCGCTTTAATCGAGCAACAAGAAGATCAATCTTGCTTAGAATGTTGAAAAAGCATAAGAAAGCTTTTGGATGGACAATTGCCGATATTCGAGGTATTAGCCCCGAGATTTGCGTTCATAAGATAATTACGAAGGAAGATGCTAAGCCTTGTATTCAACCGCAACGCCTCAACCCAAATTTGCAGCTAATTGTTAAGAAATAGGTTATTAAGCTATTAGAAATGGGAATAATTTTCCCCATATCAGATAGTGAATGGGTAAGTCCAACTCAAGTGGTACCAAAGAAAGGAGGTTTCACAGTGAGAGAGAATGATAGGAATGAATGGATTCCAACAAGATAAATTACAAGGTTATCGAATGTGCATTGATTTTAGGAAATGAATGATCATACTAAGAAAGATCATCATCCACTTCCATTCATAGTTCAAATGTTGGAACGTTTAAGTGGTCATAAATATTACTGTTTCTTAGATGGTTATTCAGGTTATTTACAGATTTTCATTGCAGCAGGAGATAGGGAAAAGACTACTTTCACTTGTCCTTATGGAACTTTTGCGTATAAAAGAATGCCGTTTGGTTTATGTAATGCTCCTGCTACGTTTCAAAGATGCATGATGGCTATATTTTCCGATATGGTTGAGAAATTCTTAGAAATTTATATGGACGACTTTAGTGTTTACGGAGATTCTTTTGGTAAATGTTTGTCGCACTTAGAAAAAGTGTTACAACGTATTTGTGAGGATACCAATTTAGTTTTAAATTGGGAAAAATGTCATTTAATGGTATCGGAAGGAATTGTCCTAGGCCATAGAATCTCGAAATAGGAATTGAAGTTGATAAAGCCAAGGTGGAAGTGATTGAAAAATTACCACCACCGCTTAATCTAAGGACTCTAAGAGGATTTCTTGGACATGCAGGATTTTATAGGAGATTTATTGCCGATTTTTCAAAGATAGCAAAGCCTCTAAGTCATTTGCTTGAAAAGGAAGTACCTTTTAACTTTGATGGTAAATGTAAGGAAGCTTTTCGGACCTTAAAAGCGAGATTGACTCTCGCACTGCAAGCTAGTAGCACCAGTTGGAATTTGCCATTTGAGATTATGTGTGATGCCAGTGATTTAGTTGTAGGAGCGCTTTAGGTCAAAGATATAACAAAATTCTCAAAGCTATTTACTATGCATCTCATACATTAACTGCAACTCAACCGAACTATACAACTACTGAAAAGAAGCTGTTGGTGTAATTTTTGCCTTAGATAAGTTCGGATCGTATATTGTTGGTTCTAAGGTAATAATTTATACGAGACCATTCGACTTTGAAGTATTTACTAAGTAAGAAGGATGCGAAACCACGTCTTCTTAGATGGATTCTCTTACTTCAAGAATTTGATATTGAAATTAAAGATAAAAAAGGAAGTGAGAATGTAGTAGCAGATCATCTAAGTAGAATGGAAAATGATGTTGAGAAAGGAATAGAAATTAAAGATTCATTTCTGATGAACAAGCTGCTTAGAATAGATACTCCTTCGACCATGCAGCTTATTAAAGAATAGAATTCCTTCTAAGGAAATGTCACCCTGTTTGGAGATATCATTAATTACTTAACTTTGTGATTATATTCCGTCTCATTGGACTTGGCGTGAGAAGAAGAAATTCTTTTATGACTTAAAATTTTATTCTTGGGAGGAACCAGACCTTTTCCGTAAATGTTCGGATGGGATAATCAGAAAGTGTGTGCCTGATAATGAAATTTTAAGTATTTTATCATTTTGTCATGATCGTGAGGCAAGAGGTCATCATGGAGGTTGGAAAACTGCTTTTAAAGTTTTACAATGTGGTTTTTATTGGCCTACACTATATATGAGATGCTTATAAGTATGTTAAATCTTGTGAGTCTTGTCAAAAATGGGAAATGTATCTAAAAACATGAAATGCCTATGCAACCTATTTTAGAATGTGAGTTATTTGATGTTTGGGGTATAGATTTCATGGGACCATTCCTATATCTTTTGGAAAAAGATTTATTCTAGTAATGGTAGATTATGTTTGAAATGGGTAGAAGTGAAGCTCTTCCCACTAATGATACCAAAGTTGTCATACGATTCCTTAAAAGAATATATTTACACGTTATGGCATTCCGAGGGCTATCATTAGTGATAGAGGTTCACACTTTTGTAATAGACCATTTACCAAGATAATTGAAAAATATGGTGTAACGCATAAGTTAGGAGCACGCCTATCATCCGCAAAACCGTTGGTCGGCAGAGGTGTCTAATAGAGAGATCAAAAGAATTGTAGAAAAGACAAGTGGATTCAAACCGAAAAAAAGCTGGGCGATTAAGCTAGACGATGCATTATGGGCATATAGAAATGACTTTTAAAACACCAATTGGTTGTTCTCCTATAAGTTAGTTTTTGGTATGTCTTGTCATCTCCTGGGTTGAGTTAGAACACCGAGCCTTCCGGGCTATTAAATTTCTGAATTTCGATCCTAAGGTCAATTTGCCGGTGATCATAGATTGCTTCAATTGATGAACTAGAAGAATTCCGTCTCGATTCTTATGAAAACGCTCGAATCTACAAGGAACGCACGAAAATCTTTTCACGATAAGAGAATCTATAGGCGTGAGTTCCATGTAGGTGATCGAGTACTCTTGTACAATTCACGTTTAAAGTTATTTCCGAAAGCTTAAATCAAGATGGGCGAGTCCATTTAAAGTAACAAGGGTTTACAAATCTGAGTCATTGAACTAAGCGATGGAAATACAACTTTTATAGCCAATGGCCATAGAGTAAAGTTATTTGTGGAAGGAGAAGGAACCGCACTAAAAGAAGAAATAATGCTACTAATCGATCCTCCGACAAAGTAAAAAGCAGAGAAATCAAGAAACCGAAAAGTAGAGGAACTAAATTCACCCGAATACCAGGTGCTATCTATCTTTACTCTACTTTTACGTGTTTTTATTTATGTTTAAATTAGTTTCGTCTTTTACCGGATAGACGTAAAAGAACCTGGATGTCTTTTAGATAGAATAGAATTTTTATGTTGCTTTTGAAATTAGGCTTGGATAAAGATGTCGCGTTTAAAATAGAAGCTTCGGTTTTTGAGAAAAAGCGAGCAATTGTTGAGAGAGATCATTGAGAGAAGTATGTAATGGAAAGTCGAGAAGTTCGATAAAGAGAAGGGCAAAGTTTTTAAGGAGATCACGAGAATCTGTGGAAAAAGTGAGCATGAAGGGAAATGTAGGAAAGCACAACCAAATCCCGTGATGAGTGTTTGAATGTTGTTAAGAAGGAACGATTAGGTGGTTATCCGAAAATCCCGATGGAGATCAAAGGAAAATTCGAACGCCTCATTTCTTAAGGTTAGGTTGATAGAACGTTACGTCGAGAACTCCGGAAGATTTAGAAGTATTGGAATTAGGACCTCGTGAATTTTGTAATATTTATAAAATTTTTATATAACTTTTGGAAATTTTATAAATAGGATCTTTATGAAATTACTTAAAATTTTTATAAAGTTTTTATAATAAATTTTTAAATTTTGTAGAAGTTTTATTAAGTTTTAAAAAAAAAATAAAAAAAAAATAAAAAAAAGTGGTCGGATCGATCCGACCTAACCCGATCGATCCGAACACAGAAAAACCTAAAAAAGGGACGGGGTCCTCCTTCTTCTTCTTCTTTTATTTTTTTTTCTCAAACAGCCGCCCCTCCCCTCTTCCCCCATTCGAATTTTTTTCTTCAAAATACAACACAACATTACTATTAAACTACCCCAATTCTTAAAATTTTCTCATTTGCCTCTACTCTCTTCAAATTTTCATTTAAATTGAAGAATTTTTCAAGGGAAGCTTCAACTTTTATTCCGGCGAATTTTCATCTTTTCCGGCCAATTTTCAACCTCTTAAGCATTAGAAGGTAACATTGTAGTCAATTATTTTGTTAATTTCGTTTTTTTTTCTAAGCAACTTTTTATTACTCATTTGTGTTGTTTTGGTTGTTTCTTTTGTTGTTTTGTTGTTGTTTTGTTATTGTGTCACTATCGTAGAATGGACGAATCATCAAAAGCTAGTAAAAAACGTAAGCCACATATCCCTACCCAAATCCCGGTTATAGAAACTAGACCTTTAACAGAAGAAGAATTGGCAGTTAGTTTTGAAAGAACTGCGTGCTGCTCTGACTAAGAAAGCATTGAAAAATAAATTTGGAAAGTGTTTAGTTGCAATAGAGAGGGGCTTAGATTTCAAAGATTTGGGAAGGGAGGTAAAAGAAATTTTTGAAAGACGACAGTGGTTGGAGTTAGCTAGTTTAAGGTTGGGTGAAATTAACACAACCTTAGTAGTCTAATTTTATTCTCTGGTAGCAACTCATAATGCTACTGAAGGTGGTGGTGAGTTAACCACACAACCTAAGAACTAGGATACGATGCCGTTTAATCCTCGGGTTATAAATGCTATTTATGGTATTCTGATGTACCAGAGAATGAGGATTATTATACAGTTTGGAATTTGGATGAGCCTGCAGACTTTGATTATATTGTTTCACTAGCCCAGAATGAGTTAGATCCCACTGCCGTCTGGCATGAAAATAGGTTTTCTTATGGAAAATGTATACGGGATATGAGAGCCATTAAACGTTTTATTAGTCACACTCTTTACCCTACTCGACATTTTACATCTTTTGGTAAAGAGGATTTGTGTATTTCTTGGGCTATAGTTAATAATATACCTGTGGATGTAGGCAGAGTAATGTGTAGAAGGGCCAAGGAATTTGCCCTTGACTGCTAGACCCGGCAGTCACATGCCTTTTCCATGTTTTATTTCTTCCTGTGTGTCGCCAGATAGGTGTCCGTGAGCTCCCAGTGATAATTTGATGATGGTGGATGACACACTTATAGGTCCTAGTTTACCACTTAGGCCGGCAGGAAGAATAGATTTTTTGGACCCTAACCGTCGACGACCTCAGCCTACCCCATCCACTGCTGTCCCTCCTTCATCCAGTCAAACTCAAACTCAACTTCCGAATACCATCACTTACGACATGTTTCAATCCATGGCCTATGATGTTCATCGTGCTAATGCCAATATGGCTGTTTTTGCGGAAAGGAATAGATTATGGTCTTGAAGATTTACGTCAAGGCATGCGAGGTTTATATCAAATGAATTTACTGCAAAACCCTACCTATGCCGAGAAGGATATTCCGCGTTGCCAAACCCGACCTTATACCTTGCCCGATTTCATTCCACCGATGCCACCTCGCTCGGACTTCCAACAAATGCCACATTCTTTTGGATTTCAAACTAGTGGTGTAGGGATTTTTCGACAGTACTACGGCGGTGCGACATCCGAATGGGCTGGATCTCGATCATTTGGCCATACCACGACGGGATGGGAAGCACTTTTCTACGATATTACGAGAGAAATGAGCTCGATGGGACTAGATAGCTCGATGCGGATGTCAACTTATTTTCAAGATCCATCCCAAGAATCGACCCGTTATCAAGCTATGCCAAGTTCAAGCCACGTCGAGATGAGTGATGAAGAGGAGTAATTTTAAACATTCTATGATTTTTGACATTGAAACATTTTATTTTTCGTACAATTTCGTTTTCGTAAAATTTTAGGTTATTTTGATTTTGGTAGGATTTTATTTTAATACGATCTTCATGTTTTCGTTACATATTATGGTATTACACATCGTGTAGTAAAATTTATGGTTATAACACAATGAAAATGAACCAAAGATAGGGAGAAAACGTGTCATCTAGAAAAATCTAGGCATTTTACAAGCAAAATCAACTCTGTCCGTGAACAAGATAGTGTTCGGATCGATCCGACCTTTTACCGGATCGATCCGACTGAAATACCCGACCGACGGGATTACTAGTTCAGAGGCCGGATCGATCCGGCCCTTTCTCGGATCGATCCGGCAAGTACAAAAACGCCAAAACAAGAGATCTTTTCTACTTTTGCTTGATAGATTTATTTCTATAAAAGGAAAGAGCAGCAGCCTTGACCTTTGCTCATTTCTTCTTTCCCTCTATCTAGCTTAGTTTAAATCTACATTATCGAAAAATGTCTAACCGCTCCTCTCCTCGGGTTAATAATTCCACGAACCACATACGCCTGATGGTGTGGTTCCTGAAGAGCATGCCTCTTGTTTTCATAATGAAGTCCCGAGACATCTAAATTTCGTCCGTTCTCCTATTCTGATGGAGAAAGGCTTAAACACAGAAAAAATTGATCAGTGGGGACGAAATCTAATCCGAGGTTGCGGATGGAAAAAGTTGATTAGGACTCCCAGAGGTAGAATAAACATTTCGATTGTCAGAGATTTTTATGCGTCTCTCACTGAGATAACGTCAGTAGCCTCGTCTCAACTTATTACAGTTAGGGGAATCGTTATTTCATTTTCACCAGTCATCATAAATCAAATCTATCAAATCCCACCATGTACTTTTGATCGAAACCCACACTTCGAGTTTCTTTGGGAACTTGGAGATGCGTATAATGTTGTAAATCGTACTGCAGAAGCCTTTCAGTTCGTATTTCCGTTGTTTGATCATAACTATGATTCTTCAACTCTGGCCTTACCCCCTCATTTAAGGGCGTGGAAACGCTTCATTAATTCTCGGATCTATCCAACTAGAGATTTTTATGGGGTTACGGATGATGAAATCTTTCTTTGTTGTATGCACTAACCATCGGAGCATACATTGATTGGGGAGTTTTGATGTTTAAAACTGCAATTAATTTTGCAGTAGAGAGACGTAATAGGGGAAGACCTGTTACCGTTTGCCTGGGTTATCTCTCATCTTTGTGTCCAACTGAATCACGTGCCTGAGTTTACTACTGACGAGATTTTTCCATCTCGTGATTCTCGGTTAGGATTACTTCCGTGGATACTCCCGGATGTTCATCTACGGTTTGATAATCAGTTAGAAGTTTATGTTTTTATGTGATAGTCGTTTAAGTTGATCGTTTAATCGTTTTTTTTTAGTTTGTAATAGTTTCCTTAATGTTTAATATATATGTCATTTACTTTAATCAAAATAATATATGTTTGTTAAAAAAAAAATAATAATAATAATAATAAATAAAAAAAAAATCAAAATTGTGTAAAATTTTAATTTTATTTTCGAACTACTTTTATTTACTCACTGAACATCGGGACGATGCCATTTCGTAAGTGGGGAGTAGAGGTAAGTTAGTAAATACAAATTAAAATTTTCTTATATAAAGTTATACTTAATTGCTTAATACTTAGTTTAATTTGTCTTGGATCAAAATAACTAGATAATATATAATTAATATGAATAAAAATAGTATAATTTGGTAAAAATAGATTTTAATTAAGTAAAGTAAATTTGATATATTATAATTATATTATATATGTCAATTTTAGATTTTTATAAGATTTTAAGTATATGTAACTATACATAAATATTATCAAGTAAATTTCATATGGAATTTAACGAAAATACTTATATTTATAATGAATTTTTTTTAGAATAATTTTCTTTGCAAAACGAAATATGAATATGGAATCGGATTAGGAATGATGAGATTTTTGACACCACAAAAATTACCTCAGCCTTGATTAGAGTGATTAAGACCTCACTCGAAATAGCCATTTTTGATTATAACCGACCCTTGGTTTATTTTGGTTTACATTTCCTAAAAATCCCACGAGTTTGTACGTACTTATGAAAGGAGATGATGGAACAGAAGCTAAGAATGGTGTATGCTGAGGTGAAAAAAAAAAAAAAAAAAAAAAAGAAGATATATATATAAGAACGAAGCACCATATTTACACAGAATTAATCGAATACCAGGTATCTTCCTTATCTTTGATCGACAAATACAAAAATCGGTAGCAGCTTCCAATGATTTGAGTGCAGTAGGGTGTTATCTAGAAACGTCCTATATCACTATGAGGTATAAAGCTCCCGATAAAAATTCGAATCATAAGATCTCAAGAATGATTACGAGTTTAAGGAAACCGGACTCGTAATTTTAGATCGAAAGAGTATTATTCCGATCAATCTTGATGAAGCAATGCTTGTAAATTTGATTTTTCTACACACACTCACGCTTTTAGTTCTTAATATTGAAAAAGAAGAGAGAAAATCTGAAAAATAGTTGGAATAAGAGGATATTATTAATCGAGATTGTTTTTGATCAAACGTGAAGGTGTAAAGTACGTACGACTTGCCTCTTTCTCTTTTTGATTTCCTTTTCTATCTTTTCGATTAACCAATGTCCCATCCTAAAAAGTATAAGCCATTTTGTCAATTACTTGACTTAGTCTTTGATTCCAAATATTTCATACAAGTTGAGATAGGAAAATAATTCTAGAATTTTAATTATATTTATTGAGTAGATTTTGTGAAATTTCATTTGAATAATAGTTGATAAATAATTTATCAAAGTTATCTACACTTTTTATCTTGTTAATTTCTAAGAAAGATATAATTAATATGGTTATAATATTGAAATGATATTTTACTAATTTGAAATATAATCTACCACGTATATTATTTTTATCGTCATTTTTATATATATTACCGCTTATTTTACTTTAGGGACGATCAAAGAGCTAAGTGGGAGTAGTTGATGTATAACATTTATATGATAAAAATTACGATGTTTTATATACATTATCGACTCTTTTATATAAAATATAAGTAATTATAACGATAATCTTATAAAATATTAATAGTTATGAATAAATCTAAATACTATAAAAATCAAGTAAAAATGATAAAAAGTTATAAATTTTGTACCGGGTTAATAACCGGAGTGTCGTGTCAGATTCACGTGGGTATTTTTGGTATTTTATTTACTGAGATCTTAGGTAAACCAAGACCCCGTGTGACGACACTTTTTGGAGTAAAATCATATCTTTTGAAGGAATTAAGGAAGTGCCACGAGTTTTAAAGTTCAAGTGGATCAATGGTTCGTGACACCGTATCAAGTTATATTTTCGACGAACAAATGGCCCATCAAAAAGGCATTTTCTAAAGAAAAGTCCTTCAGGGAAGTTGTAGATCTTCTCAAGAGCTTTCCAACGCATCTTGAATTATGTCATTTGGAGATCCAGAGCTCAAGTTATGATTTTATCAAGTTTCAGATCAAGTTTGGAAAAAATCTATCCGGATCGATCCGAATTTACTCGGATCGATCCGAAGAGACATGATGATTACCCAAAGATGTGGCCTGCGCAGAAAAAATCCAGGGGATAAGATTTTTATTCCCGGATCGATCCGGCCCTTTCTCGGATCGATCCGGCTTGGAAAAATCTGCCTATAAATAGAAGCGGCATTGCGAGTACATAAAGTGTACCAAATATATTTTCTTTACCTCTTTTTATTAGTAGTAGGTATGTATATAGGCCTTATGCCATAAATAAAGTAGTATATCGTATAATGCTCGAGAAATTATCGGAAGATCAATGTTGTTGAAGTCGTTGTAGCATCCGGAAGAATACAACTTTTCCGATTCAATTGTTATGTCGGGTAAAATTTCTAAAGTATTTATGTTTGTTATGTTTGTTTTTATTTTAAGTATAATGTTAGTAGGCTAAATCTAATAACTAGCCAAAGTTATGTAATCGTTTTATTTCGATCTTTTAGGTAAAGGAATGTTGTCTAAGTAAAATTGACTAAAATTGAGTTAATTGAATCTTTTTCTATTGATAAAGTTTGATTCGAAAGAATTCATAATCTAATTATGAATTGACGCCATAGTTAGGTTATGAACTCGTTAATAGAAAAACCGGAGGTAAAATTGGCCGAGTGAATAACGTGACAACGGAACCCGATTTCTACCGAGGCGATTTGTCCTAAAAGATGAATCTTATTGAAATTTGTACTCGAGATCGTAATAATGTTAAATCATCAGTTTAATTGAAACTTAAACCGGAAAGTTGAATCGCCCGGCCTTGACAACGGAGCCTTTAAATAAAATTGACCGTTTGACGACGGGAATGACTCCTTTTTATTCAAAGGTAGAATCGTACTCGGGACCTTCGGAAAAACCGTAACGATTGTGGATCTTGGGTGATGACAATGGACATATGACAATTTTAAATGCGCTTATGTGAGGAGGAATTGTTAACCTCGAGAGTGCACCGTTTCATTTACTCAATTGAACCTAATATAAAAGGAAAGATCGAGCACATTCCATTCATTTGAAAAGATCGTATAAATCAATTATATAAACTTTGGCTAGTTCTCTAATAATATATTTGGCATCTGTATATTTATATATATATATATATTACGCAACTTATGCATATCTATATATATTTATATATCTATATCTATTATATTAGAATAAATTTTAAATTATGCATTTATTTTATGTTAAGTAAAATAGTAGTAATCTGTGTTATAAAACCGAGATTTAGATCGAGTTAATAATGACTTTCTTTGGTGTTTAACCACACTTAGAAGAATTACTAAGTTCCTCGAGGATACGATACTCGACTCACCATACTAGCACTACAGTTTGACCCGATACACTGTCGGTTAAGGACTGGTATTAGCACTAGAAAAGGCCACGTCATATACCCACTTAGTACCAATGATATTTGCATGACTTGGCCTTTCAACTAGTGTCCAAACTTGATTTCTTTCAAATTCATTCAATTCCTCTTGCATAGCTATTATCCAATCTGGATCTGAAATAGCTTATTCAACAACTTTTGGTTCCATTTGAGATAGAAAACAAGTAAACATTGCTTCCAGTTGTCTTCTAGTCCTTACACCTTGCTGTACATTGCCAATAACTTGTTCAGCAGGGTGATTCCTTAACCATTGTGGATTCTGGTTAGTTTGATTATCGTGAACCTCATCTTGATAGGTCTCACAGTAGCTTCTTCAACAACGGGGGTTCAGCAGATCCTTGAATTGCTTCGATTGTTGCATCGATAATGTCACCAAGGTGTTCAAAGCAGAAGCGATGTCGAAACTTTTAATTCATTGAATCTTTCCAAAACTTCAACACAATCTGGATCGGTGACTTGTTGATTCTCGGCGGAGTTCACAATCTTCATCTTCCATACCAATGAACTTAGGTTCATCAAACACAACATGGATTGTTTCTTCATGCTTGATGACCTTTTGTTCAATTACCACAATGCCTTGCGGATCAAGAATATCCCAAAAGATTCCTTCATCGACTTTGGTTGGAATGTCTTCAAATGAACCTTGTGATTTAGGATAAAACATTTGCTTCCAAATGGATGGAAATAGGATATATTTGGTTTTCTTCCATTCCAAACCTCATAAGGTGTCTTCAAAGACTTCTTGTTTCTTGATGTTCTGCTTTTGTGTATAGCATCTTGTAGATTAATTTGCTTGACTTCTATATCTTTCAGGTAGCAATGCTGCACATATCATTGTCCTTCCTGCTTCCTTTAAAGTCTTGTTTCTTCTTTCAGCAACCCCATTTTGCTGAGGTGTACCGGCAGCAGCAAGTTGATGTAGTACACCATTCTGTTCACAGTATTCTCTTATAACTTTGTTGAGAAATTCAGTACCCTGATATGATCTTATCTTTATTACTGTTGAAATTTTCTCATTCTGTAATCTCTTTAAAAGATTAGGCATGCTTTTGAGTGTTTCACTTTTCTTGTTCATAAATATCACCCAAGTGTACCTTGAATAGTCATCCACAACCACTAAGGTGTATTTCTTTCCAGTTACACTTGTTGGAGTTATTGGTCCAAAAAGATCCATATGCATAAGCTCCAACACTCTATTTGTTGATTGTTTAGTTTTTGACTTGAAGCTTGACTTTATCTGTTTACCCTGCTGACATGCATCACATATAGCATCCTTCTTGAATGTGATCTCAGGTAAACCAATCACCAGCTTCTTCTTCACCAACTGATTGATATAATTAAAGTTTAAATGATTCAACTTCTTGTGCCATAACCAATTGAGTTCAGACTTGGTATGCACAATCAGGCAGGATTCTGGAACTGCAGTAGACCAATCCACAACATACATGTTTTGTTGTCTTCTACCAGCAAGTACAATTTCATCACCTCTTTCACTAATGACAATGCAGTTGTTTTTGTCAAAAGTGACCTTGTATCCCATGTCACAGAATTGTCCAGTGCTCAGCAAGTTGTAGTCCAGTCCTTCTACATATGCAACATTCTTGATTGTAAGTCCATTTCTGACAAGTGTGCCATATCCTCTTGTGTATCCAGGTGTATTCAAGTTGCCAAAATTAACCCTTGGACCATCTTTTGCCATAAAATTTGATAAACAGTGCTTATTCTTTGTCATATGTCTGGAACATCCACTGTCAAAGTACCAGACACCCTACAAAACAAAGTTAATACATTTTAGGTACCCAAACCTATTTGGGTCCATAGTGGTCAGTGGTAAGCATGACCTTTGGTAAGTTTCCATAATGTCTTCTCCTAAAAGTGTCATACTTTGGTTCATACATGTATTCTACACATCCATAAGTTCTAACGATAGGTTGTGTAGGATTCACATATGTTTTCCGGCCTTTTGGTTTATAATCTTTGTTTGAAGTGATTCTTGGTGTTAGAAGCATTAGTATAACCATTTGTTTCTTTGTCTGTTAGAATGAGATTTATAATATGGAGTCTGGCTGAGGGCCTCTTATAAGTCCTCTGCTTTGAGTCCTTTCTTGATTCCATTGCTTAGGTTTTACCCTAGCGACATGGTTATCTTGGTTGTTTCTATCGGCGAGTGCAGAATATTCCAATCATCATCGATGAGGAGAAATATCTACCTTTCCCCTGAGATAAGTATCCATGAATGATTGACATTTTTAGATTTGGGATTCTTATCCTTGGAGTATTTCGACCTTTACCTTTTGTGGTTCAAAGAGACTTGGTAGCAGTGTCCGCTATCGATGGTCTAGAAGGTCCAAAGCAGATCCTATTTTTGGATTTGTTCTTTTCTTAGGCGCTGTTGACTGACTTCTTAGACTTCCCGATTTTGCTTCCTGAGGCATTCTCGGTGGGTTTTATTGCCTCAAAGAACCTTACTTGGAGTTGGATCTTGTCTTTGGTACAAACTTAGGACCAATTACGGTGCTAGGTTCATTAACCTTCTTGGATCCACTCTTTTTGGATTGTTGAGTTCCAAATCCAAGCCCTGTCTTATCACCATAAGGCTTTCCAGATTGTATGCGATGAGTGGAGCAAGATGGTTCAAGAGATTCGAAGCTGCTTGGATGATCAATGAGCTTACACCGATTCTGTCCAACATCTTTTCCTTACCTTTGAGAACTCTTAATTCAAACTTTCAATCTTCCAACTTCTAATTCAAAAGCTTTTTTTCAGCCTTCACAATCTTATAACCAGTTGTATTATCCTCGATTGATTAAGGATGGCATCCAAAGTCTCATTATTATCGAAATTTCTAGGATTTGAACCACAAGTTGATTCACAATCACTTCCAGCGAGGAGTATTGATGGATACAATGTTGTATACCTCCTCGCCATTCATCCATATTGGCCATCAAGGCATAATCTTCCATATCGACAACTAGTGTTGTGTCATCCGATTCATTTCCTTTTGATTCCACTTCATACCCGATTCATCTTCAAAGAACCATAGCCTTCTTGCCATGTCTTCTTTGTTGACTCTTGGTCTTCGATGAGTCCGGACAATCAGTCTAAAGTGTCCAGCTTCTTGCGGTTGAAGCAAAGATAATCGGGTTCCTTACTTTGTTTTAACTCGGGACATTCGGTTTGAAGTGTCACGGTTTCTTACAATGAAAGCACGAGATAGTCATTATCTTTCTTTGATTCTTCTTTTTCTTTCTTTGGTAGGCCTTTTGTGAAGTTTCTTGAAGGGCCTTTCCAGGTCTTCATCATCCTGATCTTCTTGCTCGGGAGGGCAATCTGCTCTTGCATCTCATCCAAAGAGATCATCTTGTCCTCCGTGATGTTTCTTCCTGATGTGAAGCAACCAATGCAAGGGGTCTTTGGCTCTTCTTTTTCGATTTAAGTACAAGCTTTTGCTAAATTCATAAGCCTTGAGATCTCAAAACAACTTGAAGGTGTCTTCTTCATGCAACTTTCTCATTTCTTCTATTGCAGTCACCTTCATTTTCCAAACATCTTTTGCGAGTAGAGCCTCCAAGATTTTGGTGTTTATTTCTTCTTTTGAATAACTTACACTCAAAGGCAGGTAAGTTCATCCAGATTGCATTAAATCTAGACTCCATTTGCTCAATGGTTTCATTTGGCGACATTTTGAACTTTTGGAACCTCTTTACAGCCACACCGATTTTATTCTTCTTTATTGCATCGGTGCCTTCACAGATCAAATGTATCTTGTCCCAAAGTTCCTTTGCGGTTTGCAATCTTTAACCTTCATGTACATATTGCTATCCAAGGTTACGTAAATGATGTCAATAGCAATATTGTTGAGGTTTGCTCTTTTTTTCGCCTTCTCGCATTCCATTCTCTTTTTGGTTTAGGAATGTACTCAGTTGTATCACCCACTGTTATTGCCTTGGTAATCTCCAGTGGTCCATCAGTTAGTACATCCATCATCTCATCATGAGTTGCAGCAAGGTAAGCCTGCATTCGATGTTTATACTCATCAAATTTATCTAGAGAACACATTAGCATAGTTGTAGCATACTGTGTGTTATCCATGATGCAAGTCTTTGAAAATCAGTAACTTGAAAGAAAGTTTCAAAGAATTTTCACAAGCACAACAAGTAGGATTTCTTGAGCAATGTACACGGCTCTGCTACCAATTGTTGGTCCTTGAAAGGCTTTGGTTAAGTTTAGAGGGGTGAATAAACTTAACACTTAAAACTTTGGAGTTAACAAATTCGCAACTTCACAGCACTTGATGCTTGATGATCTGCTGATACCTCGATAGCTGGCCGATAAACAGTGAGTCTCATCGATAGTGAAGTTTGCTGAATTTGTGCAGCAGAATTATATCAAAATTAAGCCTTAATACTTGTTGTTAAATATGATACTAAGTATTAGATACTCGTGAGTGTATGTGTGTGATTTCGATTTGCTAGATTCGGTAGGTTGATGTGTAAAATAAACTAAGTGCGAGAATGTAAATCTTTGAAAGTAAATAGGCGAGATTTTATAGTGGTTCCAGGTGGTGTAATCTCGTCACCCACTCTTCTCCTGTGATGTTGGAGGAAATTCACTAGAGATCTTTGATGTAGCTTTTACAAAGATTCCTAAGTTGCTTGTCCTTCACCAATAACTATGGCTTCACAAACCGGCGACTCGGGAACAGTAGTATTGTTTGCTCCCGAGTCTTCCACTTGGTCCTTGAAGGGTAGGATTGCCTCTTCACCACTCCACCACAAACAACGATCTTTCACACAATCGTGCTTCACTGTCTTCAAGAGTTCTTTATAAAATAAAGATTGAATCAAATAAATGATTCATTTGCAAAGCGCTTGATTAGGATGATATAATCAGCACTTGCACTTCAAGTGTGTATGCTTGATGTAGCTTGAATGTAGAAAACACTTGAAGAATTTCTCTAGATCGGTAGCTTTAAGTTCAAAGAAGTTCAAGAGGTGTTTTTCACTTCAAGTAATATCTCTTCAAAGTTTGTTAATTTTCATCATCTTGTTTCGAGTTGAAAGTCCTCTATTTATAGGCGAGGAATGCATGTGACTTGTATTTGAAATTCAAATGTAACCGTTCCTTGTGTTTTGTCCCATCCGATTTGCATTCTCATCACTATTCATAGGGTCGACATTTATCGCTGTAATTTCTTTTTGACAATCGCGATCTGGCCCACCCTTTGACTTATATCCAATGGTTAAAACTCGAATCATCCCAACGTCTTTTGATCTCGACCTTTGATTTGTTTGATAAGTCGAGGTAGTTGGTCTGTCCTTATCCATGTAATCTTCCAATAATCTTGAATTAATCGATGTATATTATCAGCAGGTTCATAAGTCTGCTGAGATACCTATCAGTCTGCTGAACAGCAATTTGCTGTGTATAAACTACAATGCAGCTGATTTCTTTTATCTAACTTTTATTTGTGAAGTTAGATTACACCTTTTTAAATTATAACCAAGTTCCAAACATCATCCAACTTATGGAACTTAGACCTTCTTCACAAGGTATATGGAATCGCTTTAGGTCATCACAGACTTGCCTAAATTCTCGATTTCATATCCTTGACTTTAATTACTAAGTTTGATCCCTTAGCCTTCAGAATCGAGTTTGAGCCCTCACCCTTTCGCCTTCAAAGAGGTTCCTGACTAGTCTTGACCTATCTACCCCTATCGATATGGACCGATCTGATATGAATCAAGACCACTTTTTCTGATGCTTGTTTGATCAAACCTATTCATAAATCAAACTCTAATAAACCTATACATTTGATCTAGACATCTTTTTGCCTTTGCACTATAACAGCTAGTCTGGCACTCATCATCAAAACACAGAAATAAGTCTAACATAATCGTTACTTCAATACGGTTTTAGTTATAAATAAATTTGGTTTGTATTTTATTCAACTTTTTTTTACAAGTGTAATTTTTTTTGTTCCATTTTATAATCAAATTTGTTTAAAAGTTAAAAACAACAATCAAATTTACTTTACTAGACCGATATTTGAAATTGTTCTGATTTCATCGTTACTTCAATTCGGTTTTAGTTATTAGTAAATTTGGTTTTTTTCAACTTTTTTTTATAACCGTTAAATTTATTTAGATTTTGTAAATTGTCAAGAAGGGGTAAATCACCATCACTAGGCCATCAAAATGTTACTTTCAATGTTGACACGGTTGTGCCGGAATCGGATGATGCTGGCTATAGACATGTGGTACAACATTTTACAAACCCTGTCACCGGTAG
Source organism: Gentiana macrophylla (assembly GCA_026214975.1). Classification (NCBI taxonomy): domain Eukaryota; kingdom Viridiplantae; phylum Streptophyta; class Magnoliopsida; order Gentianales; family Gentianaceae; genus Gentiana; species Gentiana macrophylla. Next base: position 77,163,552 of record CM047816.1, on the reverse strand, counting down.
TCACATTTCAATTCATCATTTTGAGACACCTTTAGATTTCAATCCTCATGATTTTGATAGTCATTACGATGATATAATGTCTCAAACTGAAAATTTTAACATCAATCTTAACGAAGTTGAAGATAATGAGCCTCGTAATGATGAAGCTGACGTTGATGATGATGAATTTCCGACTAATGCCCGTCCAAGACAAGGACGTGGTGGGAGTCGTGGGATTGTAAGAACACCGAATCCTGGTCGTGCAGGTCCTACTCCCGAGTCGGTCGATTTAGAGGGTGATGAAAGTACCCCAGAAGGAGCACAAGGAAAAAAAAGTTAAAATCGATAATTTTTACGGAATTTTTCACGAAGGTTCCTCGGACTGATGCATTTGCCTTATCTAACCCCGGAAAGTTTTTCTACGGGGTGTGCAAATTCCGTGGCACTAAATACAAATTTAAAGCAGGTGGTGGTTACGGATCGATGCGGAATCACATGATAAGTAAACACCCGGAAAAATTGGAAGACAACGCGTCTCAAACCCAACTAAACATGCCGAGCTCCAGCGTATGTAACACTTCTCCACTTTTTATTTACACTCGCGATAATTGTAGAGATCTAACCACGGATCTTGTTGTGAAGATGGGTCTTCCTTTTAGCTTTCCCGAGAATCCTCTTTTCGAAAGTTACGTACTGCAACCGGCTTTTACTCGTATCCCTCGTGCAACGTTGACTAGGGATTTAAAAAAAATATATTATAAAAGAAAGTTTGAAGACAAATAAATTCCGAGTATGTGTATGTGTCGAGATTTGGGAGGATAGGAGGACCAACAATTATTATTTGGGCGTGTCGTGTCACTCGATTGACAACAATTAGATTGTCCAAAAAAGGTTAATTGCTTTTCGTTTATTTAACAAAGCTCATAATGCTTCTAACATTGCATCTTTATTAGTTGATATTTTTAACGAATACGGTTTAAAAGATAAAAAAATTTCTATTGCGTTTGAAAATGTTTCAAACAACACTGCTTCTATCCCTGAGTTATCCCAAAATTGTGAACCTCTTTGTAGCGGTAAACTTTTTCATGTTAGATGTTTATGCCATATTTTTAATTTATGTGTAAAAGAAGGTCTAAAAGTTTTTTACTATAATATTAATGCGATAAAATCTTCGATTGCACATGTGTTAGGTAGAAATAGTCTTACTCATAAGTGGTATAAATATCTTAAAGAGAAAGGTCATCGCCTTGTCAAACTGCCGCAAGATGTACCGCACAGGTGGAATACCACTTATAATCTTTGGAAAAAAACAAACAAAATTAAAATACTTTTTGTGCTTTTTCAGATGAACACTATGCGAGCGAATATCGTTTGTTTCCCCATATTTGGACTGGATGCAAGAAACTGATGGATGTTTTTGAAGTATTCAAAAAAATTACTGAATTGTTTACAAGATGTTACCAAGCCACAACACATTTAGTCTTGCATGTTGGTGTAGAAATAACTGACGAGTTTCAAACCTTGGAACACGACCCTGTATTATTTCAATGTTTAGGGTCAATGAAGGAGAAATGGAATAAGTACATGTTGCGTATTTCTGACACTTATCTCATGTTCTATTCTCGACCCTCGTTTAAGACTACTGGGAGTATCTTCCATGTTAAGTGCTTACTATGATGCTTTGTCTGATAATCATAATGTGCCCCCGGTAGATTATACATTTGAAGTAGATAGACTTGAAAATTTATTAAACACTTTGAATGTTGAATATGAGAGTATGTATGGAATGGGAAATGACGCGGTTCCTAATCCATCCGCAAGTGATTCTACTAACCCTGCAGGTGTCCTACGGGGAATTCAAAAAGTTTTGAAAAATGAATTTGAAACGACAGAAGGGAGCGACAACGTCATTCGATCAACATACAGAGATAACCAAATATTTAAACACAACATTTGAAGTCTGTCAAACCGGCACCTATGATTTCGACTTCGACTTATTGAAGTGGTGGAAGAGACATGCTAAAGATTTTCCAGTGCTAGCAATGATGGCAGTCGAGTTTTTAAGTTGCTTTATTTCGACCGTCACTGTTGAACGAGCTTTCAACATGGCAAGAAATGTGCTAACAGATAGAAGATGTTCGCTTCATCCCACCACTTTATATAAGCAAATGTGTTGTCAAGATTGAGTAAGAGCCGAGAAAAGGACGCAAGACATTGAGTCAGAAGATGAGTCATAGTTCGAAGTCGGTGACACTGAAATTTCGGTCGGAGCAAGCGCTCGAAATATTGACATCGATAATTTTGAAGATTAAAGATACGCAATTTATATCTTACTTATATATTTGTTACAATTTATAAAAAAACTATAAGAAACTATTAAAAACTATAAAAACCTATAAAAAAAACCATAACAAAACTATAAAAGACTACCAAAAAAAAAAAGGTTAAAGGTTGTGGAAGACAGTTTTTGATCTAAAATGAGGAAAAAGGACAAGAAAAAAAGATAGTGGTTGAGAAGGACAAAAACCCGCATGTTACTACATGTGTTACTACATGTTGCTACAACCACATGTAGTAACACATGTAATATATGCGTTTTATCGTTCTCAACCATTATTTTTTTTCTTGTCCTTTTTTCCATTTCAGATCTTATTTTTCTCATATACCTCCTACATTTTAAAAAAACAATAAAAAATACCTATAGAAACTATAAAGACCTACAAAAAGACTATAAAAGACTACAAAAAAAACTATAAAAAACAATAAAAAAAAACCCATAAACACACTACACAAACCTAAAAAGATTATAAAAAAACTATAAGAAACAATAAAATACTATGAAAACACTATAAAAACTATTAAAAAAAACTATAAAAACCTAAAAAATACTATGAAAGACTACCCAAAAAAAAACAATAAAAAAAACCTATAAATACTATAAAAACATATAAAAAGACTACAAAAAACTATAAAAAAAAATTATAAAACCTATAAAAAAAACCATAAAAACACTATCCAATCCTAAAAGAATTATAAAAATCTATAAGAAACTATAAAATACTATGAATAAACTATTAAAACTATTAAAAAAACTATGAAAACCTTAAAAAAAAACCATAAAAATACTATAAAATACTACAAAAAAACCTATAAATACTATAAAACCATATAAAAAGACTATTAAAGACTACAAAAAAAACTATAAAAACCTATAAAAAAAACCATAAAAACACTATGCAAACCTAAAAGAACTATAAAAAAACAATAAGAAACTAAAAAATGCTATGAAAAAACTATAAAAACTATAAAAAAAAATATATATATAAATGATGACAGTTAAAATATACCTATTTATGTCATCAATTCTAACCTTAAATCAGAGTTAATTATATATATTTCATATTAAATCACGTGTTTATATTTATTATTTAATGATAAGTGATTATTAATGTGATAATTGGTATTTAAATGTTTTTATTATAAAAGAGCAATTAATTGTGTGATAAATCTTGATTTCGCGGATCGTAACGAATCGGGAGGATAATTGTCATCGGGAAATCTCAAGATAAATAAGGAAGAAAATCGGAGCATTAATGAAGAGACAAATCAGATCAGCATAGAAAGAGTGAAGTGGGGAACAAGTCAGACGAAGCGAAATTGAAAACGCGTATAGAGGGAGGCTCGGTCGACCGAGCCATGCCATTCGGTCGACCGAGCGTAACCGTTCGGTCACCCGAGCCTAATCAGATTAATGCGTGCATATCTTCCGGATTCTCCCATGTCGGCTACAACTCCTATATAAACAAAGCAGACCACGATCTTTGAGAAAACCAACCAACCTACAAAACACAATACTACAATACTTTTAGTTTATCAATATAGTTCTTGTTTTATATTATGTTGCTTCATCACGGAGGCGATGGATTCATCGATTAGAGATTGCATTAAAGGATCGGAGGACCCTCCGCTCTACGAGGTAATGTCTATCCAAATATGTCGTTTTTATTCGTAGATCTATTTTATTTCGTTATGGAGTAGTCGTTTGTGTATTGATTTCGTGATGTAGTTAATTATCAAACCCATATTCATGTATATCTAAGCCGTCGGCGCGCGTTTTACGAGCAAATTCTAGAGTCACCGGTATAGATCTACCACGGTCTATATGGTTAGATCTAGCCATCAAGATTCTAGTAATTTTCGTGAACGACTTCGCCACGTCGTGCTTTCGCTTTTCATATACACATGTAATAGATCCGCCAATTTGTTACATCGTTCTCGTAAATTAATATGATATATTGTGAAAATTGCCATGTTAAATAGGACATAAGTTAGCCGATCGTTTAGGAGGTGTGCCAACTTTGTCCACGGTGGTTGCCTGAGCGAGGTGACGATTTTAGATCGGCATCCCTAGTTTGGTATAGCATGCTTGTTATATGATGTTCTATCTGTCCCAAGGAAGGATTAAGTAATTAAGCATTAAAGATCTTCTATCCGTTCACGAAGTAGATCCAGCTTTAGGGGATAGCTCCCGTAGCCAAAATATAATCAACCTTAAAGTCTTTTACGCCTCGGCTTAGATATACATATATGGGGAGTAATTACTACTAGCGTAATCAATACCGTTTGTTAAAGTCTTATAAAACCTTAAAAACAAGTGTTTAGTGTCTTGTGTCGTCTCGTTAGTCTTTGTGTTTTCTATCGTGTCAACCTTTATTTTTACGTTATTGTTGGTCGTAGACCGCCTTTAATCTATTTTTAGTTTAATAACGTTGTACTTGTTTAAGCCGAGTCTCTGTGGGATCGACCTCGACTCTATCTAGCTATACTACGATTGAACCTAGTTCTCTTGCTAGTTGGTTATTTAGGTATCGAGTTATTTTTATAACTTGACCGTCATCAAGTTTTTGGCGCCGTTGCCGGGGACTCGTGTCATTAAATTGAGTATAGCTTATTTTATTAAAAGTAGATTCGTAAATATTGTGAATAAGAGTCAGTATATTAAACAGTGTCTTTAAAAAATAATATATAAAAATAAATAAATAAATAAAAAGAGTTCGGTCGACCGAACCACAGTTCTCGGTCGACCGAGAATTTATTGTTTTTTTCTGTTTTGTTTTACACAGTTTCTGCCTTGTGTTTTTGTATTTTTCGAGTCTGTTTTAGTTTAGTTTTTATTTATTAAGTCTAGTTAAAAGATTAGCCATTAAAGTTACTAATTGTTTATTGTTTTTTTTATTTTTATTTTTGTCTATTTTAGAGTCTCGCCAAAGGCAATAGCCTTGGCGTATTTTAATTGTTTATTGTTGTTTTTGCTTTGCAAATAATAAAAAAAAAAAAAAACAAGCTACCTGGATTTCTAAGGATCCAAACGAGGAGCAAGGCGAGGAAAAATCTGAAGGAGCACATCGATCTGACTCAGACATGGAAAGATTACTGAATGAAGCCAACCAGGTAAATGAAAATAATTTTAATAATGCAAATTTTGTTAACCAAGCTGTGGCTGCATGGGAAAGGCGTACTTTGCAAAGCTATGCAACGCCTACCATTGAACAATTCATTCCTCGCTATCGTAGTGCCTAAAAATATCTATTTGAAGTTTATCACCCGAAACCTAATGTCATTCAAATGGTGACAAACTATTCCATTTTTCATGGTATCCTGAATGAAGATCCTGGCATTCACGTGATGAATTTCTTAGAGATCGTTAGTACCGTGAAGCCAGAACTGGTTCCTGAGGATAACATTAAGCTGAGACTTTTCCCTTTCACTTTGAAAGATAAAGCTAAGCAATGGCTTTTCTCTTTAGAGGCTAGATCAATCACGACCTGGGAGGAATCTGCTACAAAGTTCGAATAAGTACTTCCCTACAGGAAAGACCTTTAAGTTACGCCAAGATATCTTGGGGTTCAAGCAGCAACCTGGGAGAGTTTTGATCAAGCTTGGGAACGTCTCAAGGAGTTCATGAGGAAGTGCCCTCATCATGATATCCCTCTATGGATTTTAATGCAAACCTTTTACCATGGATTGAGAGATACGGAGAAGATAAGAGTTGATGCCTCCAGTAATGGAGCGTTTGTTCTTTTATCTCCTGAGGAGGCAAGAGGAAAGATGGAGCAAATAGCAATGAATAGCCAATGGGGAGGTGGTGAAATAGCAACTGTGAAGATGGCCGATAATCTTGAGGAGGATGTATCGCATAAGATCCTAAATACTCTATTGCTCATAAATGATAAGGTGGATGGTATGCATGAGAGAATTGTGCGAGTAGAGACTGGAAAAGGGACGGAAACGACTAAGCCATTAGAGAATGCGGGTACTAAAGAAGCCAATTACATTGGGAAACAGGGGTAATCAACTGTGAAGGTTACAAACCAAATCATGACCAACTGAATTCGATGGAGTGATCAAAATGAAGGGGTAAAACCACACAACACTTATGTACCTCGTGAAGCTCAAACTTACGGTTGGGAAGTTGCACTTGAAAAGATGAGTAACACAATGTCCGACACTTTGTGAATCAATTAGCAAATTCCAAGATCGACTTGGCTACAAACTTTCACCAATATCACAAAAGAATGATGCCAAAGTCACCAACCAATAAGCCTTAGTCCGAATCTCTCTCATCAAATAGGACAATTAGTTTGAACAATCACAATTAGGCCTCCTGGGGATTTCCGAGCAACACCGATAGGAACCCGAGGGATGTGAATGCGATAATGATTAGAAGTGAAAATGAGCTTACTCCAACAATCCCAAAGAATGAGGAGAATATAGAGGATGTTAGGGATAAGGAGAAAGAGCTCGAGGAGGCATTCACACCCGCTTAGAAAAGCCCCCGATGAGCAATTATCCTCCATCTCTACCATTTTAGGGAATAGTGATTGCGCAGAAATATCTTCGCGAAGTGAGGTTGTTAAGGCTGAGAAGCAAAAACCATGGTTTAAAGATTATGTGAATTATTTATCCGGGAGATATTTGCCACCAAACTTGAACCAGCAGCAAAAGAAGAAGTTCTTTGCGGACCTTAAACACTATTATTGGGATGAACCCTATCTTTTTAAGCGTTGCTCAGACAACATATTTAGAAGATGTGTTCCTGAGAGTGAATTCCTCGATATACTTAAACATTTCCATACTTATGAAGCAGGAGGACACTATGGAGGGGACAAGACTGCTGCTAAAGTTCTCCAATGTGGTTTCTACTGGCCAAATCTTTACAAAAATGCGCATGAATATGCTAGATCCTGTCATTCATGCCAAATGACGGGCAATATCTCGAGGAGACATGAAATGCCACTAAGGAGTATCCTAGAACCAGAACTCTTTGATGTATGGGGAATTGATTTTGTAGGACCTTTCACTTTATCTGTTTCAAACCGCTATATTTTGGTGGCAGTCGACTATGTGTCTAAATGGGTTGAGGCAATTGCTTCACCTACCAATGATGCAAAGGTTGTACTGCGGTTTTTAAAGAAAAATATCTTCACGCGGTTTGGAATCCCTCGTGCCATCATTAGTGATAATGGGAGCCATTTCGTAATAAGCCATTTGAGAAGTTAATGGCCAAAATGCGGGGTGAGACATAAGTTAGCTACCGCTTATCATCCTCAAACAAGTGGTCAAGTTGAGGTCACGAACCGAGAGATTAAGCGCATTCTAGAGAAAATCGTGTGAACCCAACAAGGAAAGATTGGTCGTTAAAGTTAGATGACGCTTTATGGGCTTATCGGATCGCGTATAAGACTTCCATAGGTATGTCCCGTGCAGTTGTTTTTGGGAAAGCGTGTCATCTACCGGTTGAACTTGAGCACCGTGCCTTATGGGCTACTCGTGTGTTGAATTTAGATGAAAGTTTAGCCGGAGAAAAGAGATTGCCGGAATTAACTCGCTAGAAGAGTTTCGCATTGAAGCTTACGAGAATGCTCGGATCTATAAAGAGCGCACTAAGAGATTTCATGATAAAAGATCCTGACCGCACCTTTAAGGTGGGTGATATGGTTCTTGTTTACAATTCGCGCTTGAAACTTTTCCCGGGAAAGCTAAAATCAAGATGGTTTGGTCCTTATAAAGTGAGTAAAGTATTTCCTTCCGGAGCTGTAGAGGTAAGTCACCTGGATGATCGAAAGACTTTTGTGGTGAATGGCCACCGAGTAAAGCATTACCTCGGGACTCAATTTGATAGGGAGGAAGAAGTACTTACTCTAGAAATCCTAGTTACAACTAGACCATCATGTGAGTACAATCGAGCTAACGACTATAACCATAGAACTATTTCTTAAAACTTTCTTTTAGATTTGTTTTTGTTTTTGCTTTGAATAAAGTAGCATGCGCTATCACGGTTTTTATCTCGCCATGTTCGAGTCTAAGTTCGAATAAACGAGGTTTTTTCCTTGATAGCCGTCATGTGAGTTTTTTTATTTAGGTTTAAATCCTTTTGGTATTGTCCATGGCGTTATAAAGTAAAGTGGCTTAAACTGCTTTTAGATATTTATATCTAATTATCGCCACATTATTTTATAACTTCCATAGACATGGTATTTAACGATTTCGTGGAGCTTGTTTGTTTATACAGATATGTCTATCTCTCCACGACGTCTTTTGAGGTTTACTCCGATATTGTTCCTTCACTTGGGAGCCGTTTCCAGAGCTAAGTCTTTTTCTTAAACTCTCATTTATTTTTGTCATTGAGGACAATGCCATGTTTAAGTGGGGGCAAGGGACTTAGCTATATGTTGAAAAAAGTAAAGAGGAACGGAATATTGAGGCAATATTGAGCAAAATTTAAAAAGTTGTTGAACTCGTGCCCTTAAACTTGTGAAGTTCTTATACTTGGAATTGATAGGAAAGGAACCAAGTTGCGTGAATACGTGATCATATTATACTTTTGCGATAAATTGTTAGTAAACTTAAGGATATTCATGCCAACAATTGCAAATAGTTAGGTATTGTTCAACTACTCAACATGTGAATCGTTTAGTACCGCATGAGTTATAATACTTGAAAGAAATATGTGTACATTGCGTAGATAATTGGTTATGAGGACTGAGTGTCGATATTTGTCGATCGATGTATTCGATCTTCTAGCCAACAAAAGCGGAGTAATAAGCTTGGGACGATACTGTGTTTTGACAAAGGCATTAAAACACTGGGCTTGTAGTAACATTACCAAAGTAGCCTGCGCTTGTGGTAATATTCGATGCTATGCTTAATCTAAGATAGGGGATACTCTACGAAAAGTTTTCTTCCTTGAGATTAGTAGTATTCAAAAATATGCAAAATTGAAAAATTTAAATTGTTAGAGGCTTTGAGTAGTACTCGGTCTCCAAGTCCAAAAACCCTATAGATACGCTCTTGCTTATTGTTCTAGTGCTTTCACCATTGCGAGGCATAAAGTATGAATCTTGATGTTGGTGAATTTTGATATGAAGTCTGCATAAGCTCTAATCTTGCTACATTTATATAAAACCAATGCACATGCACACAATCACTTCGATTCATAGCAAGTAGTGAATAATGCTTATCTTATGAGCATGACTGGTATGAGTTGACTCGAGTTTCTATGAGTTGACCACGGAAAATGTTGTCTTGGGGAATGACTTATTGATGCTTTGTTCGGGACGAAGCAAAGTTTAAGTGGGGGGCATTTTGATGACAGTTAAAATATACCTATTTATGTCATCAATTCTAACCTTAAATCAGAGTTAATTATATATATTTCATATTAAATCACGTGTTTATATTTATTATTTAATGATAAGTGATTATTAATGTGATAATTGGTATTTAAATTGTTTTTATTATAAAAGAGCAATTAATTGTGTGATAAATGCTGATTTCGCAGATCGTAACGAATCGGGAGGATAATTGTCATCGGGAAATCTCAAGATAAATAAGGAAGAAAATCGGAGCATTAATGAAGAGACAAATCAGATCAGCATAGAAAGAGTGAAGTGGGGAACAAGTCAGACGAAGCAAAATTGAAAACGCGTATAGAGGAGGCTCGGTCGACCGAGCCATGCCATTCGGTCGACCGAGCGTAACCGTTCGGTCACCCGAGCCTAATCAGATTAATGCGTGCATATCTTCTGGATTCTCCCTATGTCGGCTACAACTCCTATATAAACAGCAGCCACGATGCTGAGAAAACCAACCAACCTACAAAACACAATACTACAATACTTTTAGTTTATCAATATAGTTCTTGTTTTATATTATGTTGCTTCATCACGGAGGCGATGGATTCATCGATTAGAGATTGCATTAAAGGATCGGAGGACCCTCCGTCTACGAGGGTAATGTCTATCCAAATATGTCGTTTTTATTCGTAGATCTATTTTATTTCGTTATGGAGTAGTCGTTTGTGTATTGATTTCGTGATGTAGTTAATTATCAAACCCATATTCATGTATATCTAAGCCGTACGAAGGCGTTTTACGAGCAAATTCTAGAGTCACCGGTATAGATCTACCACGGTCTATATGGTTAGATCTAGCCATCAAGATTCTAGTAATTTTCTGTGAACGACTTCGGCTACGTCGTGCTTTCTGTTTTTCATATACACATGTAATAGATCTGGCCAATTTGTTACATCGTTCTCGTAAATTAATATGATATATTGTGAAAATTGCCATGTTAAATAGGACATAAGTTAGCCGATCGTTTAGGAGGTGTGCCAACTTTGTCCACGGTGGTTGTTGTCTGACGCGAGGTGACGATTTTAGATCGGCATCCCTAGTTTGGTATAGCATGCTTGTTATATGATGTTCTATCCTGTCCAAGGAAGGATTCGTAATTAAGCATTAAAGATCTTCTATCCGTTCACGAAGTAGATCCAGCTTGGGGATAGCTCCGTAGCCAAAATATAATCAACCTTAAAGTCTTTTACTGTCTCGGCTTAGATATACATATATGGGGGAGTAATTACTACTAGCGTAATCAATACCGTTTGTTAAAGTCTTATAAAACCTTAAAAACAAGTGTTTAGTGTCTTGTGTCGTATTGTTAGTCTTTGTGTTTCTATCGTGTCAACCTTTATTTTTACGTTATTGTTGGTCGTAGACCGCCCTTTAATCTATTTTTAGTTTAATAACGTTGTACTTGTTTAAGCCGAGTCTCTGTGGGATCGACCTCGACTCTATCTAGCTATACTACGATTGAACCTAGTTCTCTTGCTAGTTGGTTATTTAGGTATCGAGTTATTTTTATAACTTGACCGTCATCAATAAAAACCTATAAAAAAAACTATAAAAATACTATAAAAACCTATAAAAAAAAAACTATATAAGACTAAAAAAACTATAAGAACTACGTTCGCTTTGATTTTTTTATATATGTCGTGCCTCCGACACGATTACATATAACAGATACGTAGGCAACCAAATTTCCGGTATAAGCATTAATAACATAATTTACATATAAGAAAAATAACACAATACATCTCGCGTAATATTTAATAAAACAATATTTTTAATCAACTTATACTTAAAATCGACTAAAAAACTATAAGAAACTATAAAATACTATAAAAAAAAATTATAAAAACCTATAAAAAAAAAACTATAAAAACCTATAAAAAAAACTATAAAAGACTAAAACAAACTATAAGAACTACGTTCGCTTTGATTTTTTTATATGTGTCATGCCTCCGACATGATTACATATAAAAGATACGTAGGCAACCGAATTTCCAGTACAAGTGTTAATAACATAATTTACATATAAGAAAAGTAACACCATATATATCGCGTAATATTTAATAAAACAACATTTTTAATCAACTTATACTTAAACCGACTAAAACAACTATAAGAAACTATAAAATACTATTAAAAAAAACTATAAAAACCTATAAAAACAACTATAAAAACCACTATAAAGGACTAAAAAAAACTATAAGAACTACGTTCGCTTTAATTTTTTTTATATCTGTCGTGCCTCCGACACGATTACATATAAAAGATACGTAGACAACCGAATTTCCGGTACAAGCGTTGAAAAAATAACATAATTTACATATAAAAAAAACACAATATTAATATTATATTTAATAAAACAACATTTATAATCAACTTATATTTAAAACCGAATAAAAAACTATTTATAAAAAACTATATATCACATTCGCTTTGGTTATTTTATATTACATTCAAATTTAATTAATAGCAATTTGTTATTATAGTGAAAAGAATATGTATTTTCTGAAAATGTAATTTTTTTTTTTAAAACCGTGATCTGAACCGGAAAGGAACCGTGTGAACCGCCGGTTCGGAACCTTTTTTTTTGAAGAGCAAATGAGTTTTTATTTATGGTAGCAAGATGCTACAAGTTTAAATTACAATATATGAGCCAAGCAAAAGCTGAAACACCAAACAAAACCACATCATCCTATCAAACTAGTGACCAAAAAACCAGATGCGGCATCAACAGCAGAAAGGTTGCAGAATAGCAGGGTAGGATCCAAACTATAGCATTTCCAAATCAGACAAAAAAGGATCATTTCCAACCAAGCAGAATCCAACAACTATCGAAGGAAAAACACGAGCATCTACCCAATCATAGGGTTGATAATCCAGATGTTCCAGTCGAGATGAGGGGAGCTTGTGTTACGTCCCGTGATCCACTCATAGCACCTAAGTTGAATTTCTTCCAAAATACCTTTTGCGTTACATAATTTCGAGTTGAAAATCACTTCGTTTCTCCTCATCCACAAAAACCATAATGAAGTTTTTAAAATGGCATCCCACCTCCTTTTGTATCCTTTAGAGAGATTAAGCTTAACATACAAGCTAAATAATTCTTCCAAATTATTCGGGATTGGTTCCGATAATTGACACCATTGTAAGACGCTATTCCACACGCTTTTTGCCAAAGGACATAAAACAAGTAAGTGGTTTTCAGTTTCCAAATCAGTATGACACATAGGGCATCTTAAGTCGGTTAAGATGACGCCGCGCTTCGATAGGTTGACTCTAGTAGGTAACCTCTTCAACCTTGTTCTCCAACAAAAAATATTGATCTTCGAAGGTACTAAATGATTCCAAATCCATTTTGTTGTAACTGTCGACATAGGTTCATCCGCCTTTTTGATGATATTCTTCAAATCTTTTACCGTGAATTTACCTTTGTTGTTAAGGGTCCACCATGGTGTATCTTCCGCAAACCTATTAATAGAATAATTTGTGATCATTGAACATAGCTCATCAAACTCCACCACTTCCCTCCCCCGTAAACTTCTTCTCCAATCCCACACCCAGCCCCCATTTCTCCATTTTTCCTTAACCGAAGAATCATTATCAACGTCAAGTTTAAAAATCCTTGGAAATCTATTACTCAAAACCTTATTCCCCACCCATATGTCTTTCCAAAAACTAACTGTATTGCCCCCACCCACAACCCATCTCACCGAGTCCATTAGATTCACCTCCTTCTTTTCTATTCGAACACAATTCCTAATGATATTACTCCAAACTTTCCCTCTACCCCCCCTTCACAGTACCATCTCCAAAACCCCCCTCCTTGCCATACACCCCTTGAATAACCTTCCTCCATAGACTACTCCTTTCAGTATTAAAACGCCACCACCATTTTCCCATCAACGCTTCATTTTGCACTCTTAACCCCACAACCCCCATGTTTTTTTTCTCTAAGAATATTTTCCCACGTGATCCAACTGATTTTATTCTCACCATAACCCCCACCCCAGAAAAAACAAGCTCGCAGTCTTTCAATAGTGTGTATCACGGCCAAGGGAGCATGGAAGAGGGAGAAAAAATATTGAGGAAGACTACCAAGAACCTCTTTAATCAACGTGAGCCTCCCCCCAAAAGATAGAAGCTTGGCTTTCCACCCGTCCAGTCTCTTCTTAATTCTGTCAATCACCAGCTGCCAAGCCGATATCTTATTCATATTTTGCCCAATAGGAAGACCAAGATAAGTAAAAGGCCATGATCCCAAACAGCAACCAAGAGAATCAGCCCCACAATTAAGCTCGTTCTGATTCACATTGACCCCGTATAGCTTACTTTTGCTAAGGTTTAAGTTCAGCCCGGAAACCTTAGCAAAAATAGACATGATTCTTCTAAGATTAGTCAAGTTGTCAACGCCCCATTCACCGAAGAAAATGGTATCGTCCGCAAATTGAAGATGCGTAATACTATGATCCAAGTTGTTCATCTCAATTCCTTTAATCAATTCATTCTCTTCGGCTACCTTTATCATTATGTTGAGAGCTTCCGCAACCAAAAGGAAAAGGAAAGGAGATAAAGGATCTCCTTGCCTTATTCCTCTTTCCATATTAAATTCCTCAGTCGGGCTCCCGTTAACAAGGATAGAAACTCGAGCTGTAGATAAACATTGCATAATCCAGTTCCTCCATTTCTCCCTAAAATTCATCTGTTCCATGACAGAATCTAAAAATTTTCAATTAACCGAGTCGAATGCTTTTTCGAAATCAGCTTTAAAAATAAAAGCTTTTCTTTTTCTTTTCTTCACAGAGTCCACAACTTCATTAGTAATCAGGATGCCATCTAAGATTTGTATTTTCGCGATATACGTCGATTGCGAGTCCCCCACAATGTCATTCAAAACACCCTTCAAACGTTCTGCCAACATCTTCGAGATAACCTTGTACAACGACCCAATTAGGCTAATGGGCCTGAAGTCTTTAAACGAAACCGGGCTCGAATTTTTGGGAATAAGAGCCATAAAAGATGAATTACAGCCTTTTTCGATTCTTCCAAAACTATGGAAATCCTTCACAAGCTTCATCACATCATCTTTGACTAAGCTCCATTGAGATTTGAAAAATCCGAATGAGAAACCGTCTGGTCCGGGAGCCTTATCAGATCCACAACTCCAAATGGCATTTTTTACCTCCTCTTCCGAGAAGGGCTCCTCGATAAGCTATTTATCCAAGTTCGAAATTCTTTTAAACTTAGATGAAATGAACTTTGGCCTCTCCTTGATGGGCTCGGCAAACAGGTTTTTGAAATATTTAAGTGCCTCACCTTTCACAGAAATCGGATCTTCTGTCCAAATGCCATTAATTACCATCCCAGCTATCCTGTTTCTGTTCTTCCTGCCTTTGATATATTGATGGAAGAATTTTGAGTTGTCATCCCCTTCCCTAATCCAATTAACTTTAGCTTTTTGTCGAATCATCTTTTCGTACTAGGTTCGGAACCTTTAACCGCCGGTTCAGAACCTTTAACCTAGAACCGGTACGTAGGTTGATCAATAGTTGAGGGAGGCTCGTTTATCCTTGTTCTACGTGTTCATCTTGTTCTTTGTGTTCTTTGTGTCAAGATTACCTTTAATGGTCTGAAATCACATCACCATGTTGTGTGGAAATCAGCTTTTATATTCTTCTGAAAAACATCAGCATTATTCAAGAAATGTTGGTACCGTGTAGAGGATGAGGGACTACATATGATATGTTTTGAATGTGGTCGGTTTGGTCATAGAAAACATGAGTGCCCAAATCGATCGAGTGATACCAAATGAGACTGATCAACCAATGACTAGGAAATTAGTTTTAACTATTAAGGTTGCTCGATCCAGGCCCTACTCCAGAGAATCATTTTAGTCCGTGAATGATTGCCGCCATCCGAAGAAGAAGACCACATCAGGGGGTACGTGGGAAGAATATGTTGGACAATCTTATTCAAAAACGAAAGAAAAATTACAAAGAAACGAATAACAACAAATTCGAATTACAATTGCAAAGGAAACGGAAAAAGGATATATGATTCGAGCCCTGTGTTGCACACAATTTCTTTAAGACTAATTCGTCACCTCACCTTCGTGTGCCGCAGGACGCACGCACACAAGTTCAAGCTGAAATCCGGATGGATTTGCACCCCCCCTGCGCCCACGCGTAGAGAACGGTGTATAAAGTTGGTAAATTCTTACCACTACACTAATACAACATCATATATATGCTGGCTCTTTTCCTTCCTTCCTTCCAATGTGGGAGAAATTGGTTTCTCCAATTTTCCATTTATTACTAACACTTTCCATTCACCACTTAGGCCCAAAAGGCCCAATATGACATATCATTTAAAACATCCATTTTAACCATCATTTTCCAACAGAATAGTAGAGCAGATAGGCAAGTATCAACATGATACTGCGAATGTGCAACCATAGGGAAGAACTTCTTCATGCATGTATGTATGATCAAGAATGATCAAAAGTCAAAACTATTACTCCTTTGTTCCTAAATATATGAGGCACTTATTAAAACTGCGATTTAATGACATGACTTTGATTCCTCAAAAGAAAATGACATGACTTTGCGGATGCGATGACTAAAAAAACCCTATGATATAATTAATACGATCTTTCTTTTAAATTCTTACCTAGTATTAAAATGAACAATAAATGTTGTTTTGAAAACTGTTCTGCATGAGAAAAAGTGGAACATATTTTTTTAACAAATGAATCAGTTATTTTAGAACGGAGGGGTACGGCTTATGATTTTGAAAATCTTAATTTAAAGCTAAATAAATAAACAAACAATCCGTTAATTGTGATTAAGAACCTGCCTAATGAGTACATTTACATGATCATAGAAAGTTGACCATAAGGATGGCTTAAAACCAAAGAAAGTATGACAATGATAGATTTTTGTATAAAATACAAGTCATGCCTTTGACATGATATAAAACAAAATATTGTCTCACCATCAAATGACAATGCTTTGATGTCCCTTAACTAATTGTTAGTTTTCTTCAATTATTATTTTATTTTGGGGCACACCAATGTGATTCGATGGTCCGAAAAGTCGAATGTAAACTCAAAAGTCGAATTTCCAGATGTCGAGTGGACCCATTTTACATTGACATCTATAAAATCGAACATAACCCAAGATGTGATGCGACGTTGGATTTCACTTTGGTGACAATAACTACACTAGAAACATTTCTTTGGGACACAAATTCGGAAAATAACACATAAACAAACACCATCTTCAGGTTCTATGTTTGAAATTCATAAATGAGGTTGCTTTAAAATAAAATGGGGAAAATCCTCCTAGAAGCTATAGTCAATCTAAGAAGACAAAACTTGAAGAAATGGCACCTGAGAGAGCAAGGCTATATACGCAGTAACGCAGATGGCGGTGATCCGTCGTGTCTTGCGGGAGATTTTAACCAAGTAATAAGTCAAGATTACAAAAAGGAGTGAGACTATTGAAGGTATATATGTTATTTCTATGTGGCATATGATTGAATATGTGAACTGGTTGGGTTGGACAAGAAGAGATCGGCTAGGTGACCCTATTGCCTTGAAAATTTTCATTATTAATTTGTATGCAGATCCTTAGTTGATGAATTCAAGAATCAATGCAAAAAATGGCGACTGATTGAAAGGCGTTTCATTTATATAAACAATTAAGTTTCTTCAATTTCCCACGTGTTTTTGCTGATGATGTATAGTTGTTCGGGGAAGCCTCTATAACTGACGCATATGTCATAAACATCAAAGGTCGCTCAGATTAAAGTAAGGGCCAGCGTGGTGTAGGACACTGCTAGTCTCGGACATCTGACATGGCACAGGTCATCTACTGTTTCTCATGACCGACATGACGCATGTCGTCCTCTGTCACATGCATCATTATCATTAGACCCATTGGACATCAATCCATTACAACCTGAGAAAGCCTTGTACTCACGGCATCACCACCTATTGAGCCACCATCTCCAGCATGGTGAAGTATATAAACGGATCAGATCCCTCACATGCAGGGTGCGGAAGCTCATATGCTCATTACTCTCTAAAAGTTACTTTATACTCCACCTTATTGTCAAATCACTGACTTGAGCGTCTAAGGGTTTTACCGGAGAAAGAACTATGGGACCCTTACTACCTTGTTTGTTTTACAGGTGCATACAAGTCATTGATCACCCATTTACATCTTATTTGGCAGCTTGACCGGTCATACATATTACTCCCCGATGATTCCAAACATTGTCAGTTGGCGTTAGAATGAAGGTCTGAAATAGTCCACCCTCTAAGAAAACGTGTAATTCACAGCTTCCATGGTTCCTCTGGGATGTACAAAAATTACTATGGATACAAACGCACAGGGCGACGATCCTACCCAAAAGAGCATCCACATGTAGATCATTAATAGGGAAAATGGGCAGGATACAAACCTATACTTATTCAGCAAAATACAGATGCAACCCTTAGTGAAAGAGAAGAGGAAGGAACATATTCTATTAGATAGGTTAGACATTGCTCATTAAATGTTGAATCTAGCTCAATAGCTGGTGAGCAACCTACTAGAGCTCTTTTCTTCACTTTTGGAGCAAGTTAAGAGAGGAAAAGGCTCAATGCAGCGAAACCCTCAAGGAGCCTAGGTACCAAAGTCCCCAATTCAGCAAGGGTTTTGGCGAGAAACATCTGCTTCAAGTACGGTAGACAGTCGGCAGGTCAAAATACGAGAAAGTTCTTTCTATCGTTAGTTGGGTGATGCAGCCCACAATGAGATGAACAGACTTTTAGGGAGAAGAAGGCGGGAAATCCATGTCACGTGGCCCTTTGTAGCGGAAATTGAAAGCTTCCCTCGACTGGGAGGTTCAAAATGCCGAAAATAGATCCATATCATGGGACAAAATATCTAGAGGACCATCTAACCAGTACGTGCAACACACGATCCTGTATTGTGCCCCTGATGGGATGAAACACAAGGCTTTTTTAGGTACCTAACAGGAAAGGCCAGGGAATGGTTCAAGAGAC
Organism: Gentiana macrophylla; assembly: GCA_026214975.1. Classification (NCBI taxonomy): domain Eukaryota; kingdom Viridiplantae; phylum Streptophyta; class Magnoliopsida; order Gentianales; family Gentianaceae; genus Gentiana; species Gentiana macrophylla. The sequence continues at coordinate 77,144,832 of CM047816.1, read as the reverse complement.
TTTATCCACGATCCATTCACAGCTTCGCCGAGCTGGCCCAAGAGTTCATGAAATCCTTTATTTTAGCTCGGCCATTCTAGATAAACAGTACTCACCCCTTACAATCAAACATAGGGAGAATAAGTCGGTGTTAGATTATTCAGTGACGAATCCCGACAAGTTCTATAGATGTTGTAGCACGTGTGGCAGTGACCTATGTCGTATTAGGCCTTAGAGAATGGAGGTGATATGCAAAGCATAGCAAAGTCCTTATGTCATTGGTAGATTTCGTACAGGTTGTTATTAAACACTACCACGGTGAGGAGGCAAACCGAGTGAAAAAGGAAGTCGACAAAGGAGGAAAGAGAGATCAAGCCGACCTGAAAACAAAGCATGTATGGGACCGGACGAGCACCTATGTTACTGATCGACTAGGAAAGATGGGAGCTCTGCAGGACAATTAATTCATTCCCTTCAATCAATCCAGAACCCAAGTCTTGAAAGTAATGGAGAACAAAGGTCTATTGAAGCCTCACCCCATGAAATGGCCTCGTGAGAAAAGAGATAAAAGCTTATATTTTCTAAATCACGGGGATGTCGAGCATGATATTGAGGATTGTCGGCAGATGAAAATAGAAATCGACAGAAAGCTGGGGTATCAGGCTAGGTCGCCAACGAAACTGAAGGCGATCATCAACAAGGTCACAGAGCCTATAATTGACAGATGAATGGTGACCGAGGCTGGCATGACAATGATCATCGGCGTAGGGTCATCAGGTCATGTCTCCTGAACCCAATCATGCCAATGATAATGCTCAGCTGACAATTAAGTGTTGTCTTGAATATAGCTAAGGGCCCAACCTTCCATCTGCTCGATCTAGAGCATAAGGAACTGGATAAAGGTCAAAACCATAATCCTATCAAGAGCTTTATATTAGTTCCAAACTTTATGTAGAAATTGAATATAATTGATCAAGATTTGATCAAGAAACTAAAATCTCAATGAACTCCCAAGTTCATCAAACAAAAAATAGAGTGAAAGGAATCGAGAGCATGAAAGATTACTGAATTTTATTAATGAATCATCTAAATAGGCAATAACAGACTAAGAAGGCTATCGAAGAAACTTGGGCGGGAAATTTAGTTATGTAATTCCATGCCATGTGTTTGATGATCACCTCAAAGAGCCCTCCATGTCTTAAACACATTAGATTCTACTTAAATCTATCCTCTCACTCACTTCCATCCTTGTCATAGTCTGAATTTATGCGGACTTAAAACCTTGAGCTTTAGAACATGAGCTTTGACATGATCATGTACTCTTCACTTGTTTGAGCTATGTAGGATTGATACGAGGTTTAAAATGTCATTGTAATATCCCTCTCACAAGAGCCGCAACCACGTATTCTGCCTTTGATGAACTTTTAGAAACTCTTCGTTGTGTCTTTGATTTCTATGAGACTAGAGATTTCCCAAGAAAAATACAATACCATGTAATAGATCTCCTTGTTTCGTGGCATCCTCCTCAATCTGAATCCGTAAATGAAGTTAATTTGATATTGTTTGTAGATGAATAGAACAAACCTTTAGCTTGTAACAATTTGATGTATCTTAGAACTCTCTAGGCAGCTTATAAAGGTTTGATAGTGGGCAGGTCAACTTTCCTATCAAACATTTTTACATTGTGTTGCAGGAAGCAATTCGAAATCCCCATGTTGTAGAGGATTCGTAGGTGTTTTGACTAGCTTGCAATTTCGTCCATGTTTTATTAGAATATTTGATGCATGCTTCCTTTTGGCAAATGAAGATTCCTTTTGATGATCTTGTTATTTTCAAGCCTAAGAAGTACTTGGTTTTTTAATAGTCCGGTCCCATCCATAAAACCTGATTTGTTCTTAGATTCTAACATCGGATATAGATCTAGACCGAAAATGTTAATTATTTCCTTCATGAAGAGGTGTTACAAAGAACAAGAGAAGGATTCTCGTTTAAATGAAGGTTGTAAGGACTTGTGCTGGACCCTTTCAATATCAGCTGCATTTCCAGTATCTGAAACTTGAATGATGACCAACAGAAGAATTCTGCAAGATTTTCCAAGAACTTCAATCCAAGATGATTGAAATGATGAAGCGTTTGAGAAGATGCTCTGATACCATGTAGAAATTCAATGAAATTGATCAATATTTGACGAAGAAAGTGAAAACTAGATGAACTTGAGCTTAGAACATGAGGTGGTCTATTAATCATCCACTTTGATGAAGGAAAAAGAGCAACTACTAAAAACCTTATCAAGAATATGTCCTAGGACTTTCTTAAGATCATGTACTCTTCATTCCAAAATTTATGGCAAATTATTTTTGACAACCGGATTCATGGCCTATTGTTTTGCTTCTGCTGAAAAAGTCTATCTTGAATGATCCAAAAAAATTGGAATCTTAAATAAAAAAAATAAAAATAAAAAAACGAAATTACAAAAATATTCTCTAACTCCCTTTTGCGTTTTCCTAAAATAGTCTTAAATCTAATGTTTCTCATATGTCAAATTACTATCTAACATCTCATGATTGAGAACCCACTTAGATTAGAAGGTAAAATCTGCTAAAGATTGTTCTTTAACACTCTTTCTTCAAAGAAATGGAGGATTTGTTTGGGAAAATTGACTGCAGATCAAAGTATGATTCTGTTGTGATGAGGCTTTTGAGATCTGCAATGGACAAAGCTCATGAAGAAGTGCAGAACATGAATGGACCTATGGAATTCCTACATGAAAGATCGAAATTTTACGAGTTCGCCTCGATTCTCGTAGATGCTGGTCTAAGCATTATTGAAGAAGAGACAGACATCGATCACGAATCGAATCGCGAGAAAATCATATGTGACTTGATGGAGATCAAGGATTGGCTGCAGGGGCGTAATGAAGAAATGAAGATGTTAATAATAGAGAAAGACAGAGAATTAATGGAGAGCTTAGAGAATGAGTTAAAGATTAGGCATGCATTGGATTTAAGTGAAAGAGAGCTTGTTCATCTAAGGGATAAACTTGAGCTAGAAAGTACAAAAACAAACAGAGTTGAAGATTTTCTTGAAAACGATTTACGCACGAAGACGAGGCCGATAATAATGCAAGGGATATTCAAGAACTGAAAACTGCACTTGATCATAAGGCTTTGAACATTAAGCAAATCGAGCGTCGAAAAAAGTCGCTTTCAAATGTCTCTGATAGTGAAGTATACTCAAGAATCTTTGATGATGATAGAAGCCCAAGTACTGCAAGATCTATAGAAGATGAGCTTCATAAACATGAACAGTTTTTCGACATCAAGCCCTTAAATCGAACGTTTAAGCCGAGTAAAAACAACAAAATGATCCAACAGATGAGTTCTGATATAGCCATTTTGAAGAAAAACTTAGGACTTGCCTTTGGGGAAATGCAAAATGCAAAAGTTCTTCCTTTAGAGAAGCAATGGAGATGTTTTATTGAGAAAGATATAATCTTTGGCTTTTTTAAAGGCTTCATTTGTGACTTACAACATAATTTCAATGCTGATCTCAAGTCCATACGCGATTTAATTGAATTCTTTATGCAACCAAAATATGGTATCATCCAAGAAGAGAAGAGATTCTTCAGAATTTCAACAAGAAAAGGATTGTCTGAAAAGAGAATTTCTTCTTTGGAAAGGAATAGGATCTCCACCTTATGTTAGTACAGACACAAAAGTTGTTCAACTTCATAGTGGAATACTGAAAACAATTACAAGATTAAACAACATGATTTCTTGTTATAACTATCGGATCGAACCAAGAATGAACCTTGAGAAAATTCCCAACTCGAAAACAGGAGAGTTCGAAGAGTCATCATCTTCGTCATTGGATATTTTGGAAGAATATCTCAAGAGTGAAATATGTGCAGTTTACTTGCAAGAAACATTAAAGGAATGCAACAGGGGATCATACAATGCTTACGATAACCGCGTTTCCGTGAAATTTCATTGTCAAACTCAAATCCCATTTAGAATATCATCAAATACATGGAGAAGAGAAAGAGAAGAAAATGAAATGGAGATGATTATTAGAGAAAATATATATCAAGTTGTCATTTTTGAACAAATGAGAGAAGCCCATATGATTGTTCAAACTGTAGATCCTTCTACTCTTACAGAATTCATTGGATTTCAAGAAATAATAATGGGATTTGAGCAACTGGTACTTCAGAAGCTAGACCAAAAAAGTTTCAGGTACTACTTAATTGTCCTAATCCTTACATTTCTTGTTTTTCAACAATGATCGAACTACTACGTAATACATGCTTTCAGGCTGGAGGAACTGAAGAAGCAAGTAGCTCGTTTGGGTCGAATCATGGTATCGATAAAACAAAGAAAAATGCTTTACAAGAAGGCTTTCTTAAACAGATGCATCAATTTGCAGTTAGCAGAAAATGAGGTAGGCATCACTGTCATTAGTGTCTCTTAATTGTTTCTGAATCCTGGTTAATCTTTTGATCGCAGATTCATAAATAATTAATCCTGTGATTTTGACAGGTTGATTTGCTAGGGAATCAAGTAGGGAGGCTTCTGAGCCTCCTTCGGAATGTATCTCTCATTTTCAATCAGAATGCTAAATTGATGTCAAGCAATGTTGAGGTAATAATCATTGCATTATTAATATCTTAATAATGCAATTACTAAGATCTACAATGCTGCAATGTGAAATAATTAGTGCATTTAGGTACTCCTTCGTTCCAAAATAATTGATGAAGTTTGACAAGAACACGCAGATTAAGAAGGTAGATTAATGATTTAACTTTATTATCGATATAATTTTGAAAAAAACGTTTGACTATAATTAATGCATTGTTATTTTTATTCTCTAAACCCTTAATAAATAAGGATATATACATGGGGGTTGATGTTGCCAGGGCAAATAATTATTGCCAAGGGCTGTTACTTGAATACAAATTTTAAAATGTCGAAAATACCCCTTAAAATTATGCATAATTGCTCTGGCAATAAATTTTTTTCCGTAGTAGGAAAACATAATAAATAATGTTTTGAAAATGGAATTCCATCAATTAAAATGGAACATTTTTTTTTGGACAGCTCCATCAATTAAATTGAAAAGGAAGGAGTATCATTTTACATTAATATCTTAATCTCAATACTGCAAATTCACCTAGATGATTAAATAGCGGTTATGTCAATCATGCAGGTTTCAGAAATCTTGCATTTGATTAATAATGAGATAGCTTGAACCGAGGATCTTTCATCTTTACCGCATCTATCTTCTTGTTTGGAGTAACTTTAGTCACCACTGTGATATCCCTCATTGGATGTGGGGAGTTGCATTACCTGCTTATAAGTGTGAGACATAAAATAAAAGACATGTTATGTAAATGAATAGATATGACATTGTAACATAGATTATGGCTTCTGCGCTATTGGCAATATATAACGGATAACCTTGTAGGTTTTGTGACATCTCATTCATAAAGAAAAGGTAAAAATGGTAACAGACCCCTCGACACACAGTCAACTCATAATCAGTTATAAAATATCATCTCCATTAGGTAAAGACACTGTGACACCACTAATGTTATGACATTTTGTGAATAATACGTGATCAAAGATAATATTATTAGTGGCTCTAGAGTCTATTATCCTACAGTTCAATGGTGAGTGTGTGTGACGCCCCTTATCCGGATACCGAGTTTTTAACCGAAAAAGGACGCCCGATACGTATATAATTAAAATTAATCGATTTTATACGTAAGAGTGACATCATCAACACCAGAGAACAAGTGGAAAATGAAAACATAAACTCGAGAAGCTAAAAGATTCTACTAACAATCGAAAATCAACACAGGTTTCAACTAAAACAATATCCCAAAATTATTACACAATGATTGAAGATCCATGAACTATTACAATTATTTCTTTACAACTAGAAGGTACAACTATTTCAATCGATTACAAAAGAAAAATGGAAGATTCTATACCAATATTACAAGACAATAAAAGAAAGATAAACTTTAACAGTTGCAACTTTGAGAATCACTCTTTAGCGATCTCGAACTCAATCTACACCAATACCACATTCTCGGGATGGGGAACAATAAAATAAATGGTAAGTACAAATTTGCATAGTAAATTGTAGAAGAACCGAATCTACATATGTTATAACACAAGGAATATCGACAACAATAATATCACATTTGTTCAAGTAGCTCACTCCCCTCTACTAGTCTCACTAGTAGACATAACCTCAAAGACATTTGTTACACAGATCTAAGGACACTTTGCATGGTGAGTATGCACCACGACATTTTCTGCAACATCTCTAGGGCACGGTAGCTAACCATGTGGAATATTACACGAGTCTGTTTGGTATCTTACCATTTGGAGGTGTAATAGTTCCATGAAGCAACACAAAAACGTGTCTCACCGAAGACCAACATGTTTTAGCATGGCAAGTATGTACTTATGTGTCTAAGCCAACCATCTAGATTCATTACACATAAAATACTTCCTATGGACTCTAGACTTTAGACCAACTCTACATTACACTACATAGCACATTACACGTAAATATTAGATTCTAATCCAATGTCCACAAGGATCATAGACAAGGCTTCCAATGATCCCGAGTTTTTTCCCGCAGAGAGTCTCCACAAGGTGCTGAGCTGAATCAACTAGAAGACAAGCCCTTCACTTTTCCACATAACAAAGAGACCATGTAAGCCCAAATGAAATTTGTTCCAATGCTCCCGTGAGACACGGTGCGGAGCCAAAGCCAATACAATACATACATTTCACTTTAAAACATTCCATATAAGACTATACACTAAGGAATGCTCAAAAAGAGGAACAAAACAAGAAAATACACAAGGTGTTTTAGCACCCGCCAACCGCTAACATGGGCATCCTATTAAGTTTTGACAACTTTGGCGCGTGCTAAAAGAGGTTGGAGCACGCTAAACCAAACAGGAGCTTCATGTTCATCTATGTATCGTTTTGGCATGCACTAAAGGGTTCTGGCACGCGCTAAAAAGCTTAAACAGCATTCTGCAGGTCTCTGTTGTTGTCAAGTGCACGCTAAAAGCTTTTGGCACGCGAAAAACAACGCAAATCTACAGAATTAATGTTCAAACTGTTGTGTTTTCGATTCCAATCCATTTATAGCACTTACAATAATCATATATATCATTTTACAGTTCATGGGAAAGATTTAAAGCAACTAACAACTAAAAATTTGGTTGAACATCCATTTACCTCAATTTCTTGAAGCAAAGTTGAACCCCAAGCAAAAATCTCCAAAAATCCTTCAAGTTACTTCTAGATCTTAGCACCCACTTTGATTTTTCAACCTAATTTTTTTTTTTGCTAACTATGATGAATTATGGATATGATGGGATAGGTACGAAGTATTCGAGTGTGACATCAGCTCGAAGTGGTCACATTCACTCTTTAGCGAAGAACAAGCTTTTTCTAGATCATTCTGCATAACCATGTAACCTTTGCCTGAAGACTTGGTCCTCGTAGAGTGGAGAACCTCTTGAAAAATAACAATTTTTAGTCTGATTAGGCGATCCGGCAAAAGCGTGCTTTAACCTGTTCACTAGTGATAACATTTTAGATTACGTTGCATAAACTAACGTGTCTCATCTAGCTAATTCTATTCAAATAGAAAAAGGTTGGGGAGTGCGTCAAGGGGATCCGTTGTCATATGTTATGTTTGTGATAGCGGCGGAGTATCTTATCTGAGGAGGGTATCTTTTCCAGACCACCAAGGTGGTAAAATTCGGCCTTTATTCTAAACCTTGCGTTTTGCTCCATTAGGCCATAAAAGTGAGAATTACAAATATTGTATAAGAAAGTAGTGACGGTGTCAACCTCTTTGGCCCTTCCTCCCTAGCTAGATAGATTGGACCTGCACCTTACGGTTTTCGGGGCATTGGATTCTCATTTTGCGTTACTCAAGCCAACATTCTCACTTCCGCTTCGTCCACCACTACTTGCGCGGAGGCTTCTCTCTAAGGCGGAACGCTCCCCTACCGATGTATTTTTAAATCTCACAGCTTCGGCAGATCGCTTATCCCTGTTCATCTTCGGCGCAAGAGTGCTCGATCAGTGAGCTATTACGCACTCTTTCAAGGGTGGCTGATTCTGGGGAAACCTCCTGGTTGTCTCTGCACCCCTACCTCCTTTATCACTGAGCGGTCAATTAGGGGCCTTAGCTAGTGATCCGGGTTGTTTCTCTTTCGACAATGAAGCTTATCCCCATCGTCTCACTGGCCGACCTTGAACCCTGTTATTTTCTATTTTGTGGTCATATATAGTATTCAGAGTTTGTTGGTACCGCTCTCGAGGCCCGCACCGAAAAAGTGCTTTACCCCCTAGATATCCATGGCTGAATCATGCGCCCTCAACGCATTTCGGGAGAACCAACTAGCTCGGGTTCGAGTGGCATTTCACCCTTAACCACAACTCATCCGCTGATTTTTCAACATCAGTCGGTTCGGACCTCCTCTTAGTGATTTAAGGTTATTACAACCTCTAAACAATTCAAATCTAAAAAAGAACTCAAGAAAGATTCTAGACCTAGAAAATATATCTAGATCTAAAAAGGGTTTTGAAGATCCTTACTTGATTGGAGAAAAACTTATATCAATTCGTTCCCCTCTTTGTCGTGGTCGTCTTGGTGTGATTGATATGAAAATCCGACGGGTGGATTATGAGAAAAAGTGAATATTTTTCTTCCTCTTCTTATTTATCTTTACCTCTCTCTTCCTTCACTTTTCTAACTTTCCAACTTGAAATGAAATAATGAGGGCTATGTCTTGGGTACTGGGGTGTTGTAGGGAAATTTACATTTCCCAAAATGCCCTTACTAACCCAACCATTTTATCCTTATTAAAAAAAGTGGAAAAGATACTAATAACTCTCATTAAATCTCTGAAATGATACAATTGCCCTTTCATGAATTTACCGGGTATCACAATGTATATATATACACACATACTTGAAATGTCAGGCCGGAGAAAGTATCAAGATAATTGTAACGCCCCTAGACCCCGGGCCTGACGGTGCTAAATGAGTCATAAATGGTCCAGTCAACTGCTTAGACGGCCGTCCTCGCTTGGTCTAAAAGGGCTAACCCGAGTTGACAAGATCTTTATGTCTCACACTTATATAGTGGTGATGTGCTTCCCCCACTTCCAATGTGGGATATCACATTCTCCCCCCTTATAAGTGACTGACGTCCTCGGCAGGACGTCCAAGACTTGTCCCACTGGACTTGACCCAGTACGTCCCTACCATAGGATTATAGAGGTGGCCCCCACCGCCACTCACGGTGTGGCACTTAGTTCCGTATGACAGTCGGCTCTGAATTCCATTCTGTAACGCCCCAAACCTGGGCATGGCAAATATTAAATGAGTTAAAATGGTGCTGGGTCAATGCTTGAACCGCCGTCCTCGCTTGGTCTAAAAGGGCTAATCCGAGTTGACAAGACCTTTATGTCTCACACTTATATGGTGGTGATTCGCTCCCCCATTTCCAATGTGGGATATCGCAATAATATGGTAGACATCGGTGCATGAAGTGATGGTAGCATGTGTCAATGGACTAGAATCAAATATGGCTTGTAATGAAATAAAGTTTAATGAACGAAAAAGAACGAATGACCGGTTCTAGGATACTACGCCTTCATAATGCCAATGAAGGAAAAGCCCCCCCTCCAGTACGCCTTGAAGAGCAAGGCAACTTAATGATTTTTTTTTTCTTTTTTCCGAAACGAAATACGCACGCACCAATTCTAAACTAAATTATACTCAAGGCGGGGCTCGAACCTGGGTCTCCTCACTGGAGCGCTGCCACTAGGGCATATACCTGAGTACAACTTAATGATAACCGGAGCTTGCTAAAAGCAAGGTATAACATTATACAATGGCTTCCTTCATGAAAAAAAAGATTAAAAATCTTGCCTTCAAAATGCACATACGGGTAGTACATACTCAGTTGCCCTAGTAAATAAATAAACATGTAAAGTCGTTTTATGGCCTCTAACATAAAGACTTAATTACTCTCCCCTTTAAGACTTGACAAGTGATGGTCCCTATATAACATCTTTAATTTATGATCATACTAAACTTTATAACTCTAGCACTAAACATGCAATGATAGATTATTAGATATTCATAAAGTGTACTAATATGTATTATGTGTAAACAATATTTTGGTCAAAAGTAAGATATTATTCTTTTATTTTTAAATTGAAACCTTTGTAGGTGAATTTATTATTAAAATATTGTTTAATATTCTCAATTCGTTTTTTCTGTTTTGTTTTTTTCCCCCAAAAAATATACTCAATTTGTTTTAAAGTTTGCTCCTGGTTCAAGCTTAATTTCAAACTCTATCTCGCAGTTCCGGGGTATTCCCTGGTAACTCATCTGGAAACACATCCGGATATTCGTTTATTATTGGCACATCCTTTAATTCAATGCCCTTCTTATAAACATCAAAGGCAAAGAACAAGTATCCATCACGACTCTGTTGTAATGTCTGTGCTGCTCTTAAAGGGATATTATTGGGTACCTCCTCTTACTTGACCTACTGACATCGCCCTGGAAAGTGATTGAAGATTTTCTAAGGTTTTGAAAATCACTTTCTTTGCTCTACAATCAAAGGGAACATGATGGAGGGATAACCAGTCTATTCCCAATATTACATCAAAATCCGCAAAATCAAGAACAATGAGGTCATGTCTGCAATTGAATCATACATCCGGCTATCGTCTCATCAACCCTTGTTTCTTCTCCCAAAGGTGTGGTAATAGACAAAGGCTTTCTTAGTTTTCCATAGGGCAGTCCTAATAGTGTTGCTTCCTTAGTAGATGCAAATTTATTTGAGTCACCAGTATAAAACAAGGCAGAAACAACTAGACCATTTACAAAAATTGTACCTAACAATTATGCAAAAACACTTTCAAACAACGACAAGCTTACACAAGAAGTTACAAGGGTCCATTGAACAATTTAGCAAAAAAGAAACTCAACTAAAAGGTACTTGTGACCACAGCTTCCTCAGATTCAGAAGCAACTGCATCTATGGAAAACACACGTGTATGGCCATTGGGCCTAATCTAACCCGTTTGAGGCCTAGATGACGATGTTGGGGCAGTAAGATTTCTCCTTTGAGGGAAAACCTTCAAGAAGTGAGATGATCTCCCACACTGATAACATCCCACAATACCCTGTCTACACTCTCATGAGTGATACTTGCTGCATTTCGGGAGGCATCGATGGTGCTGGTGCGGTAGGCGGTGCTGCTGTCCTCTTTACATGCGGCGGCGGAGCACCTGTGTTATATTGTCTGTTCTCAAAATATCTCTTAGCTCCAACAATCACTTACTTTTGAGACAAAACTCTCTCATACTTCATAACTCTATTAAACAACTCTCTCCAAGTGTCCGGCTTGTAGCCTCCCAAACCAGTCCAAAAATCACGTCTCAACCCCTGAATAAACCTTGCCACCTTCAGCTTCTCACTTTTTATGACTTCCGGTACGTACTTTCCATTATCATAGAAGTTCTGAATACTGAATTGCACTCCTCTCATGTTGCCTTAAGTCCAAAAACTAGTCATCTTCTCTAACCGACTCACTATGAGGAAGTATTCTTGTAAAAAATGCTCCTGGAACTGCTGCCAAATGTGTATCTCACCAAGATCTCTCAATCGTATTAACCCAGCCTTTAGCAGCTCCCATCAAAAGAGGTTTTCCCAAGTTATCCCACTTAGCTTCTAGTATCGTCATTCCATTAAACATAGCCTTTGCATCGCGCAACCATCTTTCTGATTCAATTGGGACTTTGTCGCCATATAAAAGAAGTGATGTGTTCTTACGCACCTCATTAAAAAGTCTTGCATCATCTATAACTTTCCTTCCATGTGGTACATATGCCGGTAAAGCCTGACGATAACCTTTGTTAGGTGGGTCTTGTAAGCTTGATGGTACGCTGGTGAGTATGCCAGTGGGCAGACATGAGGATAGACTGCTGTAACTTGGGAGTAGCCTACGGGTGTTGGTGGGTACTGATCAACATGAGCCTACTGGTATGGCTGATAACTGTAGTAAGACGGGTTAGGTCTCACTAGTTCAGGCTGTTGGTAGTGAGGTCTTTGTGGTTGAGACTTAACCCGCGTTACTACTGTTATCAGTCATACCAGCAGGCTCATGTTGATCAGTACCCTCCAGCACCCGTAGGCTATCCCCAAGTTACGGCAGCCTATCCTCCTGCCTACCCTACGGCATACCCACCAGCGTACCCTCCAGTTTACCAAGCTCCACCTAACATAGGTTACCGTCAAGTTTTATCGACATATAAGCAACAAGGAAAGGATGATATGGATGATGCAAGACTTTTTAATGAGGTGCGTAAGAACACATCACTTATTTTCTACGGCGACAAGGGCCCAATTGAATCGGAAAGATGGTTCCGCGATGCAAAGGCTCTGTTTAAAGGAATGAGGATACCAGAAGCTGAGAGGGCTAACTTGGGAAAAGCTCTTTTGATGGGAGCAGCTAGAGACTAGGTTGACACGACTGAGAGATCTCTTGGTGAGATACATCTTTGGCAGCAGTTCTAGTAGCATTTTTACAAGAATACTTCCTCATAGCGAGTCAGTCAGAGAAGATTGACCAGTTTTTGGACTTGAGGCAACATGAGATGAGTGTAATGTAGTATCAACAGAAGTTCTATGAGCTTGGAAAGTATGTACCAAAAGTCATAAACAGTGAGAAGTTGAAGGTGGGAAGGTTTATTCAGGGGTTGAGAGTTGAGACATGATGTTCAGATTGGTTTGGGAGGTTACAAGCCAGACACTATGAGAGAGTTGTTGAATAGAGTTATCGAGTATGAGAGGGTCTTGGCTCAAAAGTCTGTGTCCGTTGGAGATAAGAGATTTTTGTAAAACAGTCAGGGTAACAGAGGTGCACCGCCCCCGCATGCAAAGAGATCAGCAGCACCGCCTACCGCACTAGCACCGTCGATGCCTCAATGCCCGAAATGTAACAAGTAACAAGTATCACCCAGGAGAGTATAGATAGGGTATTGTGGGATGTTATCAATATGGGAGCTCATCTCACTTTATGAAAAATTTCCCCTAGACTAGAAATCCTAGTGCCCTAACATCATAACCCAGGCCTCTATCAGGTAAGATTAGGCTCAGTGGCCCTACACGTGTGTTTGCCATAGACACAACTTGTGAATCTGAAGAAGTTGTGGTCACAATTACCTTTTAGTTGAGTATATTTTTTGCTTAATTGTTCAATAGACCCTTGTAACTTCTTGTGTAAACTTGTGGTTGTTTGGAAAGTGTTTTTGCATAATTGTTAGATACAAATTTTGTAAATGGTCTAGATGTTTATGCCTTGTTTGATACTGGTGTATCAAATACATTTGTATCTACTAAGGTAGCAACACAATGAGGTTGCCCTATGGAAATCTAAGGAAGCCTTTGTCTATTACCACACCTTTGGGAGAAGCAACTAGGGTTGATCGGACAATACCAGGATGTAAAATTCAAGTTGGGAAGTATAGGTGCAGGCATGACCTCATAGTACTTGACTTTGCAGACTTTGATTTAATTTTGATAATAGACTGGTTATCCCACAATCATGTCCATCTTGATGGTAGAGCCAAGAAAGTGTTCTTCAAAACCCCAAGAAAATCTTCAATCACTTTTCAGGGCTATGCCAGAAGTCAAGTAAGAGGAGGTACCCAATAATATCCGTTTTTAGAGCAGCAAAGGCATTACAACAGGGTTGTGATGGATACTTGTTCCCTGCCCTTGATGTTGATAAGAAAGGCATTGAATTAAAGGATGTGCCAATAGTAAATGAGTATCCAGATATGTTTCCAGATGAGTTACCAAGGAATAACCCGGACCGAGAGATAGAGTTTACCGTGACGCCCAGTTCCAAACACCGTGTCCTTATCCGGAAATGAACGCCCGACACATATATAACTTAATATTTAAACCAATTATATCACAAAACGAATTACATCGAGTTAAAGAGGAAAAAGAAAAGAGAGCGGAAAAACTTGAAATCCAATCCATCTAAAGAAATGTATATGTTATTCCAACAACATCCAATTGAAAGAGAAGGTACGAGTTACTAGTGTATTTATTACAACGATGAACTTAAAGGATAACTATAAAAGATATATAAAAAAAACCCAACTCTCATCTCTCGAGGCAAATAAATAAAATAGCAAAGTAAGTTACAAGCATCAACATAAACATTACTCTTCGTAATAAACGTCATCACCATCATAGTAACATGCATCACCTTACAGGGTGGGAATAATCATACAAATAAAGAGGGGAGTAAATAAGCACTCAGTAAATGTTATAAGCACTGAAGCTAAACAAGTGATAACACAATAAATAACTTCACTACCACATATGTATGTATCCCACTCTCCCTCTACTAGTCTCACTAGTCAAACACGACCAAAACAAAGGATTTATTACACACAAAGTCTAAGGATACTTTGCATTATGAGAATGCACAACGACATAACCTCAACTCCTCATCTGGCACGACTGCTATCCATGTGGGAGACTACCCAGTCCACGCAGCGGCTACCTTTGTGGAGGGGTAATAGTCCCAAGCTGCGCAACAGAAACATGCCTCACCAAAGACCAATGTGTTTTATCTTTTAGACTCTTAAATACGTTAAACGTAGATAAGCTAACCACCTAAGTTCATCGATTTAGGCTCCTTCCCTTCCACTGCATAGCTGCGCTAGCAGGTACTACGAGCCCTCTGAAGAGTGATGAGTGCCTTGAAGGGCGTAATTCGAAACACGATCAGGTGACGATCAAAATGTCCCATCCATAAAGTGAGGACTTTCCGGACCTTCCCTCCCCCTTTTTTAATAAAGAAGCCCCCGCCCGTTGATCAAAAGTCCCATCCATTGGGATCTTCCTCAAAACGGACATCAGAAACTAAGGCTTCTTAGAGACTTCTAGTCCTATACCATTTTAATTATACTACTTATCACATAGCATAGAAGCCGTAAGTTACTAAACACAACGTCCCACAAAGATAAGTGATGTGTTCCGATGCTTCCGTGCTTATCCTGCGGAGGAGGTCGGCACGGTGCGGAGCCAAAGACACCAGAACACATAGACCCAGGGGCGGACGCAGGATCTCGGATATGGGGTGCAAATAATTTTAAAGGCAAATACAAAATTTAAGGAGGGACAAACGATATGGTTTGTTGATATATTAGTGTAATTTTTCCGGATCACCTTGGTCGTATGTAGCTCCGCCACTGCATACACCTACTTTACAACATAACAATTAAGGATTCACAACAATATTTGGATATACCAAGAGAGCCACAAATAAAATAAAATAAAATAAAAAGATTTTTTTTAAATAAAAATGCCACGCATTGCTAAGTCATGTTTTTTTCCTATATAAAAACACTACCACATTTTATTTTCCGCCGCCCCACCCCCCCCCCCCCCCCCACCCTCTCCCCCCCAATTTAAGCCACCACTCCACTACATTACTTCTCACGTGACCTGGTCATCTAATACCACCCCGGCAATTGATACATTGATGCTCTCCAACTGCCCCTTTTACTTTTATTTTATTTTTTTCTAGATTTTTTTTAATCTGGGCAACAGACAGCAAATGCACATCGTGCCCTTTTTTTCACAAACAAAAAAAAAAAAAAAAACCCCCACCTACATCCAGTAAAAGAGCAACAACAGGAAAAAAAATCAAACAAACAAACAAAGAAAACTAATATAACTAAATATGGTTAAACACTCATTTACTTTATTACTAATAATTTGCAGAATTTGAAATTGAAAAGCAAAAAATATAATTCCAATTATTATTTTTCAATTCCTACATCAAAATAATAACCTACGATTAATCTAAAACATTAAAGTCTAATTACTTAGAAAAAACTCAAAAACCCTAGATTCCAAAAAGAGGATTTTCGATTTACCTTTTCGTTTAAGGTTATTTTTGTACCAAAACGTTATTATTAGGAAAACGCTAATACGGGTTAGGCTCCTGGATAAAGATTATGTCAAACATTTTCTTTTCTAAAATCCTTTGAAAACTGCCGTCCGTTTCTTTTTTTTTCTTCACTGCTTCATTAATGAGGGATTTTGGGGGTTAAGAGAGTTTTATTGGTATTTAGCTCACATTAATCGCATATTTATCATAAAATACATAATATCCCATAAATGATTAAATGGAAAAAAGATAAATAGATAATTAAATATCATAAGCTACCAATATTGCCCTTTAATTAAAACTAGGATATTGCATTCTTCCCTTTTACAAAAAGTTTCGTCCTCAAAACTTTACATACCTGGAAGTTGGAGAAACTCTGAAAATATGATTTCATGTCGTTTTCAGCTTCCCAAGTTGCCTCTGCATGTGTGTTGTTGCTCCACTAAACCAAAACCAAAGGAATATTTCTTTTCTTTTCCGTCTTCACCTTCCTCTCGAGAATTTGGATCGGTCTTTCTTCATATGTTAGGTTCTCTTAACCACTTCTGGATCCACATTTGCTCCCACATCTATCCCTGTCAAACACTTCTTTAACATTGAAATGTGACGCCCCATTCCGGACACCATGTCCTTATCCGGAAATAAACGTCCGGTACGTACGTATATAACTTAATATTTAAATCAATTATATACGTAAATCTTACGTAATTTCGTCAGAGTTAAAGCGGAAATGAGACACGGGATAAACGACAACAATGTCGGACCAACTAAAGTAAATCAAATGATGTATCTAACAACATTCAACTGAAAGAATTGTAACAATGTCTATTCATTATTACATCTCAAATGATAGATCTCAAAAGTCTAATTACCAAGATCCAAACGTCTAAACAACCAAATAAATAATAGAAGACTTTCAAGCGGCACCAAATGCTTAATCCTTATAATATGTCATCAACATCATAGTAACCTACATCACCTTTTATGAGTGGGGAACAAACATACAAATGAAGGGTGAGTACATAAGCACTCAGTAAAAGGTAAAAGTATCGAATCAAAACATGTAACAACACAATAAATATATTTACTACCACGTATGTATATATCTCACTCCCTTTCTACTAGTCTCACCAGACAAACACGACCAATACAAGGGATATGTTACACACAAGCTCTAAGGATAGTGAGAATGCACCACGACATATCCTCAACTCCTCATATGGCGTGGCTGCTACCGATGTAGGAGACTTCCCAGCCCATGCAACGGCTACCTTTGTGGAGGGGGAATAGTCCCAAGTTGCGAAACAAAAATGTGCCTCAACAAAGATCAAAGTGTCTTATCTTTTAGACTCTCAATTATGTTTATGTGTAGTTAAATTAACCACCTAAATTCATTCCACATGAAAGGCTTCTTAGGGACTTCTAGTATTAGACCATTTAAATTATACTACTTAACACATAGCACATAAGACGTAAATTACTTAACACAACACCCCGTAAAGTCAAGTCATGTGTTCCGATACTCAACGGAGCCAAGGTCACCAGAACTCATTTACTTTACTTTAGAACATATCAATTAAGACATGCCACAATGCACACTTAATAGGAGAAAACGAATCAATGAATAGACATTTAAAAATTAAAAAAATAAACACAATTGCAAAGTATTTTCTCAAGGTTCTTTTCTTTTCTCTGTGAAAACACCTATATAAATTGTCTCTGTTTATTTATGTTATATATATATATATATATATATATATATATATATATATATTTATAACTTTCCGCAAGAAACTTGAATGAATACATATTGTCCCTCTTTTTTTTTTTTTTCGAAAGCAACTGCATTTGGGAATGGGAATGCCACCCCTAATTATTGTTTGGTCCAACAATAAATTATTGGTATATAGTAGATGAAACATAATGACTGCATATACTAGTACTATAATACTCATATTGTGACCAACTAAGAACTAAAGTCGGCTGACCAACCCATCATATAACAACACACATACAGCACCAAATTGGAATTATCAATTGCACAAGCACAGAAATTATGGAAAATTAGGGATAAGACAAAATCTGGAATATTTTTAAGAATAAGAGACAAATTCACATATTTTTATAGGTGAGAAGAGACAATGCATAATTTTATAGCGAGAAGAATGACAAACAATGAATCCCGAAAATCGGTGAATCTCCCGGTGAATCCCGAAATCGGTGAATTTTGACGATGAATTTCGATGATGAATCCCAAAATTAGTGAATTTAAACAATGAATTTTGAAAATTAGTGAATTTAAAAGTGAATTTAGGCATGAATTTAAATAGTGAATTTGAACACAAGTGAATTTCGATTGATGAATAAATAGTTTTGTCTTTATCAAAAGTTTCAAAAAATCGTCCTTCTACTCAATTGATGAAATATTTTTGTCCTTCTCCCTCATTCCCCCCAGAAATTATACCAAACAACATAAGGCGTTATAAAAATTAATATATTCGGTTGGAACACATCTTTACCTTTTTATTTACATAACTTTAAATTGAAAAGCAAAAACTGTAATTCAATTCTTATTCTTCGATTACTACACCAAAATAACAATCTTCGATTAATCTAAGACATCTATTAAAATCTAATTGTTTAGAAAAACTCAAGAACCTTAGATTCCAAAATGAGGGTTTTTGGATTTACCGTTTCGTTTAAGGTGATTTTTGTACCAAAACGTTCGCCTCGTCGCGATGATCATCGTGATATGAATTATCTGGAAAACGATAAACCGGGTTAGACTCCTGGATAAAGATTATGTGAAGCACTTCTCTTTTCTCTCTTCTTTGTAAACCGCCATTGTTTTTTTTAAGCCAACTAATGCAGAGGGGTGGGGGTTACATGTATTTAATACCCATTTACCTCAAAATTACGCATAATTAAATAAAAGTAAAATAATAATTCTAGGTTTATTTTAAAAAAATTATACATCCAATTTTACCCTTATGTAAATTTTATAGATATTGGAGTTTTCCTTCTCATATAGTCATACCTCCCCCATCCGTCCCACCTCTTTCGCTAAAATTTTCCGTACCCTACATAGTCCCCTCAAAAAATTATTTTCTCGTAATCATTTTCTTGAGATGTTTGCACATTGGGCCGGGGTCGGGGCCGAGGAAAAAAGGGTGGGGGAGGGGATGTCAACATATAAATATTTTTTTACACACATTACTTTTTGCTTCTATTGAGACTCAAACCCAAAATCTCGGAGTTAACAACTACCGCGCATACCGCTAGGCCAACATATAAATATTTAGGTAAAGAATGTTTTTCATGGTTGCTGGGGAACGAGGGCACGGAACATAGTTTTTTTTATTTTATTTTATAAAAGAATTTATGGTATTTTTAATTTTTTGTTTTTTGTATTTTTTTAATTACTATGACATGTTTATTTTCAGATATTTTTTCAATTCACATGTAAATATAGTATTAATGATGTTGTGTCCTTTATAATATTTTTTATAATAATTTGTAACGCCCCGATCCCGGATACCGAGTCCTTATCCGGAAAAAAAAACGTTTGTCACGTATAATATTAAATAAATCCAATATTATACGTAAGTATCTACTACGTCGTATCGATTTTAGCACAACGGAAGATAAAAAAAAACTCGGCAAACACGATAAATGCTAGTAAGAACAGAAAGCCCACCATAATGACTCTGAATCACTTTTCACATTCTGTCTTCATCAATGCGTGCGCTTTACACCATATGCGCGCGCATTGACCGCTAAAACAGCCCTAAATGTAGTTTTCTTCACTCTTTATGATTTCCAACCCTTCCCAAGTATATTCAGGATCAATTTGACAGCATAAACAGCAGAAAAACATAACTTTAACCTTCTACAACATATCATAGCACTACAACAACACCTAGGCATGATTTCTAACCACAAATCAAAACCAAAACTCAACCTTAACACTATAAAACTATAATTACTCATTTGAAAGAGACTCTTACCTTATTAGCAAGCAATTCCAACCCAAAACCTTCAAAAAAAATGCAGCAAACTTGATCCTTCAACCAAATCCTACTTGATCACTGACGATGCTAAATTAAGCACCATTGATTTAACAGGGCCAAATAATCTAAGGATGAACTAAGAAGAATATGGACGGCTAAAATAATAAAGAGAAGATTCTTTTAGGTTTTGCGGCTGAGCCCAAGAATGTATCTCGGGTTGCCTACGTATCCTGTGTATTGTCCAATCAAGCCATACATAGTTCCTGGAGTTGTGTATTTATAGGCATAAACCTGTGATAAACCCTGAATCATAAGTCGGTGATGTCTATTGACGTTAATAGCCCTTATTGGGCCTAACCCCTTTCCCAAGTAATCCCATGGATACTGGGCTTGTGAAGTTGGGCCGGACTCCTGGTCTCGACTCAAGTACCTCCAACATGGACGTCCGAGAAAGGACACTTGTGTAATCCGCTGGCTATTATGGTTTTCATTGACACCTGTCTTATTCGACCCGAGGTGATTATGATAGGCTTGGGTTCTTTAAAATGCCAGCTGGACCGATCAGATAATTCCACGCGGAGGGGTGAAATCCCGTATCGTCATAAGCCCCCCAGATCGGAGAGAAGCCTCTCTCGTATGCTGAGGTCGGATCTAGAAATTTGAATTATCTTTCGACGTGCGGTCTTCATTAGGCGGGAAAACAACTGTCCCCTTAGTTGATGACGTCATGCCTTATTATCATTAATGGGTGCATGGAACGAAGCATTCTTATTGGTCTACACGGGGTTTTATCCTTGATTACCGCGCCTCCAACCCTATAACTGCCCTAAATCTTGTCTTTTCAAATCATTTGGAGGATTCGTGCAGCATAAAAAGAGGTCTTGGCACCGGAGTCTCTCATTTGCCATTCACATTCCCTGCTTATCCGAAATAACCCAAGTAAGCCATTCTTTCATTTAGTTTCTTTCTTTGTTTTTTACTTCCTTTGCCTCTTCTCAATCCTATGTCTAGTAGTGAGAGTAATTCTCAAAATAGGGAGGAATTTGTTGGGGGAGAAGAAGAGTCAGCGGAGAGGACAGTTTCTGAGCGACTTCAGGTTTCTAGTGAGAGGGTAGTCGGAAGAGAAGAGGAAGGAGGAGAGGAGGAATCGTATTCTCGCCCTGGTGTCAATAAACGGAAAACTAGGATGAAAGGCCAGGGACCTTATGGCTATATGTCCATCTTAACCCCGGAAAAGGCAAAGGCCGCTTGCATAAAATACGGCATCCCCTACTCCTCTGAAAACATCAAAGTCTTCCATGGGAGACATCAGTACGCCTGTGATCCTCCCCATGGGTTCTGTGCACTATATGAGGCCCAATTGAAAGAAGGATTAAGAATTCCCTTCGATCCGGCCTGCATAAACGTTCTCCGCCACTACCAGATCAGCGTCACGCAACTTGCTCCAAACGGAATTAGGAGTGTTATGGGTTTCGTAATAGCATTTCGAATCGCAAGGGTCGAATTCTCGGTCCGCTTGTTCCGACAGTATTATTCGATCCAGGCCCTGCAAGATGCGGGATGGGATACTTTTCAATGGCGTCCCTTGGTCTCGGAATTTGTCCGAAGGGTGACCTCGTCTCAGGGCGAGTGGAAGCCCCACTTTTTCTTTATCCAACATGGTGTGGAAGATGCCGATATCCACACTTGGTTTAAAAGGCCTAAAAAATGGCATGATAAGTTGGACTCTGCTGCTCCCTCTGAATGCAGGACCCTCGAGAGGGTTAGCCCAGATGTCGCAACTCGAAATTTACATTCCTTATACCCTTTCGCTGATATTGATACGGCAGGTCCGGATGGTTATGTGGAACTTGACGAGGACGTTCGGATATTGTGTAGGATTTTTATTTGCTCCATCGAGCTGTTATACTTCACGCTTTTTCTCTTTTTTTTATATATACCTTTCAGTATTGTGTATCAATGTCGATCTTCTTTTCTTCGCAGTGGATTTTTTCTCAAAGCTAGAGGAGGTAGGTAAAGTGCCTAACCCCAAGAAAGTCGACCCTAAGAAGATTCAACAACTGGCGGGTATCGGGTGGAAGAAACCCGTGTCTGGTACGATAATCTCTGGGGGTCAGAAGACTCCTGCTCGATCTTCCACCCCTGCCTCGACATCCGATCTCTTGAGAGAGCAACCTGATGATATCCCGGTAACTGAGCAGCCTGAAGGGAGTCTTGTCCCGAGAAAGCGCCAGAAAATCACTGAGGTGAAACATGGAGCTGGAAAAAAGAAGCCCGTAAACTCCCTCCTCCTGGCTCGAATGTGCTCGAATCGATCCCTGGGGTGAGTGTTGCCCAGATGGAAGCTATGGACCCTGAGGAATTGGGTGACTATTTTACCAAAAGCATTCGAGCTGTAAGTCTTCATTTCATTCTCTTGATTTAGGGATTTTTTTGTCTACTTCTCGTATAAACATCAATTCCTTTGCAGGCTCGGCTAGCGGCTAAAGTGGCCATGAACAAGATCGAGTCCCCATCTGCTATCTTGGAAGAACAAAGGGAAACAATCAGCCGATTGAACTCCGAGATCGAGAAGCAGAAGTCTGCAGTGAAAAAACTGGAGGGGCATCGTGTCAAACTCGAGTCCGACTTGGCCACCTCCCAGGATGAAATGTCCAAAGTGCGTAAGACTTATCTGACAAGGAGGCTGAGCTCGCGAAGATGACATCCGAGCTTGACGAAGTAAAGGCTGAACTGGCGGGATCTCAGAAAGCCCGAGACGATCTTCAATATGAGGTCGACAGCTACGCGGCACGCCTGGCCTCTGCCAAAAAGGACTTCCTGCTTTCTGAGGAGCTTGAAACTGATATGACTCTGCTGATGAGCCAAGCTATGAAGGGGGGTTTTCAAATGCTATTGATCAGGTCAAGATGGTCGTCCCGGCTTTCGAAGTTTCCAGCATCGAGAAGGCACATCTGTATGATCTTGATGCCATCCCTAGATATACTCAGTATTTCAAGGACTTCAAAGCTGGTGTTTCCTTGCATGACAAGTACGTGGCCCCCGCTATGGATGAGGATGAAGAGAATGATGACGCCTCGGAGGAGCCAGCCGATGCCGTATTAAATCCGAAGGCATCCACTTCAAACCAGCCTGCAACTTGAGGCTACCTCTCGTACTTATATTTTGAGCAATTTTATTCGATATGGTTGTATTAACTTTGTCTCAAACTTTTACATTTGTGGGTACGGTTTTGTCAGGGCGAATCTATGATTCGATCCCTGAAACTTTTTGAATTTTTCGATTCTTAATTCTGATGTTTCCCTTAAATGTTTCGTTTGTGTTGTTGTTGTTGAATATTTGCCTAGGGTGTAGTCTTTTGGACTTAATTCCCCTGCTACGATGCTTTATAGGGTGTAGTCCTTTGGACTTAATTCCCTTATGCCCCTCCAAGTGTAGTATGAGTGCATGGCTCATGGTACACTTGAATATGAGTCGACCTAGCGTTGTACTGTCCTATAGGCTTAACTTTGCTATTTGGTCGGAGCTCGATTCGACTGTCGCACCTCGTCAGGCTTATGAACGGGTCGAATTAAATACCTTCTTATTCGACTGTCGCACTTCGTTGTGCTTATGCACTGGTCGAATAAGGTATCCATCGTGGGATCTTCCAACTGCCCCGCATCGTGGCTTATTGGCTGGTTGGGAGTGATATAAGAATTGTCATTGACTTGGCTTTATTCACTATTTTATTTTAACTCCATCATGTCTAGGATTCGTTGTTGGGGTTGACTTTTGCCTCTTTTATCTTTTAATCACATGAAACCGTAAGTAAGGCATAATCTGAAAAGGAAACCACTCAACTAAAAACGCATCAAAACCAATTGTCGTATCGACTTATTACAAATAACTATGAATGTAAAAAACTGCAAATGAAATAAAGGAAAAGTAGGTCAAACATAATATTTCCTGAGGTTGGTGGCGTGCCAAGTTCGAGGCACCGTGCTTCCATCCGATCTGCCGAGTTGATACGACCCTTTAGGATGGACTTTCAGAATCTTGTAAGGACCCTCCCAATTCGGCTCGAGCTTGCCTATTGGATCATGTCTGCTTGCCTCTTTTTTTCTCAACACGAGGTCTCCCACTTGGAAGTATTTATACTTCACCTTTGCATTGTAGTACTGCGAGATCTTCCTCTTGTAGTTAGCCATTCGATGCGCAGCAATCTCTCTTCTCTCTTCGACATTATCTTTCTCTTGTCGTAGATCGGCGGCGTTGGTCTCGATGTTGTAGGAAAGAACCTGAGGTGATGCTAGTCCAATCTCCGCAGGTATTACTGCTTCGCATCCGTAGGCCAAGACGAAAGGAGTTTCCTGCATGGCCGTATTAGGAGCTGTTCGATACGACCACAAAATACTAGGAAGTTGAGCTGCCCAATCTCGACCCTCATCTTCCAGTCGTTTCTTCAAACCAAACTTTATATGTATATTCGTTTGTTCAACTTGCCCATTGGACTGAGGTCGAGCCAGTGAGGTTGGCTTGTGCTCGATCTTGTACTCTTTAAGCCAATTTTGAACCCTTTCGTCGAGAAACTGAGTCCCATTATCCGAGATTAGATACTTATGAACCCCATACCTGCATAAGATGTTTTCCCAGAGGAATTTCTTGATGGTCGAGGCTCTGATGTCGGTAAGAGCCTTGGCCTCGACCCACTTGGTGAAGTAGTCCACTGCTACCACCACGAATTTGAAGTTGCCCAGGGCCCGAGGTAAAGGCCCAACTATGTCGATTCCCCACTCATCAAATGGCCATACCGATTCGATAGCGTTCATTTCCTGGGCTTGTTGGTGTGTTATCACATCGTGCACTTGGCAAGCTCTGCATCTCATCACAAGACGGTTGGCATCTCTTTGCATAAAAGGCCAAAAATAACCTGCTAGCTTACATTTTCTTGCCAGCATCCGAGCTCCGCAGTGATTGGCGTAAACTTCCCGATGTATTTTTCGAGCAGATATGCCCCTTCGTCCTCCGAGGCACATCGCAACTAAGGGGCCACAAAGGACTTATGATAAAGAACGTAATCAAACAGTGCATACCTGGAGGATTGTAGTCGGATCCTTCGGGCCTGGGACTTGTCCGATGGAAGAATCCCATCCTTCAAGTATAGAGCTATTGGGTCCATCCAGGTTGACCCCTGAGTGACCGGATGCACGTCGACCTCATCGTAACTCCGCTCTGCTAACATTTCGACCAGGACCTTCTTTTTTGACTTGAAATTTGATGTGAGTTTAGATAACGCATCGGCCCTTTTGTTCTCACTACGAGGCACTTGTTCGACTTGAACCGTTCTAAACTTTGACATCAACCCTTGAACCACTCTCAAATAATTCTTCATGGTTTCTTCTTTGGCTTCATATTCACCTCGAATATGATTAACTACGAGCTGTAAGTCACTATGTACTATCAGATTCTCGACCCCTAACTTGGATGCTAGCTTCAGACCTGTAATCATGGCTTCATACTCTGCCTCGTTGTTGGTGGCCTTGAATTCAAACCGAAGTGCATAGGGGAATTCCTCTCCCTTCGGACTGACCAGTAGTAATCCAGCTCCTGACCCTTCTTTACTGGATGCCCCATCGATATGAATGGTCCATTGCTCCTCTGGCACTTGCTTTTCTTGCTCTAGTTGAATAGATAATCCCTCGGCAATGAAGTCTGCCAGGGCTTGGCCTTTAACTGCTGTTCGAGGTATGAACTCGATATCATATTCAGCTAGTTCAACGACCCATTTCGCTAACCGACCCGACGTCTCAGGCTTGGTCAAAATTTGTCTCAAAGCCTGGTCAGTGACCACTGTGATAGGGTGTGCTTGGAAATAAGGCTTTAATTTCCTCGAGGCATGAACTAAGCCCAATGCTAATTTCTCGGCTGAGGAGTATCGGATCTCTGCTCCATGTAGTGCCTTGCTCACAAAATAAACTGGAACCTGTCCATGTTCACCCTCTCGAACCAACACTGCACTCACTGCCTCTTCACAAATTGCCAGATAAATCAGTAGTTTTTCTTCTTCTCGAGGTGAGGTCAGCGTTGGTAACTCGGATGAATAGTTTTTTAGGTCTTCAAATGCTTTCTGGCACTTGTCGTCCCACTGGAAGGGACTTACCTTCCTCAATATCTTGAAGAAGGGAAGTGCTCTCTGCGCTGATATTGATAAAAACGGTTGAGGGCCGTCGTACGACCTGTCAACCTTTGTACCTCTTTGATGTTACGAGGTGCAGGCATGCTTTTGAGCACGTCAATCTTGTCCGGGTTAGCTCAAATTCCGTCTTTCGATATCATATAACCCAAGAACTTACCAGACCGAACTCCGAATGTGCACTTCTTTGGACTGAGCTTCATATTCGCAGCCCGGAGCACCTCGAAAACCTCTCTAGCATCGATAAGAAACTGTCCCATAGACTTGCTCTTGATCAATAAATCATCAACGTAGACCTCCATATTATGACCTATCTGCCCTTTGAAGATCTTGTTGACACTACAAAAAAACAGCAGTTTTGCGACGGACATTATTTCCGTCGCAAATTTACGTTTGCGACGGATATTTTAAAGTTTGCGACGGGACACTTGGCGGGACCGATTTTTCCACTTGGCGGGCAATTTTGCGACGGAATTATTATTATTTTGCGACGGCCTATTCAATAAAATTTTATAAAATTATTTTATTATTCTGAATTTAGATAAAATTTGCGACGAATTTAAATTCCGTCGCAAAAACATTTTATTTTGACGGAAAGTTTTATTATTTTGCGACGGACTTCAATAAAATTTTATAGAATTATTTTATTATTCTCGAATTTGGATAAAATTTATGACGGAAAACGTAAATTTGCAACGGAATACTTTAATGGGACGACATTGTCGTCCCAAAAAAAACTTATCGTCCCAAAAAGTTTAACCTAAATTAGATAACGGAAGCCTCTCTCTTCTCTTCTTCATTTCTTTTTCATCCTGCAAGTCGAAAACAGAAAATCCGCCGCCTCTTTCAACTACCCACCCTCTCCTCCTCCGGTCACCACCACTACCACCACTCTTCCTCCGGTCACCACTTCTTCAACCACCCCCCTCCTTCCTCCGGCGCCGTGGCGGAACCACAACAACAACACACAGGGCCGCAACAACCAACCGCCTCTTCCTCCTTCCTCCGCCACATCTCCGGTAAGTCTTTATTGTTTGTCAAATTAGTTGCTTTTAGTTTTATTTTTGTCAAATTAGTGCAATAAAAGTGGTATGTATTATGTAAACGTAATCAATTTTCTTTTTTTCTGAGAATATGGTGATGAGATTTTTTTGTTGTTGATAAACTGGTAATGAGATTTTTCAGTTAGCTCTTTTTAATTTCTACAACATATATATTCGATGATAACTTAATTCAGTGCTGTTATTTATGCATCTATTGCTAGTTACTATTATTCGAACATCCTTCTGGTCAAGTGGAATTATTATGCTAATTGTTCTTAGTATATTCCGATGGAACTTAGTTGTTCTACCTTAATCACATTATAGCCTTAGGAAAACAGTACATGAACACCTTCTCAATCACACCCATCTTTCTGGCCTGTTGATAATAATGTGTCCTAAAGATCGATGTAGTTCCACTAATTGATTAGTGACTTCGATGCTGAAGGTGTATGTCATTTGAACATCCTTGAGATCTCTAGGACTTATTATCTTTTATCCAGTATATGCCCTAATGAATTCTGGTAACTGAATTTAGATCTTTTATATGTGTTTCCAAACACTGGCTGTCGTTGGGCCTAGACCTAAGATGTCTGGACCTAAATCCTCCAAAAACATGTCACATTTTTGGGCTCCATTTTCTGTATTCTCCACTCTAGAAAAGGCTCAAATCATAAATAACTAATACATTCGTCCCATTTCATTATCTAGTTTTAATCGAAAATTTATCGAACACAAACTAGCCCAAATGACTCCATCTCATTATCCACCCAATAACAATTATATGCATAAGTCTTTGAAATATCATAGCTACTCCAAGTTTTTTCATTGTCTTTGCAAAAGGTCTTTTTCCGTATGACGTCTAACACCACTATGAACTAGCAGGAAATTCATTAATTAAAAAAAAACACAGTCGAATGAACTAGCTTTGATATTGTAATGAGAAAAAGAAATATTATCCACTTACTTTGCTGCACTTTTTTTACAGTTTCCGAAGAAGGTGTTGTAGTTACTCGGCTTAGCAAACAAAGAAATTGCTTGAGGTCAGTGTAGTTAGAGGTGCTCATCAGAAATCTCAATAGTTGGGGATCTATTGCAAACCCGTGAATTCGAGATCTACTGAAAAATCTCGCTTTCCTTGCACATATTATTAATTAGTATAAACGCCTTTTATTATAATTGCATTTAGATTAGTATAAACGTCATTTTACGTGTCAAATAGATGTCGGTAGAGGTAGAGGTAGAGGTAGACGCGGTAGGGGTAGTTCGGGATGTTGGTTGAAAATGATGATAAGTATGTGGTTGAATTGGTTTGTTGAAAAGGGTCTTGTTCCTACCCGTTTGGAAAATGGTACTTGGGGTACTTTGTTATCCGGCAAAGCCTCCGAATTATTTTGACGTCGAACCTTTGACCATGAATCGAAAATTTAGGTTATAGTGTTGTTAGTTTCATAGTAAGTTGAGTAAAACTCGAGTTTGCAAAAGTGTTGAGACAACCTTCAAAGACTATTGTTAGTCTCATATTTTGTATGATATGATGTGTAGGATTGAAAATGAAGAGAATAGAACGGAGTTGGATGTAACGAGAGGTTGGATGCTAACAAGAAATTTAACCCGGTATTTGTGAATGGTGTGGAGGAATTCATAAAACATGCAAAGCGATTAGATTCGTTTCGGGCAAATAATGGAATGATGAAGTGTCCATGTAGTAAGTGTAAGAACACTAAATTTTCAATCGAACATGACGTGAGATTACATTTAACTAAATATGGGTTTTGCGCAAAACTACTATGATTGGGTGTGTCACGGTGAAGAGTTTCCCATTCCGATCAACGTTCAAAGAAGAACGGAATGTGAACCCTTATCGGGACATGGTTAATGACGCATTACGTGATAGGATTGATCACGTAAGAGAAGAATTTCTTAACCAAGAGGAGAACAATGAGACACCAAACCACGAAGTTGCATCATTTTTTGAAATCTTTGAAAACGCAGAGGAACTCAGATATGTGATGGAAGTAGTGTCTCTCCGTCATCGCAGCGGCTTCTAGGTTGCTCACTTTGAAATGTGATCACAACCTCTCTCACAAATGCGTTGACGGGTTACGGTTTGATAGGAGATATTCTTCCGAAGAATAACTTAATGACCTCGAACTTCTATCAAACCAAAAAGTTGTTAAAGGCATTAGAGCTACCCCACGAGAAAATACACGTGTGTCCCAGCGGGGTGTATGTTATTTTGGGAGGAGGACGCCTTGAATCTGGACAAGTGTCGGAAGTGTGACCTTGATCGATATAAACCAAAACGAACGCAAAGAGGTCAACGTGTGCCTAACAAAGTGATGACTTATTTCCCGATTGGACCTAGACTCCAAAGGTTGTGCGCCACGAAACATATAGGCAAGGAAATGAGGTGGCACGCGAAAACCCGAGGACAAAAGCGGTATAATGGCCCACCCAAGTGACGCTGAAGCTTGGAAGCATTTTGACCAAATGCACCCCGAGTTTGCTAAGGAGCCTAGAAATGTGCGGTTAGGACTTTGCATGACGGTTTTGCACCTTTTGGTAATTTTGGGAAGAACTACTCTTCTTTGGCGATCATGGTTACACCATACAATCTTCCGCCACTGGTTGTGCATGAAAAGACGATTTATATTCTTATCGATTGCTTGTACCGGGGCGAAAAATCCGAAAGGAAACCTCGATGTTTATTTGCAACCATTGATTAAGGAGTTGAAGTAGGCGTTGGAAAAACAGGGTTGTTTACTTACGATGTATCCACAAAACAGAATTTTCATATGAGGGTGCACTAATGTGGACTATCAATGATTTTCCTGCGTATGGCATGTTATCCGGGTGGACTACGGCCGTGTGAAAGCTTGTCCCTATTGTGGTGATGGAAACAAGTCGTTACGGCTCAAACATAGTGGTAAATGCACTTGGTTTGATTGTCATCGGCGATTTCTCCTGAAGACCATATTTTTCGCTTGATAAAGGTTTTTGAAGTCCAAACAAGTATGAACACGCGACTCCACCCGTAGATTGAGTGGTGAGGAGGTATGGGAATTTGTACAACACCTACCAAGCATCATTGATGGCTCGGTTCGGACTTGAAGCGGCTTAAAAACTCCAAGAATGGTTGGTGGAAAAGAAGCATTTTTGGGATCTTCCGTATTGGAAAACATTGCTTTAGCCGACATTGCCTGGATGTGATGCATATTGAGAAAAACTTCTTTGAAAAACTGATTGACACGGTTATGGACGTTAAAGGCAAGATCGCTTGTGGTCCAAAATCGCTAAAGATTTGAAAGAGCTTTGCGAAAGCGCCCGATTGTACACTTGTTCTTGACAAGCGAGAAAAGAAAAGTGTTGTGTGTGATGGGTCACCAAGTTGAAATTCCACGACGGTTATGCTTCGGACCTGAGTAGGTGCGTAGATCATGATCAATACATTCTCACGTGGTTTGAAAAGCCATGATTGTCACGTTTTTATGGAACGTTTGTTGCCGTTGCCGCTTCGAGAATTGATTCCGAAAAATGAATGGAATGCATTGACCGAGATAAGTCAATTCTTTCGAGACTTGTGTGTCGCTACCCTAAAAATAGAAGACGTGATTCGTTTAGAGAATAACATTCTTTGAGATTATTTGCAAGTTAGAAGATTTTGCCTCCAGCGTTTTTAACTCGATGGAGCATTTACCGATACACTTGCCGTATGAGGTCGAGTTGGTGGTCCGTGCAATATCGATGGATGTATCCATTCGAAGGTTTTTGAATCACTTAAAACAAAAGATTGGTAACAAAGCTTTCGTAGAGGATCAATATGCAATGCGTATTTGTTGGAAGAGATTTCAAACTTCGTTACTATGTATTACGATGATCATATTGAAACAAAAGCAAAGAATCTTCTTTGTTGGTGAGACTTCGGCATCGACAATCGTTTGATTTACGAGTTATTCCGTGATCATAATGGTACAACAAGCCGGGAAGTGCAAGACGAGGTTCTTGGATAATAAAGAATATGACTTTGTGCACAAGTACGTATTGTCTAATCATGAAATCATGAAACCGTATGAACTGTAAGTACCTCATTACTACATATATACAATGCTTAACAGTTTTTTCTGAACAAATATACATTAACTGACAAAATGATTCATTCTTAGATTGTTCGAGCAATTTATTCGTGTTCAACAGCCTCAATTGACATCGACAGATATTTGGAATAAACATGAACATGAATTTACCAAATGGTTTGGACAACAAGCATCATTGTTGAATGATGATTTGCTAAAAGCTTTGGCAAGTGGTCCTTCTCGTCAAGTCAAAACTTGGAAACGTTATTCGATTAATGGCTACAACTTTCGGACATTCAACCGGGCAAAAGCGATATTGGTAAATCTTCAGTCAACAACGGAGTTTGTGTCAGTTCCACGGAAGGTGCCGACTATTATGGCACTTTAAATGAAATCATTGAGTTGGTGTATTACGGATAAACCGTTGCAAAACTGGGGTTTTGCGACTAAAAAATGCGACAAAGAAAAATCGTCGCAAATCCGTCGCAAACTAGGGTTTGCGACGGAATAACCCTTGTTTTCCGTTGCAAAACTGCTGTTTTTTTGTAGTGTGACCGCTCTCTAATAAGTGGCTCCTGCATTCTTTAGACCGATTGGCATGGTCACGAAACAGAACGTACCGAACTCTGGGATAAAGGTGGTCTTTTCCGAGTCTTGGGGGTCCATAAAAATCTGATAATAACCCTTGTAAGCGTCTAGAACCCGAATACCTCAAAACCCAACGTCGAATCGACCAGCTGATCAATCTTAGGCAGTGGATACGAATCTTTAGGGCATGCCTTGTTTAGATCCGTGAAATCCACACACATCCGCCAGCTCTCGTCTGGCTTCTTAACTAAGACCGGATTCGATAACCACTCCGGGTAGAATATCTTCTTGACGATGCTAGCAACTAGCAACTTCTCTACTTCCTTCTTTACCGCCTCTCCTCTCAGGGGCAAGGTTTCTCTTCTTCTACCGTATTGGCTTCTTCTTCGGGTCGACATTGAGTCGATGTACTGCAATATCCGACGAGAGACCTGGCATATTGTCGGCCTTCCAAGCGAACACATCTCGGAACTCGACCAGGAGGTCGACCAAGGCTTTCATGTCGGGGTGTGGTATCCACTTCCCGATCTGTACTCCTTGGCCTTCTTCTTCCTTCCAAACGCAGACTTCCTCTATCGGGTCGATGGAGACCCGGCTCTTATCTTCCTCTTCCTCAGGGATTAACTCTTCGACCAGCACCTGTCCAACACCTTTTCCTTTTATCGTAACCAAACTGCAACCCCTGGCCACTTCAATATCTCCCTTTACTTCATAGGAGCCGTACCAGGTGGGAAACTTCATGCTGTTGTGGAAGGTGGAAATAATGGCACGGAGGTCGAATAGGGCGGGTCGACCTAATATCGCGTTGTAGCCCGATGGGGCTTTAACTACGACATAAGTCATTTCCATCGTTCTGCCCCTTTCCCCATCTCCCACGGTGGTCAATAAATTTATCGATCCGACAGGATGGACGGCCTGTCCTGTGAATCCAAACAAAGGGGTTGATAACGGCACAACGTCCTCATCTCTCAACTTCATGGCTTTGAAAGCTGAGTAGTAGAGGATGTTGACTGCACTTTCACTATCGACACAGACCCTTTTTATCAGGCCTCTGCTTATTACCGCCTCTATCACCAATCCTTCACTGTGATTCTGAGAGCTTGGAATATCATCCTTGGGGCCATAACCCACTTCCGTTGTGAACCTAAGCCTTTTTGCTTCCTTCGCTCTGCTCGGGGATTCTCGATTGGACCGAGGACGATCTGACTCGTGCTCAGCAACGATTGTATTGACATCATACCCGATGCGATTATCCCCATAGGGATCCCGATTCTGATCTTCCGTGCGATCGTCCCTTCGGTTATCTCTGGGCGTCCGCTCAGACGACCCCTCTCGACGCCTCTGATTACCCCGACGTGGTGATCGGTCTCTCCCGCCATTATAATTCTTTCTCTTATATTCTCGACGCCCCTTAGGCTCATCTTTCTGTGATCTGTTGACCACCTCATCCAACCGACCTTCCTGAATGCAGGCATCGATGTCTCTTTTTAGATCGAAACACTCTTCCGTGTCGTGCCCCACATCCTTGTGATAATCGCAGTATTTGTGGGTGTTCTTCCTCTTTTCTGGACTTTTGGACATCGGTTTGGGAGTTCGTGCAATGTTTTTCTTGATCATGATGGCCAACACCTCTCCCCGAGATCGATTGAGAGGAATAAAATCTTGGTCTTTTAAGTTTCCCTTATTTCCTAGCCGATCCGTGATCGGAGCTGTCAATCGATCGAATACATTATGCTTCCTTTCACTGCTTTTCCCATTAGACTGACCTTTGGTCTGGCCTCGGGCATCGTTTCTCGAGTTGAGGCCAAGTGAAAGGGTGTGCAGACGCACTGCCTCTTCACCTTGGCAGAACTTGTGGACTATGTTCACACATTCGTCCATGTCTTGAGGCATCTTCTTAGAAAGCTTGTCGTATAGCTTCATGTTACGCAGGCCTCCGACAAAAGAATTGACCTGAAGTGCATCACTGGCATTATGCACCTTCATAGCTTCGAGGTTAAAACGCCTCATGAAGTCGATAGTCGACTCTCCCTTTTCCTTCTTGATATTCATGAGGTGAGTGGCACTGAGGTGTAACTTCTTGTTTCCGATGAAAGCATCTCGAAACTTCTGCCCCAACTGTAGGAAACTAGAAATTGACCCAGGTCGTAGCTTATGAAACCACTCCCGAGCTCGACCCGTAAGTAAGGTATCGAAGGCACGACACTTCATGGCATCATTAGCATTCCTTAATCTCATCAGTGATATGTATCGATACAGGTGATCATCTAGGTCCGTGGTACCATCATAGGGCTCCATCTTCGGTGGCTTAAAGGATTCTGGCATCGATAATTCCTCTATCTCGGAGCTGAATGGTGATTCGAGCCACTCTGTGACCTGATCCTTACCTACGATGCGGTTAAACTCGTTTCGAATACTATCCTCGATTTGCCTTTGGTGCTTCTCCTGCGCAGCACGCTTCTTGGCATTGGTGATGCTGACTTCTACTTCATCCTCACACTCTTCCCGAGAATCGACAGGCTTCTTTCCCCTTGAGTTTTCAGGCTCTTTTCGACCCGGTGGGTCTAAAGGGTTCTTCTCATCAGTGGTGTTATAGATCCCCTTATCTATGAACGCTGATGCCACCACTCGTTTCAGGGCGTCTTCATCCAGAGACGCCAGGTGATCAGCCATGTCTTGCAATTGTGGGGGAAGCTGAGGCTTCGGCGGTTGTGCAACTGCGGGTCTGGATCCAGTGGGGATTTCAGGATCCTGGGTTTGTACCCCTGCTGGATCTACACCCATGTGATCTTCAATCAGCAGATTCTTACTGCCCGTGGGCTTTTGTCTCGTAAGTGGCGGTGCCATCGCGATATCCTTAATAATTCACCGGTAGAAGACCCTCCTTCTAGTGCCAATGACGATGCTAAATTAAGCACCACTGATTTAACAGGGCCAAATAATCTAAGGATGAACTAAGAAGAATATGGACGGCTAAAATAATAAAGAGAAGATTCTTTTAGGTTTTGCGGCTGAGCCCAAGAATGTATCTAGGGTTGCTTACGTATCCTGTGTATTGTCCAGGAATCAAGCCATACGTAGTTCCTGGAGTTGTGTATTTATAGGCATAAACCTGTGATAAACCCTGAATCATAAGTCGGTGATGTCTATTGACGTTAATAGCCCTTATTGGGCCTAACCCCTTTCCCAAATAATCCCATGGATACTGGGCTTGTGAAGTTGGGCCGGACTCCTGGTCTCGACTCGAGTACCTCCGACATGGACGTCCAAGAAAGGACACTTGTGTAATCCGTTGGCTATTATGGTCTTCATTGACACCTGTCTTATTCGACCCGAGGTGATTATGATAGGCTTGGGTTCTTTAAAATGCCAGCTGGACCGATCAGATAATTCCACGTGGAGGGGTGAAATCCCGTATCGTCAATCACAATTAAACTTGCGTTAATTGATGATCACAA
The DNA here is from genome assembly GCA_026214975.1 of Gentiana macrophylla. NCBI lineage: Eukaryota > Viridiplantae > Streptophyta > Magnoliopsida > Gentianales > Gentianaceae > Gentiana > Gentiana macrophylla. The sequence continues at coordinate 77,109,465 of CM047816.1, read as the reverse complement.
GCTTCTAACCAACATAACTACGATTTAAACCACGAGAATAACAAAACTCGATCAAGAGCCAAAACTAGGGCTTTTATTACCTTTTCAAAGTCCAACTTTTCTGTACCAAAACGTTCCTCTTGTCCCGCTGATTCCGAATCTGTAATTTGATCTGAAAACCATCGAAAAGTTTGTGAGAACTTTGGAGAAGTTTTTTTTCCTCTGACGATACGGGGTTTCACCCCTCCACGTGGAATTATCTATTTGGTCCAGCTGGCATGTGGAAAAGTCCAAGTTTATTACCCACCTCGGATCGAACAAGATACGTGTCAGAGAAGACCGCAGCCACCAGAAGATTCTGTAAGTGTGCCACCTCGAACACCCATGTCGGTGTTATCCGAGTCGATGCACGAGTTCCAGCCCAGATTCCTAAGCCCATTATCCAAAGGGTTGCTTGGGCAAGGGGCCAGGCCCAGTAAAGGGTATTTATGTCAATAGACCAAACCGCCCTAAGTAAAGGGCAGAAGAAGGACATGTGCCTATAAATACACAGCTCCAGGAACTACGTAAGGCTTGATTCCTGTACATTACACAGGATACGTAGGCAATCCAAGATACATTCTTTGACTCAGCCATAAAATACCAAAAACACCATCTTTACTACATTTCTAGCCATTCGATCCCATTACAGCTCATCCTTAGATTACACGTGGCCCTGTTAATCCGGTGGTGCATTATTTAGCATCATCATCCTCCCTTGGTGGCTTTCTGTTTTCTCCCTAATTTTCTCAGAGCAAAGTTCGTGTAAAGCAAATGAACCCAATTTCCTGACAACTCCTTACTTAATGGGAGTTTATTTTCCAAAAATAACTCCCACCATTAATCATTATAATTAATTCCATTAATAACATAATACCCCTTGTAATATATGTATTTCAAAAAATACATATATAAAATAATTAAATCCATAATTAAAAATAAATATAATACTCCGTTCTAGCAAAATGACACATCTGTCATTTTCCGAGAATCGGGGTACTACATAATTTCACACCCTTTATCGAGAATTCCCCTAGAGTCAATTGTACATATGGCATTGTAACGATCGCAACAACAAAAAACTCAAGGAAACGATTTACGAGACAACTAATTATTTGGCGGGTAGTAGGGTGGGGAAAATGTTAATGGAGAGTGTGGAGGTGGGTGAGTGGATGTGGTGTTTTCTTGTAAATACAAAATTTATGAGGAGAAAAAATAATCATCTGGGATGGGGCGGTGACGGTGCGATACAGATAATTTTTAAATTTCCTTGCATCCTTTATATAAATTATAAAATATCTACAACATTTTTAATAAATAATAAATGTTAAGAAAACCCTGTATTTAAGAAAACCATAATAAATGTTAAGAAAACCCTAATAAATATTAAGAAAACCCTTTATGTTTAAGAAAACCCTAAATTTTACCGTGTTGTGCTCTTTATAATAATTTTTAAATTTCTTACACTTTTTATAAATTATATAAAATATATACACCATTTTTTTTTTGAAAAAAAATATACACCATTTTTAATAAATAAAAATAATGTTTCATGTGTTATAAATACACTCGTATTATGTGGATGTCCATTAGATATAATATCTATTCCACTGTGTGAAATACTAGCCTGCAACTAGTTTATCTAATAGCTAAATCTCGACGCAAATACGACAAAATGGATAATACCGACGTAAATATATGGTGTAATCGACAGATGTATTAACACCATAAAACCACGATATAATATATCGTATCTCATTGTTGAAGCGATGCATCACGTTGGATAATTATCCGGTACGACGTTTAGATAATATCGAAAAGGGATAAGGCTAGCCGCCATTTGAGGTCGGCTCCTAGTTTGCATATATATGTATATGAGATAGTTGAGCAAGGATATACATACACTTCCACCTTTGAATATATACAGAGAATACTAATAGAAAAGTGATTAATTCCTTTCTTTTCTTCTTGACTCTACAGTGAAGAAACAAAGCATCCAAAATATTTTCGTTCTACTTTGTTGTTGTTAGTGGTTATTTGATAACACGTTATCAGCACGAGTCTCTATCGATTGAGCCGTGTAATTAAAACCTCCGTATTTCAGATAAGCTGCACGTTTATCAGTATCATCATCCATGGTGCTGTTATGATCCTCGGTACTTTTGCTACCAAAAAAAAAGAAAAAAAAAATCAAGTTATGTTTCTCTCATCACTTCTTCTTTTCACCTTTTGTGGTTGTTTCATGGCATCAACAACGATAACATCTGAGAGATGGTGTATCAACAAAAACCAATTCGGATGGAGCGATTCCGAGTTCCGAGTTCTGACTTCCGAATTCGACGGAGACGATTACGGTTACGGTGTTCTATTGCTCTCTTGCTTCATGTAGATTAAATCAATCATCAGAGGAAGTGATTATTCCACTTTCTGCACCAATATTGATGATCAGAGGAACTGACCCGGCTGTTCAGTTGGAATAGAAGAAGGAAATTTATTTATGGAAGAAAAGACTATGGTGCAGCCACAACCTCTTCATTTGAAGTGAATACGCTTGTTGCAATATTGTGGTGAGCATCGGACGACTCTCGTTATTATACGGTATTCCGGTATATCGGTTATTCCGGTCTTCTATTATTTATTTATCGATGGATGGTTATAACTAATCGACGGTGATCGATGATTATCGGGATTTCTATATTGACACGCGTCTGAATATTCTATGGATTAATCTTATGCGCTATATGAATATCTATTATTAGCCGACTGAGTCAATAAATTATGATGTTGATCACCATTATAAATTATTGACTTTGATCGATCAATAATGGTGATCATGTTCTATACCTTTCGTAAACTATGGAGGTAAAAGTTTATTTCATTCAATTGATGTAATATAATCAATATATCATACGGTGATATTATATAAATTATTGAAAAGGATGATGCAATTACATTTCCTGAAGTGAATGTGTTCAAACTATTAGTTTGATGCGTCAAATTATATAAGTTCGTTCCCAGAAGTGAACCTGACTAAACTGTATATCTAAGAAGTGTCGGTGACACAAATCCATTCCCAGAAGTGAATGAGACGAAATGAAATATTTGAGGGGTATCGAATTACCCGAGTCCATTTCCAGAAATGGATAGGACCACTTAATGAAAGTATATAAGTTACACCAACTTTTATAGGTTCATTCCCAGAAGTGAGTGTGGCCTCATATATTTGAGATATATCAAACTACACGAGTCGGTTATCAAAAGTGAACGTGGCTAATTATAATTATTAAAGAAACATCGAATTATATTGGCTCAATCCCGGAAGTGAATTTGAGTAAATATAATTTACGATGTATTAGGTTGTACATGTCCATCCTCAGGAGTGGATGTGACTAAACTCGAAATTTAAGATATGTCATATACGACATGTCCGTTCCTAGAAGTGAACATGGATAGTTAATTATTTTAGATGTGTTAAGATACACAAGTCCCTGAAGTGAACGTGATAGAATCAAGATATTGTATACCGATATTTAAAGATGTATCGAATCACATCAGTCAGTTCCCAGTAGTGAACGTGACATAGATAAGGCTGTGATTTTAAAATCGTCATAATAAATTTCACCAGAAGTGAGTTGATGACCCTAAGGGAAAATGATACATCAATAGAACCCGGTATACTATGAGTTCGTTTTATAATTTATTATATATTAAATATATACATATATATTTATTTATTTATGTACTTACTTTTGCATCGTTTAGATTGGGCCCTGAAGACTGAGTCTTGTTGGACAATCTTATTCATAAACGAAAGAAAAAATTACAAAGAAACGAATACCAAACAAATGCGAATTACAATTGTAAAGAAACGAAAAGGATATATGATCCGAGCCCTGTGTTGCACACAGTTTCCTTAAGACTAATTCGCCCCCTCACCTTCGTGTGCCGTGAGCTTCAGCGGGACGTTAATCTCCCAGGATAGAACGGATAGCAATGACAGGAAGCACAACACCTTCAATTGCTTAAGAACCTTGTAGTTTGAACTCTCAGTTTTCATATAGAAAAGAAGTAAGAAGAAGCAGATTGCTTTGGTGTGTTCACTTTATTTCGAATCGAACAAAAAGAGTCTGCATTTATATAGGCTTTATTCTCGTAGAGAGAGCTAGAATCGATGGAATTCGAAGTGGAACAGCCTCAGCTTCATTACCACGAAATGAATGTCATTAAAGCTCAGAATTAGAACAGGCACAGTATGCCATAAGTGTTGTCAGTTGGAAGGTCACGATATATATGCACGATGTCGATGTCGGCGATATGCACGCGATGTCGATCACCAATTTTCAGCGATTCGTTAAAAAATAAAAGTTCGGGTTGCAAACCGAACCTTCACTGAGCCTATGAATCGAGTTGCATTAGTGTCCATAGACGCCGCGCTCGCACACAAGTTCAAGCCGAAATCCGTCCGCATTTGCACCCCCTTGCGCCAGCGTAGAGAGCGGTGTATAAAGTTGGTAAATTCTTACCACTACACTAAAGCAACATCATATATATATTGACTCTTTTCCTTCCTTCCTTCCAATGTGGGAGAAATTGGTTTCTCAATTTTCCCTTTAATACTAACACTTTTCATTCACCACTTAGGCCCAATAGGCCCAATATGACATGTCATTTAAAATATCCATTCTAACCATCATTTTCCAACAATCCCCCACATGAATGGAATAGTGTTTAAACCCTAACAAAGGCTCTAAGAATGAAATTGAGAGTTCGGCGGTAGATCAATGCATAGGATAGGTAGGTGTGACCCTTTGAACCTTCCCTTGATTAAATATGTTTACTTTACTGGCTTACTAGTAGACGCGATGTCTTTGAACTATTCTGCCGTTGATGTAAATGATGACATATCAACCACACTGCATCTACCTATCAACATAGGTTCTTGCGGTTATGTCCATTTTGGCCGTGGACATTTGCCTGGTTCAACAAGAGTTTCTAAGAATTGCGCCCTCACAATTCCCTTTGAAGCGGCCCCTCTTCTCTCTTACATAGGTGATTCTGTAATTCAGAATTTTCTCAAATCATTAAAAGCTCTTCTATGAGCTTATCCTCGTTCAATCTCACTGTTTCTTCATCTTCGGAATGAGCTTGAGGTTACCCCACGGTGACTTTACTTGGCAATTAGGTTTTCCCATTGAACCAAGATCTTGGGATCTCCAATCTACAAGGTTTCCTTCGCAAAAGTTTTATTCCATGGGCTTTAGTCCCATTCCTCTTGATGATTTTGCAACTACCTCTCTATTTAACCCTTTGGTTAGCGGATCCGCAAGATTGTCCTCTGACTTAACATAGTCTAAAGTAATCGTACCAGTTGAGAGTAGTTGTCTAATGGAATTATGTCTTCGGCGTATGTGCCTAGACTTACCATTATACATTATATTTTGTGCTCTTCCAATCGCTGATTGGCTGTCACAGTGAATACATATTCCTGGCACTGGCTTCGGCCATTGAGGAATATCCTCTAGGAATTGATGCAACCATTCTGCCTCTTCACCACATTTATCCAAGGCTACAAACTCAGATTCCATTGTGGATCTGGTTATCACGGTTTGTTTGGAAGATTTCCAAGACACGGCTCCACCGCCTAACGTGAATACAAAACCACTTGTGGATTTTGAATCCTTTGAATCTGAAATCCAATTTGCATCAGTATATCCTTCTATAACAATTGGTTCTTTTGTATAGTGAAGGCCATACTTACGAGTATATCTTAAGTATCTTAGTAACCTTACTATAGCTTTCCAATGTTCATGACTCGGATTACTAGTATATCTACTTAGCTTGCCAACAGCGTAAGCGATATCCGGTCTAGTACAACTCATTAAGTACATTAGACTTCCAATGATCCTTGCGTACTCTAATTGAGATACACCCTCACCTTTATTTTTGAACAAAGGCTGACTTTGATCTATTGGAGTTCTAGCTTCATTTGAATCATCTTTATTGAATTTTTCCAGGATTTTATCAATATAATTAGATTGACTCAAAATGAGACCACCAGAATTTCTTGTAATTCTAATTCCCAATATCATCTCTGCTAAACCCATATATTTCATTTCAAATCTGGCGTTTAACATATCTTTGGTAGATTTGATCATCTTATCATTACTACCAACTATCAGCATGTCATCCACATAAAGACATAAGATGACATAGCCATCTTTTGTTTCTTTCATGTAAATACATTTATCACATTCATTGGTTTTGAACCCCTTTTCAAGCATAACATGATCAAACTTTTGATGCATTTGTTTTGGTGCTTGTTTTAAGCCATATAATGACTTAACCAATTTACACACTTTCTTATCTTGTCCTGGACTAGAAAAACCCTCATGTTGTTCCATGTAGATTTCTTCTTCTAAATCTCCATTTAAGAAAGCGGTTTTCACATCCATTTGATGTACTTCTAAATTACGCAAAGCGGCTATAGCAAGTACCATCCTAATGGAAGTTATTCTCGTCACTGGAGAATATGTGTCAAAATAATCAAGACCTTCTTTTTGACTATAACCTTTTATTACTAGTATGGCCTTATATTTATCACTAGATCCATCAGGTTTCATTTTCCTCTTAAAGATCCATTTTGATCCTAGTGGCTTACATCCTGGAGGTAAATCAACTAACTCCCAAGTATGATTTTGCAATATAGAGTCTATTTCACTATTTATTGCTTCTTTCCACATTGGACCTTCTGATGAAGTTGTCGCTTCTTTAAAGCTTTGAGGATCTGTCTCTATCATATAAATGATAAAATCTTCACCAAAAGATTTTGCAGTTCTCGACCTCTTGCTTCTTCTTGGCTCAACCTCAGTTGTCTCTTCTTCATTTACTTGTTCAGAAGGGTGATCCTGAGCATGAACACGTTTTAATGAACTAGGTTCATTTGTTTTAGCCGGAAATACATTATCAAAGAATGATGCATTTCTCGATTCCATTATCGTATTTTTATGTATTTCAGGATTATCTGACTTATACACAAGAAATCGATAAGCACTACTGTTGTGTGCATATCCAATGAATATACAATCAACAGTTTTTGATCCTATCTTTACTACTTTGGGTGTAGTATGCGAGCACCTTTGCAAGGCACCCCACACTTTCAAGTATTTGTAAGAAGGTGGTTTACCTTTCCACAGCTTCATAAGGAGTTTTATCTTGTTTCTTTCGGGGTATCTTATTTAAAAGATAATTGCTAGAAAGGATAGCTTCCCCCTACAAGTTTTGTGATACTCCTGAACTCAACAACATTGAATTCATCATTTCTTTCAATGTTCGATTTTTCTTTTCAAAGAACTCCGTTCGATTGTGGTGACCATGGCGCAGATTATTTCATGAATAATCCCATGTTCGGCACAAAAATCACTTAGTGGTGCCAAATATTCACCACCTCTATCGCTCGAGTATTTTGATCTTTTTCCATGTTGATTCTCAACTTCTTTACGAATAGAATAAATTTATCTATCGCTTCATATTTTCCTTTTAACAAGTATGCATAGCAATATTTAGTGCGATCATCGATAAAGGTAATAAAATAATTATTTCCGCCTCTCTACGATTGCACAATTTTAAGATCACACACGCCGCTATGTATTAGTTCGAGTGGTTGCGTATTTCTTTCAACATTTTGAAAGGACGCTCTTTATTAATTTCGCTTCAACACAAGTTTCACACTTATGTTCTTTCTCAATTTTGAATTTGGGGATATATTTTAGACTTATTAATCTACGAGGAATCGTAATTAACATGTCCTAGTCTACCATGCAATAAGGAAGGTGACTCAACCAAGTAAGCAGAACCAGTAATATTATTATTGATATTGTTTGGCCTAACAGCCATTACATTCAGCTTGACCATGCCATTACATGCATATCTCTTACCGACATACATACCACTCTTAGTTAAAGTAAACTTGTCGACTCTAAAACAAGACGGAAGCCATTCTTATTCAACAAAGACTCAGGACACAGTTCTTACGCATATCCGGGACATATAGCACATTCTTGAGTTAGATGCTTGCCGAAGTCATCTTGAAATCACTTCTCCTTTTCCATTATAGCGAAGTAGCCGAGTTTCCCATGAACAAAGTCTCATTACCTTGAACTGACTCGAACTTAGTAAACACTTCCTGTCGAGCAAATGTGCCTTGTAGCTCCTGTGTCTACCCACCATTCTCTAGGATTTGAATCCACCATGTTCACTCTCGACACAACAAAGACAAAGATCAATATCTTCCATGCCTTGAACAATATTTGCTTCGAAACCTTCTTCTTTGGTAGCTTGCAATCAGTGATTTGTGACCAATCTTGTCACAATTGAAACATTTCCCTTGGAACTTAGGTTTTCAATGCCACCTTCGGTTCCAATTTAGCTTTTGGTCCCGTTTTTGATTTCTTAACAAACTTGTTCTTTTTCGAGCTTTGGCCATGTTCTACCACGTTGGCCCTTGCAAGATTCTGAGAGTAATTTCCTCTTTTATCAGACTTCTTATTGTCATCTTCAATACGAAGCCTACAACAAGATCTTCCATGCTCATTTCCTTTCGCTTATGCTTAAGGTAATTCTTGAAATCTTTCCACGCATTTGGTAATTTCTCAATAACACAAGCGACTTGGAAAGTTTCACTAAGCTCCATCTTTTCAGCTTGAATCTCGTGAAGAATCAACTGAAATTCTTCCACTTGTTCCATGAGTGGTCTAGAGTCCACCATCTTGTACTCCAAGAACCTGCCAACGACAAATTTCTTTGTACCTTCATCTTCGGTTCTATACTTTTTATCTAGTGCCTCCCACAATTCTTTTGCACTCTTTTTATCACAATAAACATCATACAATGAATCACATAAACAATTCATTACATAATGTCTACAAAGATAATCAGATTGTTTCCATTCATCTATGGCAAATGAAAATCTTGATCCGCTCCCCTTCCATTGTTGGTGGATCCTCGCTTAGGAACTTTGCCAGACGCAATGTTGTGAGATAAAACATCATCTTTTGTTGCCATCTCTTAAAATTCAGCCCATTGAATTTTTCGAGGCTCTCATCTTGATTACGAGCCGTCTTGGTTGACATTTACGAAATTTAACACACAAATTGATTAAATTTCCTTTCAACAATTTATAGAACAATTTTTAATTGAACTATACTCAATTCAACAAAAGATTCGTTTAGAACCCAAAACAGCTTGGTTTTAATAAAATAGCTCGCTTAATCAAATAAATTCGTTTTTAAGCGATTCGTTTAAAACATTTCGTTTAAAATTCATTTCGATTAAGCTTTCTTCAGTACAAAAATCAATCATAAATCTTATGAATAGCTTTTTTAAGATCAAAACTGTTCAACACAAGAACTAGCTCGATTCAACACAGTTATTGAAACTGTTCGTTCTCAATTTCTTCTCGTTAATGAACAAGAAATATCGAATTAGTCTTAAGATTGTTGGACAATCTTATTCATAAACGAAAGAAAAAATTACAAAGAAACGAATACCAAACAAATGCGAATTACAATTGTAAAGAAACGAAAAGGATATATGATCCGAGCCCTGTGTTGCACACAGTTTCCTTAAGACTAATTCGCCCCCTCACCTTCGTGTGCCGTGAGCTTCAGCGGGACGTTAATCTCCCAGGATAGAACGGATAGCAACAGGAAGCACAACGCCTTCAATTGCTTAAGAACCTTGTAGTTTGAACTCTCAGTTTTCATATAGAAAAGAAGTAAGAAGAAGCAGATTGCTGGTGTGTTCAGCCTATTTCGAACTGAACAAAAAGAGTCTGTTTATATAGGCTTTATTCTGTAGAGGAGAGCTAGGAACTGATGGAATTCGAAGTGGAACAGCCTCAGCTTCATTACCACGAAATGAATGTCATTAAAGCTCGAGACTGGAGCAGTACATGATGCCATAAGTGTTGTCGATTGGAAGGTCACGATATATGCCGCGATGACGATGTCGGCATATGCACACGATGTCGATCTGAATTTTCAGCATTCTGTTCAAAAATAAAAGTTCGATTCTTTGGTGTGTTCAAATTATTTAATCGAACAAAAATAGTCTGCTTTATATAGGCTTTATTCAGCAGAGAGAGCTAGGACTCGATGGAATTGAGTGGAATGACCTCGGCTTCATTACCACGAAATGAATGTCATTAAAGCTCGAGTGGAGCAGTACGTGCCGCCATAAGTGTTGTCGGTTGGAAGGTCACGAGTATATGCACAATATCGATGTCGGCGATATGCACAGTGATCGATCTGAATTTTCAGCATTCTGTTAAAAAAATAAAAGTTCAGGTTGCAAAACCGAACCTTCACTGGGAGCCTATGAATCGAGTTGCATTCGTGTCCGCAGGACGCGCGCTCGCACACAAGTTCAAGCTGAAATCCGTCCAGATTTGCACCCCCCCTGCGCCCGCGCGTAGAGAGCGGTGTATAAAGTTGGTAAATTCTTACCACTGCACTAAAGCAACATCATATATATATTGGCTCTTTTCCTTCCTTCCTTCCAATGTGGGAGAAATTGGTTTCTCCAATTTTCCCTTTAATACTAGCACTTTCCATTCACCACTTAGGCCCAATAGGCCCAATATGACATATCATTTAAAATATCCATTCTAACCATCATTTTCCAACAAGTCTAACATAAAAGATCATTTTGTCTTGTACACAAATTTGATTAGAAGATTTGATCACCCGAAGATGATCATTCATTTAAGGTATATAGTGATGGACCAGAAGCTCATCAGAAGCACTTGTATGCTCATAAAAGTGAATCTGAAATTCACAGAAATAAAAACAGACTCGAAGTCCATATGAATTGGAATGATGTTCCAACGAATGACCCGAAGTCTAAAGATAAGAAAAATCAGTAAGAACATCGTGACACTTCTTTAATTCTCGTAAAATGATTGTATTTATCGTTGCGATAATATGCTCCCGTAGTAGCAATTTTGAAAGAAGCGGTTTATATTCAACAAGATGGTTATCATATAATCATCATGAAACACGATCTATTTGGTTTTAACCATTCCCTGAAGCGAATGTCACTTGATTCGTGATATAAAAAGGATCAAATAGTACTTTGATCAGTTGTATTGGTAATATAAATTACTTGTGCATTAGTTTTCATAATAGGATATAGATAGCATACGAGTAATAGTTTTACCTTTGTTTTACTTCATAAACGTGTCTAAATTCATAAACTAGATCGCGATCAATATATCCCTGATGGATATCATAAACGTTTGTCTCCTTGGAGGGGAAGAATTGTCCACCAGAAGTGGAACAAAACGATATTAAATTCTAGAGGAATAATGAAAATCGATTTTCACGATGTGGCATAGAAAGCCACTGGTCGCGTACTTGTTGTACGGCGAAATATCCGGATAAGAATAATGAAGCTTCAACATCATAGTAAAGGCAATGTCATGACACAAATACTATATGTTACGGTCATTCTGAAGATGATCTAAATATGATAAATTTTGTTTATCAATTTTCTAAGTCACAAACGCAGTACGTTGTGCGGATATCTCCTGATGTGGATATTATATTGAGACATCGGAAGAATTTAAAAAGTGTCACAGATTTTATCTAACAAAGCAAACAAGTAATAAATTTATAAATCCGGTATTCCCCAAGTGTAGGGATCGTAGTATAGCGATTAATACCGGAGTCGATCTCAGGGAATCGAGGTTGTTTAATCTAGTTCTTATTAATTCTTCTAAGATTGCTACTAATTATTTATAAACCTAAACTAAAACGGAAAATAAACTGGACAGAGGATTGTCAGTCCAAAGCCAGGAAAGATCATTGCGAAGAAAAGTAAATAAAACAAAACTACAACTAAGAAAACGATAAAACTAACTATCAAGATAATGACTGAAGCAAATCAACATAGAACAAACATGATCCACCATCCCGCAACCCTTAATTCTCCCCTAGATTATCTTATGATGATTCAATCAAAGTTGTGGTTCACCTAATCAAAGGTATGAATTCCTACTTCCGTAAGTAATCCGTCTATCAATCTCATCATCTTCCGATCTATAGAGATTAACGCTCTCAAAACAAGGTGCAAGATTTATTAGATCTAACAACCTAGAAATCTAACCTATCAACTTCCGTTATGTCAAGGTTAAAAGTCTAATCTTTCCTATGGTGATCTAAGGTTTACACCGATTTCCATCATACGGTAAACATCAAATAGCAATACATCTTCCGATATCGATTGCATAAACAAATAAACAAAGGAAAGAAACAAACTTTAAATTAAACTCACAAAATATCCAAAGGAAGAAATAAAAGCAGCTCTTTGGAAAAGTTTCCCATGGCTGCTCCAAGTTCATAGCTTCAGACGACACCATGAATCGAACAAGAATAGAAAACGGAAACAAAAACCTAACTAATCAAGACCCCCACCTCCCCCGAAGAAAGTAGAGAACGCTTAGGTTTTTCTCTAATGATTATGTATCAATAAGAGTCAATAATGTGTGTTTTAGGGTTGAAATCGCTACCGCTATTTATAGGAAAAATAGGTCATTTCTTTACTTTATGTCGGTGTTGGGCGCCCGTCTGCACCTTCTCGACACCGATCTGGTGCCTCGGGCGCTGCGTTCACTATGGCGCCCAAACTCTCAGTATCAAACTTCCTCTCACAGGACGCTTGATCCACTTATTTGGACGCCAGTCCACTCTGGACGGGACTTGGACGCCCGTTCAGACCCTTTTTCTTCCAAATTCATCTTGATCTTCATTCCAACTTCATCTCTATCTCTTTCCTTTCCTTCCATGCAAATCATCACTTGAACATCTTTTAAGCTCCTTTCATCCCTCTCCATGACATGTAAATGTACCTTCAAAACCATAAAAACACGCAAAGTGTAAAACCATAGATAACTACCAATAAAATCACGAAATTAGCTCAAGTTTACACTTAAAGACTTTTAAAACCCATTTGCTCAATATTTCAATATAAAGCTCGATTTCTATGAGAAACATACGAGTATGGGGGAAATTGATATAAAATATATCCTTATAAAACGTATAAAATCACCCTTAACAAAAAGATACAAATCTCTTGAAGAGATAATATAGTTTTTCCTGATTGAGTCGATATCTCGTAATGTTTGTTGATACTCGTATAAATGGATACACATTGACATGTAGAATCCCACATAGGGATATCACATCGAAATGCTGAATCCCTCAAAGGGTTATTGTAAACCTACATATATATGACTTATAATGAAATGTTTTCCCGAGATTAGGGGGAGGAAAGTAAACTTGAAGTTTATAAATCTCGTGGAAAAACATTGTATTAATGCACATTTTATCACCGGATGCATTTAATTACTCTTGAAGAGTGAGCAGCTGCAAATGCTTTGGTTGGATTAAATGTTGCAGAAAAGTTTGTCCTAGAAGGATGATATTTGTCCCAGAAGGAAAAGTCTAGTAGGACATGAAATGATACGTATCAAATTAATGAAAATAACGCTATAAGTGTTAAAGACCAATTGGCTCGATGATTGAAAATTCCTCTGAAGAGGTTATAACTATATTATTTATGAGAACTCCGGAAGAGTACGTATATGCTTGAGCAGAAAATAATATAGTCTATGAAGCTCCGGAAGAGCAATGACATACTTCTGTTGAGTAATGGAATCATAAACCCTTGAAGAGGTCAAGGCTAGAAAATGTGAACCGGTGTTGATAAATAATATGTGTGGAACAAATAATATGCATTTGTTATACATACATGAGGTGGGATTAAACGAACCTGAAGTTCATTCCTTCGTGTTATTTTTGACCCCCGAAGAAAATGTAATAATTCCCGAAGAATCTTAAATTTCATAGTGTTATACTGTTGATTATGTTCAACGCTTAGAGCGTGAGAAACATATTAGCTCCAACATATATAAATCTCGTTGTGTGAGATAATGAATTAATGTTATCATCATTTGAAAAATGAGATACGATAATGAATACAAACACTTGGTTTATGAATGAGGTTCATAAAAGAGACAAACATGTTTAGAAATGTTGAAACCGCTGCTTACTATAGTGAGGCAAGCATGTTTGAAATGTCGTAATCGCTCAAGCGAATATAGTGCACAAGCACACAAGACGCTAGAAGCGTGCCTGAAGCATACAAGACGCTAGAAGCGTGCCTGAAGCATATAAGATGCAAAAAGCGTGCCTGAAGCTTATAAGACGCTGGAAGCATTAAATGCCTGAAGCATACAAAGTGTGTGAAATGCACAATATATGTTGCATAAGGTACCCCATAAGGGAATATATAGTTTTGATCTGAGAAAGTTTGGATATGTAATTAAGCTCTGGTAGAGTCACAAAAGATAACAGAGTATGAGTATTTGACTTATACTATTAAGATCCAATACTTGCACATGCAAGATGTCATTTGGCCCTGAAGACCAATGATTGTACTCTTTTTCCCTTTAACAGGTTTTTCCCACTGGGTTTTCTTAGTTAAAGGTTTTTAACGAGGCAATCAGTGCACGAGAGCACATATGTCATGAATCTTTTTCCCTTGGCTGGATTTTTTCCCATTGGGTTTTTCCAAGTAAGGTTTTTGGTACATGCCATATATGTTATACAAATCAGATCAAACGGAAAGCAAGTCAAGGACTTGTTGGTTACACAAATGATCGATGTTTATCGAACACCCCCCAAAGGCAAAGCCTCGAATTGGTTACTCTTCACCAGTGGTGGTACATCGATTACATGGTGCTAAACATAGCAAGATCTGGTCGCGATATCTTCTAATCATGGCAAAATAAGTAGCTACTCATGAAGCAAATGATCTTCGAAAGAAAAGCCAAATTGATGTTCAATTGAATCGGATCAGCGACAATCCGTAAGATTTATTCACTAAAGTATTAACTACCGCTATGTTCGAGTTTGATCCGGAAGATCGGGATGCACCAACCTCAAGACACGGAGAGATGTTCAAATCGGGGAGTAAAAACACGAATGAAGGTTACATCTTTCTTTTCCTTCATTATGAGTTTTTCCCACGTGGTTTTTTTTTCATAATGAAGGTTTTAACGAGCGGATTCTTTGTGGATGGACATCGAGAAGTGTTATAAATACACTCGTATTATGTGGATGTCCATTAGATATAATATCTACTCCATCATGTGAAATACTAGCACAGCGGTAGTTTATCTAATAAATAAATCTCGACGCAAATACGACAAAATGGATAATAGCGACGTAAATATATGGTGTAATCGATGATATATTAACACCATAAAACCACGTATAATATATCGTAATCTTTGTTAGACGATGCATCAGTATTGGATAATTATCCGGTACGACGTTTAGATAATATCGAAAATGGATAAGGCTAGCCGCCATTTGAGGTCGGCTCCTAGTTTGCATATATATGTATATGAGATAGTTGAGTAAGGATATACATACACTTCCACCTTTGAATATATACAGAGAATACTAATAGAAAAGTGATTAATTCCTTTCTTTTCTTCTTGACTCTACAGTGAAGCAACAAAACATCCAAAATATTTTCGTTCTACTTTGTTGTTGTTATTGGTACTCTTAGCACAGACCTTACGTGTCATGTGTGCGTCCAAGCCATCGGATGATCTGCTTGATTGATTGATCGGTGTTAGATCTATATTATAATATAGATCTAACACCGTCAACAATCTGCAGATCATCCGACGCGTGCTTGGATGCTACATGTACGCAATTGTCAGACTATCATTTCCGTATTTTATAACATGCCCTTTATACAAATTTCCCCTAGAATTAATCCAATAGTCAAAAACGGGTGAAAAGAAGGGCGGCAACTTTGCTACACTGCTCTGGATCTAGCAGATGTGTTCTGGCATTATCGCCATCCATAGTTTGAAGGTTTTTGTTTTGTCCGAAAGCATAACGATAAGGATCAAGGACATATCCATCCTACTGGTGAAGGTTTTGAAGCCCATTTCCAATAGGTAACGAAATAATTTTTCTTTTCACTGTCCTGTTTTTGTTTCAGTTCTTTTAAGTGCTTTGTGAGTGAAGTAGGACACTGAATTTAGATCTTTGTTACTGTTCCCAAAAAAAAAAAAAAAAAAGATCTTTGTTGATGCCGCTGATTAAAGTGCAAATCGAATCAAAACAATGTTATCTTCAATGCAACCCAAGTTCAAGTCAAGAAGGGTATCTTCAATTCGTGATTTTCCTGAGGGTTTTAACCTGATACCTAAAGCTGAGCAACATGAGATTCAGGACTGCCTTTATTTAGCAGGGAATGATGATTATGCCTATCCCTTTACGCCCGACGTTAAGATACTCAATCAAGATTCAAAATTTCCTAGTGCTGTAGCTGCAGTTAAAGTTGGGGAGGAAGATTCATTTGCAAATGATTATAATTTTGTGGGTAAGATGGAAATGAATTCTAATGTGGAAGATATTATTCATAGTTCAATGCCTTCTAAACCTTTGCCAAAACAAAGGAGAGTGTCAGCAGTTCGTGATTTTCCCAGGTTTTGTGGACGGGGTTTTGAAGATGAAGATGGTGATATGTTACTTACTGATAATAGCTTCAACAGCCAATCGAAAATTCTGGGAGGCAACCAAATCAAAATGTGGTGCTCAAGGGAGAAGAAGAACAAGGGACATAAAGGAGCCAATCTTTTACAGGCAACAGTCAGGTCTAATAAGATGTATTGTCCACAAGGAAAACAGACGTCAGAATCGGAGAAAAGGGTAATTGTGCTAGCTCTAATGGCTGCTGGCTGCATCAAGATTTCCGGCAAGAAGCTCGGGAAAGTCCGAGGTTCTAACACAAGGGAAATATCTAATAAGATGTATTGTCCACAAGGAAAACAGTCATCAGAATCTGAGAAAAGGGTAATTGTGCTAGCTCTAATGGCTGCATCAAGGTTTCCTTGAAGCTCAGGGGAAATCCGAGGTTCTAACACAAGGGAAATATAATACTGGCAAGAAAATCTTGAAGACAGACCGGTCAGATTTATTGGTGTATTATCAACAATTAGCCGAACCCTTTCGGAATTTTGGATTGATAAGCATTAGATGCAAAATGAAGTTCGATTTAATCTTCAATTTCATGCTGCCTTAGTATTTAGATGAATTAGTAATACAATTTCGTTTCTTCTTCGTTGTTTTATAGGTTTTTGCAATATCTTTACTTATGAAGTGTTAAACTACAAGTGAATCTACAGAATTCACTTTACTTATGAAAATTTCTTCTCTTGGGAGAAAGCTAAGAAGAATCAAAGATATCAGAAGCATTTTCATCAGAATATCTATGTTTTCTTACGCCCTTCTCGTCAGTGGACTACTTTCTTTTATGAGTGAGTGGTTTGTTTAGATGAGAGATATGATGCAATAATAGTGGACACAAATCCCAATCCATTTTCATTTATCAAAAACAGATTCCTTTTTACAAATATATCCTTGACAAATGGATCATGAATATCAAATGATCTAGAAAGGAGGGACGATAATGTCTCCAATGTTCTTGTGCCATGGGTCAGACAAGTGAGCAGCTAAATTCTCTAGGGGCCCTGTTCCTGGGTATGCTGATTGTTGCACACAGAATCCAACAAATGCCAACAATGCCAAACGTCCTGTGAATCCAAAAGACAAGATTTTTAATCATTCTATGCATATCAAGATTGCATCAGGGGTTGGGCTTACCATTCTTGATCTCTTTGACTTTATACTCTGCAAATTTAGCAGGGTCTTTGGAGTAGCCTAAAGGATCAAAAGCTCCACCAGGGTACTTCTTTTCTCAGGATCTTTCTCCATGCTTCTTTGATGCTCAACAAAAGCAATTGCTAAGAATTCAATGGCCAAGATTGTAGGAAGGGTGCCCCATGGAACTGGATTCCCTAAGTAAGTTGCTTGTCCTCCAGGAACAGCTGCCCATTCTTGAGCTTTTACCCAGTTTCCCAATCCTAATGCCTCTGGAACCAAAATCCTGGCTGCATGCAACCAATTTCAACATACAAAAAATCAAACCCACAAAATCCCACTTAATTTATTATATGCCAATAGCCAATCAAATCAATCATGCATTAGAACGAGTCTTACCACAGCAAGCATAGCCCATCTGCAATGGATCAGTTCCGATTCTTTGTACCTCTCCAAATTTTCCGGGACTTCACCAAGACGAAGCGGGTCGAATCCAAAGTCTCTGTTTAATCACAAAAAAGGGTATAAATCTCAATTTTCAACAGTTGTATCTGTATCATTACTACTCGATTGTTATATAATAGACACTACAAAATCGATTACCCGGGAGCGGAGCCATCAAGGTAAGGAGGTCTAGGTTCACCAGGCATCCAATCAGCAGTCATGGAGAACTTGGAAGAAGTAGAAGCAACATTAGGCAATGACAAAGCTGAGGCGAATTTGGACTTAGAAGAAGAGAGTAGTGATGGGCAAACTACAACTCCACAGCTCATCAATGTATTCGCAGCAGCCATTTTTTCTTTCTTTTCTTTTTCTTTAGTTTAGAGAGAATTTTCTGAGGAAGAAGAAGAGGGTATTGATTGATCAAAGTATATGCAAGATTTTTGGGGGGATATAGGCGAATCCAAATATCCTGTATCATTGGCTAAGAGGTTGTATATTCTGCTTTGTTATTGGGCCACGTGTGATATTACAATATCCTTTGGAATATTGACGTGGAATATCTTGTGGATGGAGTTTAATGGCTGTGGTTTCTGTGTTGTATGTTAATGGATCTAAAGGGAAAGGATTCTGACCACATAAGTGAAAAACTGTGTGGAAAACCAGTAGAATGGGACCACTTTAAATGTAAAGTCTCACGTCAGTAAGTAATTGAATGCTCACTCTCATATAAATGTGAAATATAAAAGTCTTGTTAATTCGGGTTAGTATTTTTGCACTGCCAAAGTGACGGGCTGGTGCAAGGAGTTACCGACTTTATTTATATTATTTAAGCACTTCTGAATCCTGGAGTGCAGGGCGTTATATTAAATGTTGTACTTCAATTGGTTTTCTGGCATCAGATTACACCAATAAACGCATAATCAAATCTAGGAGTTAGTTAACATTCTCATCATTCTGTCGAATTCTATCGCGTAGGGTTGGAGACGCCCCATGGGCGAGAGAAGTCGCCTTTTAAAAAAAAATTGAAAAAAATAAAATAAAGTATTACATTATCAATTTCCCATTAAAACATGTATTTATTTGTCAAACACATAGAAAACTTCAGCCCAGAACGGATCCGAAAATTTGTTTCAGTTGTGTGGGGTGTGTGGATCTGATACTTTGGCCTTTCTGTAAAAATCTGCTATCGAGGCAAAGACAATTTCTGACTACCACTCCGTTGTCGAAATACCACCGTTTTTCGCGTTTTAGGTGTTTTGGAACCTAACTAAACCCTAATTGGGAAGGAACCCGATAAAGGGATTTGTGTCACTTTAAGATAGTCTTGGCGTTGTGGAGAAAAAATGGGAGAAAATCGCGATTAAAATCGTGAAAATTGCACTAAAGTGGTATTTTCACATTTTACCACAGAAATGGGTGGTATTCCCAAAATAATCCCCACGGGGATACGGATTATCTGAAAACTTAACCGAACCGAGGTCATCTGGTTAAATTCGGTTCGGTTAATAATACTTTTGGTTTGGTTTTGGTTAGTATTATAGAGAAACCGAAATTTTCGGTTCGGTTACGGATAACTCTATAAATTATTAATAACCGAACCGAAAACCTAACCGAATAAAAAACCAAACGGTTAACCAAAATTGAATAGAAAATTGTAACCAAAATGTCTATAATTAACTTGTATTACAAGTATTCGTAACCAAAATATAATAAGCGTTTATGAAAAATTGCATATAACCGAACCGTTGTCCGAACAATTTTTTAACCGAATTAAAAGTTCGAATAAAAACCAAATCGTTTATACCCGAATAGAATTGTTATTTTTATTTCTATTTTTGGTTAACCGAACCGAACCAAACCGTATATTTCAGTTCGGTTCAATTCGGTTACCTATAACAAACGGTTCGGTTTCGGTATCGAATTTCAATTAACCGAAAATTTCGGTTCGGTTTCGGTAAGACCATTAACCGTGCATCGAACCGAACCGTCAGACACCTTGTGTCATTGAGTGCAAAACTACTTTTTTAATTCGAAATTTGTTTGATTGAATGAGAGCCTAATACATCTTTTAACCACAAAACTATATTTTTTAACAACTAAACTATATCGTATTAATGATAAATAAAATTATCATATTTCACTCGGGTCATGTGACCCCACATTTACCTATGAAGATCCGCCCATGCTTGAGCCATAAATAATTCAGTAACTACTAAGGGCATCTCCAAACTTTTACATTTTCTTTTACACCATTTTATCAAAATGATGTCACTTCTCCACTAACCATCTCCAACCATCTTACACCAAGAAGAATATTTCAAGAATATTACATATGTTGGGTCGACCCAACACCAAATTTGGCGAAAGAGAAAGCTTTTACACCAAACTGGTGTAGCCTTGGAGCAGGAATATTACACCAAATTGGGGGATGGGGGAAGGATCCGCAAACGTTGGAGATGAGCTAATATCCATCGTCCTCGTTTATACAAAAATAGTTGATACAAATTACCACGTTCATATGTATTAACATTATATATTGGTAATGTTTACCACTTTTAAAATATGGGTATTACAGTCTCACCCTCTTAAGGAACTCATGTTCTCGTCGGAACCTTACAAGATGATTCTAGAGTTGGCATACATTGCCTCTCGCGACATGACACTTAGTTCCAGATGGTAGTCGGCTTTGATACCATCTGAAACACTCGAGAACTCGGGCCTAGACGTCTAGTAGTGCTACTTGAACCATGATGGATCAAATAACTACTTAAGTCTATTGTCCTCGCTTGACCTAAGATAGTTAACCCAAATTATCTAGTTTATTATGTATCAACCATATATCTTGATAATGTTTATTCAAAATTTTCAATGTATAATATTACATCAGTTGTAGTTCCCTGGTCCGAAGACCAGACTAATACACAGGTACGGGTCGTTGGGTCGTGCCTTGTAATTCATACACCTCAAAGCATGTAAACCTTAAACTATCAACGTGTAGATATCTTAGCTACGCCATAGCAATAAGTTATACTTTCCTTGTTTGTCCCAAACTTCATATCTTCAAACTCAAAACAATCAAAGTAGATCTATTAAATAAGTCCACACTAGGCAACCAGTCAACACATCAAAGTAGATCTATTAAATAAGTCCATAAACTTGTTTACAATCACAAACCATCAAATATACACTATAAGTTGAGACATTTGGCTTCGAAGTTTTTTAATCAAAAGAAGCTAATTAAACAACTCTACAAACACCCACATGTTTCTTTAAAGTCTTCGTGTATCTTCCTCAAATACCTGCCCATCACTTAGATAATGGGGAGATTTCAATTAAAAATGGGGTGAGCACTCTAAAGTACTCAATAATTTAATTGGATATTTGTTTAAAATGACTGATTTTGAGACTTAATTAGACACTTAGGACAACTCATAAAAGATAATCGTTTATAACTACACATTATATTTAACTTTCATAAATTACCCATTTTCTCATTAGCACAGCAAGGTCCCATCATTTCAGAGAAAATATAATTTTAGGTCACTCTATCACTCCTTATTTCATTTTAAGCCGTGTCAGACATGACATTTTTTTAAGTCCCCCGTGCAATTGTGTAGAAAGAGCCCGTGCAATTTTTCACGGGCCCGGGGAAAAATCCAACGGGGCGTGTGATATTTCCACCAGGCTTTGAAGCAAAGTAATATATATATATATAAAAAAGGGAAAGGGATTGCACGTGCACGTGAAATTTTTCACCGGGCCTGTGCAAAATTACACGCTCTTTCTTTCTGCACAATTGCACTGGAAGGCTAAAAAAATGTCGAGATCATTCGACCTAAAATGAAATAAAGTATTCTGATGACCTAAAATTATATTTTCTCATTGTTTCACCCATCTTCGAGAAATTATAGAATCGAGTAGCTGTGTGGCGCTTATTTTTATCCAGTGCATGCCAGACCGACATTTTTTTATTCCGTGTCTTTTACCACGGGGGTATGTGCAAATTCCACCAGATGGCGTGAAATTGGAAGAAGCAACGTGGAAAATCAATTGGGGCCAAAACTTGATTTTCCACGTGACCTGGGGCAAAATTAACCTACGCCACGTGGTAAATGACACGTGGCGTGGAATTTTATGACGGGCCCGAAGATCGAGTGATTAATAAATTTTCCAACTACGTTTTTTTTTGCTACATTTCACCCCATCATTATCTTCTTCACCCAAAATCTTCATATTTTTCAGTCGAATTTATCCACAAAACTTTCAGAAAAAAAAATCATCATATTATTAGGTCGTGTTGTAAAGACAAATCAACCAACGGGATATCATCTATCTACGCCGGTCTTTCACCTTTAAACAATTGGGTAAGCATTTCATTTAACATTTTTGTTTGAATTATTTTAAATATTGTATTTGTTTTAAATATTGTATTTGTTTTAATTGATGATTATGTTTGAGATAATTAACCTTTTAAAGATATAATTTTTCGATTTTTGTATGGTGAAAATGTAAATCTTCTAGTTTTAGGGTAGTGATAAAATTTGGATTTTTATTTTGTTTGAAATCAATGTGATTGCTCGTTGTAAAATACGAAACTTGTGTTTTATTAGTTTGGTTATAAAGTGTCATGTGAAATTGATAAACTTATTTGTATTTTTTACGTTATTTCAAAGACATAGTATGAAATTATTGGTAAGAACATAAAGAATTTTATAAGTAAATGAACCGTGCGCAAATGTAGACTATTATGTCTGCGCCTCGCCTGACGGCGAGGTTCTTAGAAATGCATGCATCCCTGGGTGTTTTCGAATCCTTCGATCCATTTGTGTCATGCCTAATCCCCAGGCTTTGTATTGGGGCTCCTGGTAGGTAGCTCGTAAAAAATTTCATTAGGTCTGCTCAATAGAGCATCTTTTCCGTTCTCAGCAGTTTGGTAAAGCCTCTGCCGGAAGTGAGGCATTCGTTAGATCGAAAGTATAAGCTCTGTTCTGTTGGCTCTATCCAGCATCTGATCTCCCTCGTCATCATCAAATATTCTATGACGCTGGTGAAAACAATCTTCTCTTTCATTACCCCCGTCTAACCGTGTGCTGAAATGATTGTTTCGCAGATAACAACACGGTGTCCGTTAAGTTTTTATTTGGTGGAGAGTGGAAATACGATGAAGAGAGCGACAAATGGTCTTATAAAAAAGGAAAATTGTATTTGGTTCGTGTGAAAATGGATACGACATTGGATGAATTGAAGGTGAAAGTGTGTGAGAAAGTAGGAATTGATGTCTCAAACAATACATTGATCATGAAAGTAATGTACGTAGATTATGACCAACCGATGGATGTTTTGGACGATGATACATGACTAGGCTACATTGATGATATTTTGAGAAAAGAACCTGTGAAACTATGTGTTAATGCTGAACCGGTTATGCACGATGACGATACGGAAGATGAGAACGAATTTGACTTAAATGAGCAACTTCACGTAGAAAATGGTAGAGGCATCGAGGATTTTACATCCGAGTTGGACTGTAATCGAAATTCCCGAGGGCATGTTGGCACAACAGCCTTATCCCCTCATGAAACTGCCATCCAACCGAATATAACTTCATTTCAACAAGTCATTGACATCACAAGCGAACCTAACTATGATTGGAGAATAATAGCGAATATGATTCATCAGCCAATTCACACACCTCGGCCGAATATTAGCTAGACAACGTACACACCGTACATCCAACAACAGTTTGACTGGACAAGTCATAATGTCAACATAATTAGAACAAGCCAGCAGTTTGACCGTCCGCCTCTTTTTATGCCAACACCGATGCAAGCATGTCCCAATATCAGTGGATCGTTTACGAGTTTTTTGAGAGCGCCTTTCGATAATAACCTTCATATGCCAACACCGATGCAAGCGGGTCCTAATGTCGGTGGATCGCTTACGAGTTATCTGAGAGCACCATTAGAACAGAACCCTGACATTGGTCACAGATTTAGTATGGCAAGTACTAATCGCAATAGAAGTGTTCATTTTGGTTCAGACATTCCGGCTTCCGAATTTCCTCCGTGTCAAGAAATTTGGGCGTTTGATCAAGATTCAGAATATTGTATATTGGTAAAAGTTCGTAGAGACAAGGATGATATGCGAGATGAAAATGAGTTACCATGCATTGAAAAATAATTACATATGGAAACCTATCCGTCGACAAGGAGAAGTTAAAACTACAATGTTTTAGTTTAGCGAAATCACGAATGGCAAGTTGTGGGTAGGAAGGTTCACGGTTGCAATAACTTCGAGATAACCGTGTACTTTGAAACCCACACTTGTGGATTGGAGCGATTAACCAACGATCATAGATAAGCCAAACCCGGACCTATAGGTCGTCTCGTTAGAGAGAACCTCCTAAAACTCGGCAGTCATTTCACGACAAAACATTTAATGGTCGAGGTCAAAAGAGTATTCAACATAGACCTTGATTATCATCGTGCATATCATTGTAGACAGAAAGTGTTGGAATTAATCGGCGGAAGCGTAACACAATCGTACTTTAAATTACCCGCCTACTTTTACATGTTGAAGAGTGAAAATCATGGAACTGTCACAGATATAGAGACTGACCGTGTTACTGGCAGGTTCAAGTACTGTTTCATGGCTTTGAAAGCTAGTATTGACGGGTTTAAGTACTGTCGGCCTGTCTTAGTCGTGGACGGTACACATCTGAAAACAAAATGCGAGGGGACATTGCTAGTAGCTATCGGTGTAGACGCCGGTGACCATCTCTTTCCGGTAGTGTTTTCCGTGACCGATGGAGAGAGCAGGGATGCGTGGACGCATTTCATGCTTCAAGTGAAGGGGGTAATCGGGGAACGTGATAACTTGGTGTTCGTATCAGACAGAGGGGCTAATATCATTGGAGCTATTAGGGATGTATTTCCAAACGCTTACCATGGTTTTTGCTACCACCACCTTGTGATGAACCTCAATAAAAAATTCGGAAGCACAGGATACTGTCCATACACTTTCTGGGAAGCCGCGTATACATTTTCAGAAACACGATTCGAAATAATGTTTCAGTAGTTAAAAGAGCAGGATCAAGATCCAAGACAAGATTCAGTTCAGATCCAAATAAAGAGAATTCCATACCCTTTCATTTCTTTGTATTTTCTTTCATATTTTATTTATTCATTCCTATCTACATAACTTTCTAAAACCTTCTATAATAATGTCGTCATTAAAAAGCGACGTAAAACTTTCTGATGGAGAACTCCTTTTGTTCATCCTATTGTTTCGGCTCATATGAAATAAGTATCTTCCAAACCAAATAAGCTGGGATGCGAGAATCAATGAATTCCTAATTCTCTTTTTATTGTCTTTTTTTGCCACCATTGACAGACTAAACCTATCCCCGAGCGGCGCGCCGAAATATGATGAGACGTTTCTGGGTTAAACGATCTTAACCGGCAAGTGTACCGGGTCAAATCAGAGTGCTAGTATGGTGAGTCGAGATATCGTATCCACGAGGAACTTGGTAATTCTTCTAAGTGTGGTTAAACACCAAAGAGTTTATTATTAACTCGATCTAAACCGCAATTTTATAACACGATCACTACTATTCTAGTCAACATAAAATAAATACGAAAATTAAAAACTATATTAACACGATATATATAAATACATAAATATATATAGATCTGCATAAACCGCAATTTATATATATAGATATAAGTATATATAGATACCAAAATATTAAATGATAATTTTAGAAACTGCCAAAACTTATATAATTGATTTATACGATCTTTCGATTAAATGAAATGTGTTCGATCTCTCCTTTTATTTTAGGTCCAATTGAGTAAATGAAACGGTGCACTCCTCGAGGTAAACAATTCCTCCTCACACAAGCGTATGAAATTGTCATATGTCCATTGCATCACCCAAGGTCCACAATCATTACGGTTTTTTCCGAGCGTGTCCCGAGTACAAATCTACCTTTAGATAAAAGGAGTCATTCCGTTCGTCAAGCGGTCAATTTTATTTAAAAGGCTCCGGTTGTCAAAGCCGGACGATTCAACTTTCTCGGTTTAAGTTTCAATTAATCGATGATTTAACATTATTACGATCTCGAGTACAAATTATAATAAAATTCATTTCTCCCAAAACAAATCTACCCCGGGTAGAAATCGGATTCCGTTATCACGTTATTCACACGGCCAATTTTACCCTCCTCCGGTTTTTCTATCTTTTATCTCATATCCTAAATACGGCGTCAATTCATAATTAGATTATGAATTCCTCGAGATCGATTAAATATGTCAATACGAATACGATCAAAATAGAAAAAGATTCAATTAACTCAATTTTAATCATTTTAACTTAACAACATTTCTTTAACGAAAAGATCGAAATAAAACCGATTACATAGTTTTGGCCAAGATTATATTTAGCCTAAAAACATTATAACGACGAAAAATATAAAAACAAACATAAATACTTAAGAAAAGTTACTTAATACGGCGCAGCTGATTGAAAATCGTATTTTCCGGACATTACAACTTCTTCAAAAAACCGACTTCCGAGATTTTCCGAGCATTATAACGATACTAAAACTACATTATTACGAAGCTGGCGCCTTTATTTACAAACTACAAAATAAAAGAAAAGAGAGAAGAGGAGAATATATATATATTTTTTTGTACTCCTCGAACTGCTCTCTGATCAACTCCTTATATAGACAAAGGTCTCAAGGCCGGACCGGTCCGGGATCAAGCCGGATCGGTCCGGACTAATGATTACATCCACTAACTTGATCTCTTCAGCATGTGCGTAGATTATATATATTTATATATATAATTATTAAACTTCTAAAATTCATATCTCGAGTTCTGGCCCTCCAAAAATTGCAAACGAAATTCCAAAATTAAGGTCTCGAGAAACACTACAACTTTCATGAAGGACTCTTCTTCGGATAACGCCTTCTTGATTACCTCGTGTTCCTCCGAAGCTATTTCGGGATTTTTCTTAACCCAAATTGATTAGCCACTTGATCACTGTTTAAGTTGTAGACCTCCAATCTTCATAATTTAAATTGCATTGGAAAGCTTTCGGAAAAATCTACAACTTTTGTAAAGAACACTTTTTCTGAAAATATCGTTTTGATGAGCCATTCGTTTGTCGAAGACATTTCTCGATTACCACTTAACCAGATTGAGTGGCCACTTAACCACTTAAGCTTTTCAATTGACCATTTAGACTCGTGGCATTCTCTAAATCATTCCAGAGATATGATTAAACTTCAATATGTCGATTCTCGGGGTCTCGGGTTATAAATCTGCAATAAAATACCACAAATACCCACGTAAATCTGACACGACACTCCGATTTACTAAAATCGGTACAAAATTACAACTTTTTATTATTTTTACTACTAACTACTCTAAATTATAAAGATTAACATTTCATACTATTTATACCATAATTTTATATATTTTATATAGAATTCGTCGATAAAACATAATAAAATCACGTATTTTTA
The DNA here is from genome assembly GCA_026214975.1 of Gentiana macrophylla. NCBI lineage: Eukaryota > Viridiplantae > Streptophyta > Magnoliopsida > Gentianales > Gentianaceae > Gentiana > Gentiana macrophylla. The sequence continues at coordinate 77,081,730 of CM047816.1, read as the reverse complement.
ATCATATAAAAGTAATACATCACCTATCGAGAATTCCCAAAAGAATTCCAAAATAGAAATGAGACTTCCATTATTCTAGTTAATTTAGACCAGAACGTACAATCTTTGAATATTTGAAATTTTAGAATAAGCGGAAAATTTTTCTTAGTATTCAATGAGCATCTTGGATTTCATAAAAATGGGGTATGGCTAACCCAATAACGAAAGTTTCGTAAGGGGACTGGAGCAGGCTACCATGAGACAGAAAATCTTCTTTCTAAAGAGATTCGATTCGGAACTCTTAAACGATAGAGTATCTAGATATTTGGAGGCTATTGGATTTCCTTACTGGGCATGATCGCATTTTCCTAGGACATGTTACGCAATAATGACAAGCAACTATGCTGAAAGTTTTAACAACGTGATCAGGGATGCGCTTAAGTTGAGTATCATGAATCTATTAGACCACATAAGGGGAACGTTGCAAGAATGGCATTGCAAGAGGAGAGAACTTGCCTTGGAGTGTCGCTCCGTGTTAGCCCCTAAAGCCGAAAAATTCTTGAGTGAAGTCTCGCATGCCAGAAGAACCTTCACACTAACGGCGATCGACCGGGATCAGTTCCAAGTTGGGGACATTGATACCAGCGCAAAGGTAAATATGGCTGAATGGAAGTGTTACTGTAGAGAGTTTCAGGGAATCCAGATGCCTTGTGTACATGCTTGCGCTGCTATAAGTGAGCGCTGTGAGAGTCCGTACGATTATTGTTCACACTACTACAAAGCTCAATGTTTTCAGCGTATTTATGAAGGACGCGTCTACCCTGTTCCAGTCGAGGATGATTGGATTCTTTCCGCTTCAATTAGAAATGAGCGCATTCTGCCGCCTGAGCCTAGACTGAGAGGAGGAGGGGAAACACAAACAACGGGAGCGAGGCGGGGCCGACCTAGGATCCTCAAGATTGCTTCTCAAGGTGAGCCTCCTGGCGGTAGGACCAACAGGTTTCCTAATGACAGGACAGTCCTAGGTTCCGGTAGGTGTTGCTCGTTGTGTCGGAACCCCGGACACAAAAGGCCTAAATGTCTGTTTCATCCAGTGGTTGTTCCTCATTGATACGGTCATTCTGTTTGTTATTTTTCATGTTGTTTTAGTATTATGTAAACTTATTACGGTGTAATATCTGTATTATATTATTTTGTATTATCTCAAGTCGTGTAAGTTGTTGTAAATGTTTTTTTTCCTTTTGGGGACATTGATACTTGCGCGATCGTGACTACCTTATATGTTTTGTTTCTTTTTATTATCATAGCAAATGGATATTCTATGTCGAATGAGTGAGAAATAACTTTAAAAAAACTATAACATATGGGTATTACAAGGCTTACAAACATAAAAGAAAAGAAAGAGTATGATACTTAGACATATATGTAACTTCCCGAAGATGGCATTGATTCCCCTCCTACCAACATTGATTTATAATCCCGAAAATCAAATACTCCCGGAATGGCATCCTCATCGCCCTGTGACACAGCACGGTATACCTCACTTTTACGATGAGGCTACACTGCTAAATCGATTCACAACAGTCCATGAGCGTAACAATTGAATAATGTTCTTTCGAGATAGAGTTGTTGTTGGAGAGAGGAGAATTAAATGGGAGAGACTACCTACCAGGATGAAGAGTCTCCTATGCAGAATTTCGTTGGAGTGCCTCGCAAAGAGTCCATCGCCGACCTCGACTATGAATCGATCAATTGTTCATGAATTCTACACACTAGTGTGGTCAAAAATTGATGCGTCGCACGATATCATACCAGCATCAGGGGTGTACAAATTACGTGGAGCAGATGTCTGCTTTACTTCGGAATGGATAAATCGCTACTATTGTGTACCCGGAGTCGAAGCATCAAATATCTCAGACTACAACGTGTATCATCAATATCCTAACGAATGGCTGCGTGTTATGTTTGAATGGATTGCTAGTAACGTCTATGGTACTGTACACACTGTTCAACCGAGCAATGACTTGAAACATTTTTTGTACGCAGTTTTGTCGGGTGCAGTAGATTTTGGACGTGATATCGTTGCAAGGATTGGTGATATATCGCTTAGCATGCTTGGTGATGGTTATCTCTATTATCCATTTCTTATCACGGCTCTCGCAAGATATTTTCACGTACCAGAGTATGACAATGATGACATTGATCGGGAAACCTCCCCTATCATCTTTAGTGACCACCCTTGGGCAACGATTGAGCCAGGAGTTAACCTTGGACTAGGATATGACTTGACTTATGGCAAACCGGTGTCTATTCCAATAATGTTATGAAATGTTTGATTGAAGAGACAAAAGATGAACTTGAAAAAGGAAGAGAAATATTGCAATGGAACCTGGAATTGAAGGAATAAGAAGATATGTTCGTCTTTCATTCATGTTTTTTTAGTATTATGTCAACTGTATGATGTTTTTTATTTTATTTTATTATGTATCTTGTTATCACCTATAATTATTTGTTTTTAACTATATTCAGAATAATCAAATTAATTAGTGTTTTAACTATATTCATAATCTTGCAAAAATTAATAATTAACCGCTATACGTTTAATTATCAAATTACCCGATACGTACCGCTATACATAGGCAACATAGCTCTACCGCTAAACGTTTGACAAAATATATCTAATATATCTACCGCAACAAAATTTATAATATACATATTTAAAATATAAATATTACGAAACTTCTAAACTAATACCAATCATAAAAGTTATACAATCTGATGAAATATGTCAACACACATCTGCAGCCTAAATTGTTCAATATGCTCTTGTGTCACGTCATTCAGGTTTCCGCCCTTGAGTGCAGTTAACTCAATGTGTTTCAACATGAACACCCCGCAATCGCCGCTGCAAAACCAAATTTACCCAAGTGTTTAATTATATATGTAATTTAAAAATAAAGCAATGATATGCTAGTTTATATAGAATGGTAACTTACACGTCTTTCATCTGTGGGACGGCCTTCTGATCCTTCCGATCGACATCAAATGGAGGTGTAAGTGTAAGAGTCAACATTGGGTGGGACCGACAACCAGTGACCGTCTTCAACAACACCGGCATGTACATTGCCCAGTGCCTAAAGATGTCCATCAACACATCCTCTCGACCAAACCCGAAATGACAATCCACAATTGATATATTCCATTTCTGAATGTCCAACTTAACCATAACCCAATGATTTGCCCCGGATATGTGATAGGGACAAACTACCACTGTATCATTTGTCCAATAACGGGAAAAACGTTTAACATCTTCGCTCACCTCCGGTATACGATCCGGATCATCTCTCCATTTAGCCGCAACTTGTTGAAAGCCCCAAGTGAGACGAGTGAAGCCCAAATCCACATTCTGATTATACGATTCCGGATATTCATTAATACACCGCCTCAGTATATCAATGTACGCATCCACATGCTGCATGTAACAATATATATATTTATCAGAAACAATTGATATACTAACTATATGTTGTGATTTACTGACTGATACGTAATATTTAAGCCACTTACATCTGAGTAGAGTGAACATTTAAGCTTCAACAGGACATTGAAAAATTTTACATTTGCTAGGAAGTCCGAAGTTGGCTCTAGAGAGAAATCATCCACACCACATGGGATTTTTATAGATTCCAACAATGACACACTAGGCTTATCCTTTTTGGGCCCTCCTTTTTTTTTCCTGTTGTTCGAGGAGCGTGGTTTTGATCCTCTCTCTACGGAGCCACTCCTCCAGTGTGTTAAGACGATCCTTGTCAATTCTCCTTGGAGTATGCCTTGCTTCTTGTAGCTCTTTTAATTTCTCAGGGCCAACCCATTCTCCACCCTCGTTTCTCATCAAAACAGAAGGTTGTGCAACAAATCGAAGCCCTGGTCGCTTTGGCTTTTTTGTTTCCCCGCCTATAGGAGTCACCGTGCTAGTGATTTTGAACTGCGGCTGCAAATCTTCCTTTTCAGGTCTGCCTACTAGCATCATCATTACCGCCATCATCATTACCATCATAATCCTCGATATTGAATTCTCGACCTGGTAGTTCCAAGTCAGGAAACGACATCTGTGATTGTGATTCGGCCGAACCGAGAGTAACTGGGGACGGAGACGCTGATGAATATCCCAGAGAGTACCACAGTAATTTAAAGGGAAGGGTGTGAGTTTAAATTTATGGTGACAAGAAAAATGAATGGAATTTCTATTTAATAGTTAATTCATACCTGTATCTGGTCGACGTTCGTATCACAACCTCGAGGTGTCTCAGTCTCAGGGTCACGGCTGCCTTGTTTACCTGAAGACGGCCCAACTTCGGTGGCTGGTGTGCTTTGGGTCATGTCCAGATGCGGATGTGAGTCACCGCCCAGGTAGCCTTGTGATACAGATGTCTCACCTCGGGGCCTAAGTGTACCCTGTAAATTAAAGGAAATGGTGTGAATTTAAATGTATTTATGTCAACAACCAGATAAATGCAATTATACTTGTATTTAGGAGTTAATTCGAACCTGTTGCACTGCCGCCCTTTCTATATAGTTAAGGAGCTTCGTATGTCATTCCTCAACTGTTCTAATAGTTGTTGCATGGGCCTCACTCAGACGTGCCATTTCAGCCTGCATTTCACTCAGCTTTGCATTTGTTTCAGCATACTTAGCCTTCGTTTCAATCAACTCGGCCTTCGTTTCCATCAGCTCTGTCCCGACTTCTCTTAACGCATTGTCAACTATACGTGTGATTTCAGGCACCAGTGATTCCAACAGCACAACGCTCCTGACAATATGTATACTACCACCGCCTACATCGAATTGTTGAGCATACGATGTTGTACCCGGTGGGTTTGCGGATGTAGACGGGCCACTCGTGTGTTCGTCATGACAGGCTTGGCGAGATGGTCGCTCATCCTGAGCATCAACTCCTGGATGCTCACGGACAATGCTAGCCACATTAGACCTTGGGGGAACATGTATTTGACTAGAGACAGGATCCGGGACAATGACGGGTGGAACTGGTAATTCACGAGGTGGAGCTGTAACCTCCGCCTCCGGCAACCCCAGTGTAATTACGAACTGCCTATCTTCGGCAGTTGTCAAAATATCATCGACCATGCCAACCTGCATAAAGGAAAAAAAAACGACCATTTTTAGATATACAGTGTTTTATAAATATTGCTGATAGTGTAGATTGATAACAATGATAATATAATACTTACCCATGGAGTAACATCAGATCTAGTACTGACCAAGGTTTTGTAATACACCCCACCGTCAGTGCAGCTCCATCTCAAAAAACTAGGACGAGCATTATCCTCACCTTCTACCACTATTGCAAATCTCCTGAACTGTATAAGTCTAGGCATGGCATGAAAACACCACAACTGTAACGCGGATAAACAACCGGATACCTGTGGCTTATGCGGTTTCCCACGACTTTTAGGTATAAGATTCTTACACTCAAATACTATTTTACGCCAATTCAACATTAAATTGTTAAACAAATACTCTGCCCATGGAAATGTCTCGACAAATTGTAGGTTCTCGACAATATAAAAAATCAGTCTCGGTATTACTACCACTCGTGGTCGTTTCCGATTATTAAGCCATGATAACGCATACTAAAGTCATCCGGTATATAGTTTCAATGTCGTTCGATCCCTGAATCGCTAATTCAATTTTTTCCAACGTGACACTGCTGGTGTACTTATGGAGACCGCAAGTAACATGAAAACATCTTGACTGGTCAGGCAATTGAACGTCCAAATCTCCAAATCGGTACCCCATTATCACACCAAACTCTCTTCTTCCGAACTTCACTCTATTATCCCTAATCTTAAAATGAAGCTCGTCGTCTCGGTCTGTCTGGATAAACCGAATGGAAATACAGGAATGCTATGAGCCGCCCATTGAACTCCCAATTGTTAGATATAAATTGAAGAAACGGACCGAACACTGATTGCTCCAATCTACCCCACAAGTTAGCTTTTGGTGCAGCATGGTTCAATAACTCTTGTAATCTTAAAAGACGTGCCATTTCCGCATGAAATCTCGGTTCGGCAGGAAAATAGTTCTCGGGTGGATGAATCAATGTTCCGCGTGGTGCCTCATAACTAGTAAGTTGCGAGTGATTAAAAATGAGTAAATAACAATATATATATATATATTGTTATATATAGACACACACATATTACACATATACGGGGAGAAATTTAACACGGTACATATATATAAATCCCGATTATATAAAACCCGATTAGACACGGTACATATATATTAAAAAATTTGTCTTTTTTAAAACTGCGTTTTTAAGTAACATTACAATAATATTGTCGTAAAAACAAATTTACAACGTTAAAATCCTTTTTACGACAATATTATTGTTGTAAAGATATTGTCGTAAAATCAAACAGAGAATGCTTAGTATGTATGTATATATATGCTAATAAACACACACACACACACACACACACACACACACACACATATATATATATAGACACACACACATATACACATATACACATATACGGGGGAAATTTAACACGATACATATATATAAAACCCGATTATATAAAACCTGATTAGACACGGTACATATATATTAAAAATTTTGTCTTTTTTTAAAACTGGATTTTTAAGTAACATTACACTAATATTGTCGTAAAAAAAAATTACAACGTTAAAATCCTTTTTACGACAATATTATGCTTGTAAAGATATTGTCGTAAAATCAAACAGACAATGCTTAGTATGTATGTATATATATGCTAATAAAAACACACACACACACACACACACACACACACACACACACACACACACATATATATATATATATATATATATATATATATATATATATATATATACTATCATATATACATACACACACGCACACACGGTTAGGTTAGGTAAAATTTTCAAGTTTCGTTTTGTTGTGTTGTAACAAGATGAAGCGGGGTAATAGAAGAGAAGAATGTTTTCACCAAATCATAGAATATTTGATGATGACGAGGAGATCGAGATCTTTGATGAGCCAATGTAATGAGCAGCTTATACTTTCGATCTAACGGATGCCTCACTTCCGGCGAGAGGCTTTACCAAGTCACGAGAAGCGGAAAAGATGCTCTATCGAGCGGACCTAAATAAAATTTTCTACGAGCTACCTACCAGAGCCCCAATACAAAGCCTCAGGGATTAGGCATGACACAAAATGGATCGAAGGATTCAAAACACCCTGTGGATGCATGCATTTCTAAGAACCTCATCGCGTCGAAAGCGTCTGTAGAATATGTCGAGATGTCATATTTTTGGAAATTTCAAACAACATTTACTTGTCATTTGTTTCGTTTTTAAAATCAAATTTTATTCTTTATAAAATTTGGGCATTTTCATACATGATACATGAATTTTATTTAATTCTAAAAATTCCTACAATATCCAATAGTAAAATAAATTACAATATCAATATGTCTAAAATAAAACATGTACAAAATCATTTATACAATATCGATTAAAAAAATAACACCATCATTATTGTATATCATACATGCATTTCATTTCATTAAAAATTCCTACATTATCAAATAATCATTAATTTTACAATATACAAATAATTTATTCAAACATCAATAACAATGATTTGGAATATACAAATAATTGCCAATCGAAATTTCCCAAAATACATTAATTCAAAAAATTCAATATCTTATACTCAAAATCTCTACAATATCAAAAAATTTACAATTTCATTTCAACAACATTTGTAAAAATATTCACAATATCGAAAAGATTACAATATCACAATTTCGAAAATATCTTGAATAACCAAATCACAATTTCCACTATATCAAATCATAATTTCTACTACATCAAAATTTCACAATATCACAATTTCTACAACATCACAATTTTATAATATCACAATTTCAAATACTTTTCAATATCACAATTTTAAATAAACATAAATTCATGAAATTTGGGGAAAAATTTATCGAAATTAAATATAATAAATCAGTAAATTCTTTATATAAGTGTGCTTCTTCTGATGAATTACGGCCATTGTTGTATGATATGAAGCTTGGTTCAATGCAATCAGTTCCAATCACCTTCCCCGTTCCTTAATCCGTTCCACGTGAAATGCAATCTTTCCCCGTGAGATTCTTCAACAATTGTGGGTGCGGTGAATAATTCTCCCTGGTGCCTTTTTTTTTTTTTTACTAAGGAAACGAATGACGAACTGAGGAAGGAGAAGACTCTGTTTGTAATTTTTAGATTCCACGGGCTCGTGTGAAATTCCACGATGCGCTTCACTTTTCCACGCCGCGCTTCCTCATTTTCCACGTGTCCCCATGTAAATTCAACTTTTGGCTCCACTTACTTTTCCACGAGGATTATTTAAATTCCCACGCCATCCCATGGAATTTGCCACTACGCCAGTAAAAAACTGCACAGGAAAAAAAAATGTCGTCTGCGCATGCACTGGCGTACGAAAATAAGGAGTTCTTCTGAGTTAACTGATTTTATAATTTCTCCCCATCTTCCCATTTCCCCTTACTTCAACTCCTTCTACAGACCCCTCAACACCTCTCCCCGCCCCCTTTCAGCTCACAACCACCGTACCATCACCGACCCATGGTTTATCCAGGTCGCAGAGGAATACACCACCACCACTAGTTCTTCGCCACCGATACTGGGGGAGGATGAAGGCCCTATAGAAATTCCGTCTTATGATTTCTCCATTTTCACTAACTCATATTTCCCATCTCCGATCCTCTTCACACCGTTACAGTATTCTTCTCAATGGCTCCATTGTTGTTTTTCTCTTCCGCTCCCTCCGCCGCCGTGCTAAACGTGCGAAAGAACTGAAACTGAGGTCATCATGAGCCACGAAATCATTCAAGGATGAGGCTATTGAAAGTTTGAAGGCTATGAGAAATCAGTAAATAAAGAATAAACATGTTAAGCTTACGTTCAAGTTTTCACCATTCTACAATAGCTTTTTTTTAAAGAAAAAAAAACATTTAGCAAGAGATTGCGGAGGCTGAAGAAAAAGAGAAAACCCAATAAATTTAGTGTAAGATTAAAGCTTAAAGATTGGATTTTTGAAGTTATTTAGGCATTGAAGGTGTTTGATTGAGGGAAATCAGTGAGCTTGGAAGTTGGGATTTTGTATTTTTTTTTTGATATTTTGCAAGCAGATGAGGATATATATTACAATAGAACTCAAAGTTTTCTGGAAATGAGTTATGAATTTATAGTATTTGTATCTTGATTTTGAAACAAATTCAGTTTACAGAATATGATTACTCAATTTAGTTTTAAAAAAATAAGGATTGTGGTGGGTGGGGCTGGGTGGATGGGGGGTTATAGAATGATGGAGGGTGAAGTAGTGAGTGAGTCTGAGTTTCATAGATCTTCATCAACACCATTAGCTGATTTACTTGCTATTACATGAGCTTCATGTAATGCAGACCCGTAAGCACTTACACATCATTTATGTTGGTGAAATAAATTATCAACCGGAATGGAGACTAGAGTTCGAGCCCCGTCAGGGGCAAAAGTGTATGAGTGTTAAAATCTTTCGTTTCCAGAATTTTTTTTGTCATTTCTTTTGTTTTGTATATGTCGTCTTCTTTATGCTATGGCTCTTCCTCATTTTGATAAAAAAAAACGTTATAAGGACATCAAACCAACAACAGCAGTAGCTGGTTGCAGTAGCAGTATCCCATTCCCCAAATCCTTAAAACCTTTCGAGTAACAAGATGACTGCCCGCTTCAAGAAGAATCGGAAGAAGAGAGGCAATGCCAGCTCTCCATATTTTGTATATTTTTGTGCTGTTGTAACTTGGTAGTTCAGCTTCTTGATTTGGAATAAAATGTTGTTGTCAGTCAATTCATAAAGTGTCACTTCATACAATGTTATTGTCATTAAGTGTCACTACACAAAGTGTCACTTCATAAAATGAGATATCAGAATAAAAAGGACAAAAAATATGAATCAGGGTGAAAGAATTATGTAGATCGTAGTTTTATATCAATAGATATAGCCGTTTGAAGTCGATTTTATGAAGAAAAAAATATCGATTTTCAGAAATCAAGTTGAAAAAATATCAAATGTCATCACGGTGTCGCATCATCAAATGTCACTGCATCCTGATGGTCAATGCATCGTGGAGGTCACTGCATCGGGATGGTCACTACACCACGGTGGTCACTGCATGAGGGTGGTAATTGCATCGGGGGTGGTTAGTGCATCGGAGTGGTCAATGCATCGCGGTGGCCATTGCGTCGCGGTAGTCACTACATCGCGGTGGCCACTGCATCGCGGTAGTCAATTAATGCATCGCAGTGGTGAATGCATCGCGGTGGTCAGTGCATCACAGTGGTGAATGCATCGCGATGGTCGCGGCATCGCAGTGGTCAATGCATCGGGGGTGGTCACTACTTCGGGATGGTCACTGCATCATGGTGGTCAATACATTGGGGTGGTTACTGCATCGCGGTGGTCAACAAATCGCGTAGTCACTGCATCGGTGTTGTCTCTGCATCGCGATGGTGAATGCATTGCGGTGGTCACTGCATCGGGGGTGGTAAATGCATCACGGTGTCACTACATCGCGGTTGTCAGTGCATCGCGGTGTCTCTGCATCGAGGTGTCTCTACATCGCGGCGTCTTTGCATCGCCGCGTCTCTACATCGCAGCGTCTCTGCATCGGGGGTGGTCACTGTATCACGGTGTCTCTGATCGTAATGTCTATGTATCACGGTTGTCGGTGCATCGCGGTGTCTCTGCATCGCGGTTGTCAGTGCATCGCGGGGTCTTTGCATCACGATGTCTCTACATCGGGGCCGGTCACTGCATCGCGGTGTCTCTGCATCGCAATGTCTATGTATCACGGTTGTCGGTGCATCGCGGTGTCTCTCCATCGCGGTTGTCCGTGCATTGCAGGGTCACTTCATCGTGGTGTCTCTGCATCGTGGTGTCGCTGCATCACGGTGTCTCTATATCGAGGGTGGTCAATGCATCACAGTGTCACTTAATCGCGGTGTCTCTGCATCGCGGTGGTCACTTCATCACGGTGGTTACTTCATCACGGTGTCACTTCATCGCGGTGTCTCTGCATCGCGGTTGGAAGTGCATCGCGGTGTCATTTCATCACGGTGTCTCTACATCACGGTGTCACTGCATCGGTGTCTCTGCATCGGTGTCTCTGCATCGCGATTGTCAGTGCATTGTGGTGTCACCTCATCGCGGTGTCTCTGCATCGCGGTGTCACTGTAGCGCGGTGTCTCTGCATCGCGGTTGTCAGTGCATCGCGGTGTCACTTCATCAAGGTTTCTCTGCATCGCGGTGTCTTTACATCATGGTGTCACTTCATCGCGGTGTCTCTGCATCGCGGTGTCACTTCATCGTGGTGTCTTTGCATCACGGTGTCTCTACATCGCGGTGTCTTTGCATCGCGGTGTCACTTCATCGTGGTGTCTCTGCATTGTGGTGTTTGTGCATCGCGGTGTCTCTGCATTGCGGTTGTCAGTGCATCACGGTGTCACTTCATCGCGGTGTCTCTACATCGCGGTGTCTCTGCATCACGGTGGTTAATGAAATGCACTGTCTCTGCATCGTGATGGTTAATGAATTTGCGGTGGTCACTGCATCGGGGTGGTGAATGCATCGCTGGGGTCAATGCATCGGGGTAATCAATGCATCGCGGTGGTCAATGCATCATGGTGGTCACCGGAAGAAAGAAAGAAAAAAAAAAGCCTTTTTAGCTTGCAAAAAAAAAACGTTTTTTATAGCATCCAGAAAAAATAAAAAATAAAAGAACAATACAAAACAACAACAACTTTCGGCGCCGTTTTTTCCCCCCAAAACAGCGCAGCTTCATAACCAATGCACGAGTTTTTTCTTATTTCCTTTTATTTTAATTTTTCTTTATTAAGGGTATTTGAGTCTATCTATCTAATTTGTATCCTTATAATTAAATAAAATTTCTTAGTGTCATATTTGTATAATTAAGTCTATTTTGTGTTTTTTTGGACTCTTGCCCCTAATTTAATACATATACAATTAAGAATACATGTAAAATTTTGTATCACTTCAGGTTCAAGTGAACAAAAGTCATGGCATACATACAATCATCTTTGGCAAACAATCTAACATGTCTATGCCTTTAAAATGCTCTTAAAATATACATATGATGTATTTTCACCATAACTTAATAAACAAACATATTTTGAATGAAAAATACAATCACAATTCTCAATGCAATTTCTCAGAATATACATTCTTAATCATCAACTTTTAGGCATTGGTAACTAATTAAATCTCACACTATAACTATTTAATGTATTAATCTCATGGATGAGCCTCGATTAAGAAATCAACCGACACAGTCGATCCCCATTTATAAATCCAAAAGGTAGGGCTTAAAAGTTCTTACGAATAAATTCATTGAGCAAGCCTCAACGCACAAATCTTTCTCATGCGTACGGGTCATGCACAATATTGGAATCTAGACTGCCGGTAGCGTTGACTCAAACTGCATGTACTCATAACACAAAGTACCAAGTGACGTTGCTTAAAATTGTAATCGGGTAATTAAATGATTCAAGTTAGAAAAACAGTACAGAAACGAATAGAGTTTTGTATGAATTTGGACTGAACTTTTGGAGAGAGCTGCCTACGTATCAAATTCAAGTGTCGAATCGGAATCAAGTCCCCCTCGTAGTTCAGACTTCATCTTTATATATTTTTAGGTCGTGGTGATAACCTCCCCTACCATAATGGGGAGTTATCACCGATGAATTGGAAACTATAAGACGTGGGATCTATCCACGTTTGTAAACGGTTATGCCATTATAGACTCTGTCTTTGGTAGTTACTTGGTGTTCTGTTCAGAGTCTAGTTCTGCTCAGAGTTTGGTAGAGTCCTGCTGTGCCAATTTTGCCCAGAGCCTGGCGAGTCCTGCTCTGCTAGTTCTTCTCAGAAATTAGCTTCTACTCAGGGTCTGGGGGAGTCCCGCTCTACCCATCCCATTATTATTATATGATAGCGAGATGGGCCTGGCCTAATAGTGAATAACCCGACTTGGTGGGCCCATACATCATCATAAGTCCCCCCAGACTGGGGTGGACTGCTTTACAGCTGCCCTAGTCTATAACGTTTGAACTCCCGTCATCAATATAACACGAAACGAGGCCAACTTGCACCTTCTTATAATGATCACGTCCCTTCCATTTCCTGTCAAATAACTCCCTTATTTGCAACTCTTTGAATCCTTCATCTGCAATTACAAGTAAGTTTTTGTGTCTACGTTATTTCTTCTTCTTCTTTTGAGTTTGTTACTTCTTTCATGAGTTTTAGAGCCGACACTGCCTCTAGTGATTCTGTGGAAAAATTATTTCATTCATCAGAAGAAAACACAGTTGTGGTAGAGGGTGAAGAAGTGGACTCCTCTATTCCTACTTCTTGTCCGGAACCTGTTATAACTGCCGATCATCCCTCTTCTCTGATTAATTTAGGGGATACCACCACATTTGGAGATAACCCTTTCTGTCTTCTTCCTTCTCATCTTCTCCCTCCTGGAATTTTCACCCCCACTTCTATTGTACACAAATATCCCGAAAATCATTCTGCTTATATTAACACCCTTAGTAGAGAAATCCAACGATTTGACAAAACAAAGGCAATAATGGCTTGCCACGGTGTTGCTAGCAAGATGACGAAGACCGAATTAGCCCATTTATTGAAAACGTATAAGATATCTACCGATCCCTTTGAAATTTGCTCTGCCTAAGGCTACTGAATACGCCTATAATCCCCCTGCAGGTTTCTGCACAGTATATGATGACCTGCTTCGGAATGGCCTTAGGTTTCCTCTGCCCCTGGCTATTTAGAGGTGATGCGACATTATAAGCTAGGTAGCGGGAAAATCCAACCGAACAGCGTTATGTTTCTGATTGGGTTTATGATCTGTTGTCGTCTGAACACTACCCCTTTCTCGGTGATGTTATTTAGAAACTTTTACCAGTGTAATTAACACCTGGCAGTGGAGGGTGGTACCACTTCTGTCGTAGATCTTGTAAGTTAAGACAGATCAATACCATAACTGGTAAGGATAAAACCAAGAAGAAGTGGCAAGAACACTTTTTCTTTGTGCGTCATAACACCAATGTGGGCCTTGGCCGATGGAACACCTCTTCCATGAAGGATAAGTTAGAAGAGTTTATAGATCCTACCCGTGCTCAATACCTTGCCGGTAATAAGATCTCGCTAACATTAGACTTCATAAGCTCTACCTTGATAGATGCTGCTCAACTTCACACCGCAGGTCCTACCGGATATGTGGAGTTCACTAAGGAAGAATATAGAAAATATAATGCTTTAACTTGTATTTTCAGTCTGTTACTGAATATGAATTAACTCTCTTATTTCTGTGCAGTGGCCAACGTGGATGACTTAATTGATGTTGATGTTGATGAAGAAGAAGAAATTGAGCAGATGCAGGAAGATTCTGAGAAGACTTTATCAGTCGTTCTTGATTGTGGCGAGGCTTCTGCTCTGAGGGAGACAGGGGACACATGTGTTGATTCTTGTGAGGTTGTCTAGAACACCACATCCACAATAGATCCTTCTGCTCAGAACCTGCTGAGCACCATTAACACTGTAAATGTGCCTGACGAAGAGGGTCTTCCTGGTGGTCAATCTACCGGTCTGAACGTTGTGCCCTTGAGGACCATTTCTCAGAAAAACAAGAAAAGGCACAAGTCAACACCTTCTGGTAGTTCTGCAAGTGATTCTTCTTTTAATTTTGAAGACATGCCAGCCGAGGACTTTGCCAACTCTGCAAGTAGTTTTCTTGTTGGATCTTTTACTTTCTTCTTTGTTCTTTATTTTTTTTATTTTTATTTTTTGGTCCTTTTGCAGTGTTACCACTTGGGTAAGTCGTTGTATAAGAAAGCTTCTGGTATGGCAGAAGAGATTGCTGCTCTGCAACAGAATGTGTCCAGTTTAGAGGAAGCAAATGCCAAGGTGACTACTCTGGAGGAGGCCAACCTTGCATTGATGTCTTCTGAGACTGTTTCTCGTCAAGAAGTTGAGCGATTAAAAACCGATCTTGCCAAAGTTGAGAGTTTATTGTTCACCCAAGATGAACAATTGAAACTTAGAGACCAGCAGCTGAAGAAGATGAATGAGGAGAATCAACAGCACCTTTCCACATCAAAAAGGTTGAAAGCTGACTTTGATGAAACTTTGAGGAAAATGGAAGAAACTCCTGCACAGAACGTTATTCAGAGGGTCGTTGCAGAGTATAAAGCTTTTCCCTAGACTTACGAAGAGATCAAGATCATCCTTGCTCCGGCTATGCGTAGGGGGTATACTCTGGGTGTTGACGAGGCTAAGCCCGCTGATCTGGTGATTAGTACCATGCCTAATCACAAATTATATGATAAAGAGGCCGGTGATATTTTCACTAGATGCTATGACGAATACAAGAATGGAGAAGACATTGTCTGCAAGTATGCCAAGAAGAAACCTCCCCAGTCCTCTGCTCCTCCTTCCTCTTGATGTTAGATATCTGACTTGATATTTTGATAATCAAACTTTGATGTTTCTATAACTTTTGATATTATTGTGTTTGCCTTGTGGAACATGTGGAAACTTTGTTTTTGATATATATGAATTTGCCTTCTGGATTTTTCTTTTTGCTTGCTTATGAGTTCTGTTACCTCTTATTGCACTTCAAAGAAGCTAGGATTATTTATCCTTAGCTTATTTATTTGTTATTTTAAGATAGGTTTTCTGTCTAGAGCGCTCTTTCACTGCAAGTTTGACATTTAGATTTTATGATGGGTTTTCTGCCCAGATCGTCCTTTGCACTGCAAGTTTGACGTTTAGATTTTTTTGATGGGTCTTCTGGCCAGAGCGTCCTTGCACTGCGATTTTGACACTTAGATTTTATGATGGGTCTTCTGCCCAGAGCGTCCTTGCACTGCAAGTTTGACGTATAGATTTTATGATGGATCTTCTGCCCAGAGCGTCCTTGCACTGCAAGTTTGACACTTAGATTTTATGACGGGTCTTCTGTCCAGAGCGTCCTTGCACTGCAAGTTTGACGTACAGACTTTTCGATGAGTCTTCTGCCTAGAGTGTTCTTGCGCTGCAAGTTTGATATGTTTTTTGGCTTTTAAATTTACTTTTATGTATCTCAACATAGCTTAAAACGTCCAAACATATAATAAACAAACTTAATGAAGATATATCTGTTAGGAAATCTACTCGGGAATGCAGCGGAATTTAAAATTTTATTTCATTTTAACCAGGATCGACTTCGTTTAAGGAATAAACAAATAAGCTAAAGACGGTGGTTACCTTGGTTGATCTAAAAGATCGTCGCTTTGACCGTTTGAGGAGAGTAGTTCTGCATGGAGCCGCCCAAGTGTTCGGCCTCTACCGCTAGTCCACACGAACAGCCCGCCGGAATCCCATCATGGATTGTTATTGGAAAACTCCGGTTGCTAGACCGGCCTTTTTCCCCTCTCTCCAACTCTCTAAAAGATGCTCTCTATTTTACACAAGAACTATGAGCTCTTGCAATTGTGATGTACCAAAGAGCTTGACACCCACTTCCTATTTATAGGGAAAGTGGCGCCCCAAGAAGTGTGGAGGAGAAGAAAACATTTTCCCAATAAAATAAAGAAAATATAATTGATTGATTTATCTCATTTATTATATCTTATATCAAATAAATCTAGGATATTGTCAATATCTTATATTGAATATTTCCAAGATATTGTCAATATCTAATATTGACTATCTTTATTTTATTACCATAAATCAATTTACACATGTGTATATATCACATATATATTATCACACATATAAATCCATTATATATAATATTAACTACAATGTGCACATGCATATCCTTATATATGCATGTCACGCATGTATATCAAAATATATATAAATATTAATATCTTATATTAATATATGGTAATACCATTAATTAAATTGCACAATCCAAGTGTATCATATACACTTCAATGTGGTGCCCCATATTGCCAAATATTGGCTTCCGGAATATTCTTTAACTAATATAATATTATTAATATCTTGTATTAATTTATTCATAATAAATAAATACCACCATATTAATTTACCACTATAACCTTTATAGTCTCGAGATAAACTTTCCTTATTTGGTTATCATCTATAACCACATTTTAATCCGGCTAGATGTTCATATGTGTGTGACCCGATAGGCTTCCGAATATGTTGCCCGTAGACACAAAGTGCAAATTACGAAAA
Organism: Gentiana macrophylla; assembly: GCA_026214975.1. Taxonomy (NCBI): domain Eukaryota; kingdom Viridiplantae; phylum Streptophyta; class Magnoliopsida; order Gentianales; family Gentianaceae; genus Gentiana; species Gentiana macrophylla. Next base: position 77,064,404 of record CM047816.1, on the reverse strand, counting down.
TGCCCTTCATGCCTAACGATCATGGGATAGCGTCTAGCAACACACCGTGACCCCAATCATCGGAAGAGTCAAATGCAATGACTACTACCTTTCATGTGAAACAATTTACCGTGTAACTTACAATCCTATCGCTGTAATAATATCCATACGGTCGTTAGTCGAGTGTCAAAACATCAATGACCGTATCTTATAATCTGGATATCATGCTCTCTCGAAGTAACTCGTTTACTCCCACTTTGCAAAGATTCACGAGAGTAATACATTCCTTATAAGAAGGCAATTTCGGATATTCGATCCCAATCATAGGATACGCGATTCCCGGACGACCAATCATGTATACTCCGCATGCTTCAATATCATACCCAATCACTACCGCATGATCGCCCGTGGCTGAGGGAAACCTCAATAGTGTCAAAGCATGACAATCCACACCGTGATGCCATGAAGACTCGGTCCAAAGGATAATTACACAACCGCCACATAGTGTGACACTTATCTCGTGTAAAAGTGGGTCGATCTAACGTCACGCATTCTCTAATACACGCCCACGCATACCCAAGTGTCTCTACACTTCGATAGACGAGATCTATCCTCGCCTAAAGACAGAAGACATCTAATACGTGCTAGACTGCTCATACTATCAATGCCCTGTTTGATAATACATCGACTAGAGACATTTAAGTATCAAACTTATTAAAGTGATTAGAGATCTCATCAACCATAATCGCCTATCATGGTTTCTCTATCATAGTTTAATACTAAGGACGCTATCATATAACAATTCGCAATTGGTTCTTTAAAAGAACAAATATATGATAACATAAAATCCCTTTTATATATGTATAAACATAAAGAAATAGTAGAAATGATCCGACCCGGTCGGATCCGGTCCAACCCGATTGGGTTTAGGACACTATTCCAACAATATCAAATACATAACAATTTGAGGAAACAAATATAGTTTTAGGATAATATTTCCTTAAGTGAATAGCATTCCAGCTCCGAGGAATTGTCTGTCCAGAGGCCCCAGTTGATAGGATCATTTACCATGTACTTTAATGATTTTGTAAGGACCTTCCCAATTTGGGTCCAACTTTCCAGTTGGACCTTTCCTGCTAGCTTCATTTCGCCTCAAGACTAAATCACCTTCTTTAAAATACGTACCTCTAACTCTGGAGTTGTAGTATTGAGCAATCCTTTGCTTGTACTTGGCCATCTGTATCAGTGCTATGTCCCTTTTATCTTCCAGCTCATCCTTGATGTGCAAAGATATCCTGCTTAAATGCGTTTACGGACAATACAATTCGATCTATGAGATTTATGCCCAATCTCTACTGGTATCACTGCTTCGCATCCATATGCTAAGTAATATGGAGTTTCATGCATAGCAGCATTCGGGGTAGTTCTATATGCCCACAAGATGTTTGGAAGATGGTCTACCCAATGAGATCCTTCATGTTCCAACCTTTTCTTTAACCCTTGCTTTATTTGCCTGTTGGTCTGTTCAATCTGTCCATTGGCTTGAGGGTGGGCTACTGAGGTAAAGTGTTGAGAGATTCCTAGGTTTGTGCACCAAGTTTGCACTCCTTGATCTTCAAATTATGTGCCATTATCGGAGATGAGGACTTTAGGAATACCATATCTGCACAGAATATTTTTCCACAAGAATTTCTGTATTTGATTGGCTGTGATGGTGATTAAAGGTTCTGCTTCCACCCATTTGGTGAAGTAATCTACTGCCACTACCATAAACTTGATATTTCCTGGTGCTCTTGGTAATGTACCTACTAGGTCTACTCCCCATTGATCAAAGGGCCATGGCGATATGATTGGTGTCATCTCCTGCATAGGTTTATGTGATAAATTATGCACTTGGCATGCCTTGCATGTATTTACTAGCTTCTCTGCATTTTCTTGCATTTCTGGCCAGTAATACCCAAAGAGTATACATTTTCGGGCCAAAGCTCTTGCTCCTAAATGATTTCCACAAATTCCAAAGTGAATTTCTCTCAACACATTGTCTCCGTCTTCTGAGGTGACACATCTTAACCAGGGTGCTGCGTAGGACTTTTTGTACAACACATCGTTGAATAGAGCATACCTCGCTGAGAGTCTTATTAGTCTTTTGGCAAATACCTTATCTTCAGGGAGCACTCCATCTCTCAAATACATCATAATTGAGTCCATCCAAGTTTCTATCCGTGTTATCGGTTGTACTTCAACTTCATTACATCTCTTCTGATTTAACTACCCAACCAACACTTTCTTGTTGAACAGAAAATTTGACCCTAGCTTAGATAATGCATCTGCTCTGGTATTTTGGGTCCTAGTTATCTGTTCCACTTCCACCATTAAGAAGTTATGCAATTTTTTGTGTGCAACCGCTAGATATTTCTTCATGGGGCCTTTCTTGGCTTCATATTCTCCTTTGATATGATTGGTTACAAGCTGTGAATCAGTGTACACTTTTAGGTTCTGCACACCTAGTTTCTGTGCTAGGTTTAATACAGTAATCAAAGCTTCGTATTCTACTTCATTGTTAGTGGCCTGAAACTCGAAGTGAAGAGCATATGGGAATTCTTCGCCTTTTGGGCTAATGAGTAGGAGTCCTGCTCCTGCTCCCTCTTTGTTGGAGGCTCTGCCCATGTAAAGTTGCCACTGTTCAGCCACTTTCTGGACTGCCTTATGCTCCACTGCTAATGCCTTTTCTTCTGCCGAAATCTGCTAATGCTTGAGCTTTTATTGCCGTTCTTGGTTTGTATTCGATGTCAAACCCTGCTAGTTCAACTACTCACTTCACCAATCTTCCAGACTTATCTGGTTTATCCAGAATTTGCTTTAGGGGTTGATTTGTCAACACTATCATTGGATGACTCTGGAAATATAGCCTTAGTTTTCTTGTGGCATGCACAAGGGCAAGAACCAACTTTTCTACCTTAGAATACCTGACCTCAGGCCCTTGTAGAGCTTTTCTCACAAAATATACTGGCTTCTGTAACATGCCATGATGTTTTACCAACACAACACTCACTACTTCATTACAAAAGGATAAGTATAAAAATAATACCTCACCTTCTTGAGGAGGAGTTAGGGTTGGTAGGTGACTGATATGATCCTTTAATTCCTGAAAAGCTTGTTGGCATTCTGCTTTCCACTCGAATGGGCTGGCCTTCCTGAGAATTTTAAAGAAAGGCAACGATTTATTACGTGATTCCGGTGCAATGTCTACCCCCGTTTAACACACTTTTAGCATGTTTTTGGATGGTTTAGACCATTTTCGGGGTGATATCATGAGTTTATAGCACGGGGAGTAAATCCGTCACTTTGATGGCTTATTACCCCTTTTCTGTTGATATTAACCCCATTCCCGAGCACTTTTACCCTCCTGAATTGTTTGGTGGTTTTGGTTGTTCATGATGTTGTAGGGTATTAGCGTCTTGAGGACCCGGAAGGTGATGATTCGTGGTGATAAGCATGATCGAGGCAATATGAGTGATCAAAAAGGGAGAAAAGAAGAGGTTTTGGAACAAATGGGGTACAAACGTGCGTTTGAACCCCCCAAAGGGGCATTTCAAGAACACAAATTTTGAACAGAGTTCACCAGCCCCAAACGCGCGTTTCAAACTGTCCCAAACGCGTGTTTCAAGTCTTCCAAACGCACGTTTCAAACTGCCCTAAACGCGCGTTTCAGTTGAAGAACAAGCAAGCCCTACCCATAAATGAAGCGAAACGCGTGTTTGCCCTATGCGAAACGCGCGTTTGACAAAGTAAAATGCCGGTTTACAGCACCTGAACGCGCGTTTGAAGATCTTAATTTGCAGATTTTCCCCCACCTATAAATACCCCCCTTGAACCATTTCTTGAAAAATAATCATTCTCTTAGCAAAACCCTACCCCTTTTTAGCTTGAATTTTGTAATAGCTTAGAATACATTCTCTTAGCTTAAATCAATATAATCTTAGCTTAATCTTTCCATTTCCTAGCTCATATTTCTACTCTAAACACTAAGACACCATCTTTTAATTAGTTCTCTATTTTGTATTTTTGGATCTCAAACTCGAATTTCTTCAAATTAATGGTATATTTCTTCTCTCTTTCACTTATTATGTCTTTAATTTACTGTTTCTTTTATGTTTTAACTAGTATAATGAGTAGCTAATCCCTTTTCATAGTCGAATCATGTGAAATTTGGTGAAATTACCCTTTGGGTGATGAAATTGGGAGTGGGTAGTGCTTTTTATTGTTTAATCTTGCTTGTTTCACGTCTTAGAACTTATTATAACATCGCTAGATTGGATTGTACACCCAATTTAGTAATCACACACATCAAACTTACATATGTATTTTTGCGGGAAGACGTGGGATAATGGGTTCTAAGATCGCGGCGTAAACTCGACTTAGTTGTTAAGCCCGAGCCCAATGCGAGGTTACTCGTTTTAACGTTTAAGCGGCTCTAGTGCATAACATGTCCTGCTAGTGAATCTTCTTTAGGGGAGGGTAGTTAACATGGCATAAGGTGTTAGGAGAGAGTTGTTCAGACCTTAGCACCGGAATTAGGAGCACGCACCCGTGAAATTGAACGTGAGAGTTTGTTTGTTATAATGCACACTCCCGGTTTTGTCCACCCTTAGGGTTGAAACTAGATACTTTGATCATGGTTCGGCTATGTCCCTTAGTATAACGTTAAAAAACCGAGTAGTTAATCTTTTTTTTTTCTATCTTTAGACTCGTTAGTAGAAATCACTTAAGTGTCGTTGTAGTAAACAAGCACTTTAAAAAGATTGATCACCTAGACAAAGTAACACGTTCGCTTTGGTACTCACAAACACTTTTCCGTTGGGTTCGACCTCGTACTCCTGTAGCTATTCTAGCAATCGACCCGGTACACTGCCGGTTAGTTTGCCCACGGTTTCGAGTCTTTAAAAATTATTTTTGTTGGGGTAAATTTTAGCTCAATCAAAATGGCGCCGTTGCCGGGGAATATGTTTTTGTGATATCTTGTAAGTGAACCGAAAGCTTAGGCCTAGGTTGTTTTTTTTTTCTTTTTTTTTTCTTGATGATGGCTTTTTGTTGAAAAGTCACACCACCTATTGTGGTGGTGGTGGTGACTAGATACTGTGATTGTGTTCTTGTTGTTTTCTGAGATCTTGCAGCTTGAGCTTAAATGAATGGATTTTTCAATCAATACTACTCACCTGAACAACAATACCCCTACCAACCTCAGGCACCTGAACAATGTTATCAACAACAGTTCATTCCTCTGTCTCAGTATCAACAACAGAGTAACCAAGGTTTATGGGCTTATCAGTGCCCTAGTGCATGCCAAAGTCAAAATTATGGTTATTCAAGTTATGAGCCACAACATTATGAGGGTTGTCCGAACCCTAGTGCTTATCAGGATTACGGTGTTCATACTCAACGCGTTGATAGCCTCACCCAGATTCAGCCACTAGATCAGAGTCTGGCATGGCAAGAAGCCTACTACTTACCCCCAATGAATCAAAGTCAGTATGATCAGTTTCCCCCCATGCCACAAGAAGGCTTCACTGACATTCAAATGGAGCAGTTGATTCAATTGAACGAGAGTTTGATTCAAATGAACAAGGATATGCAAGAGTTCGATAGAAGCTTTGACTCCGACATAATAAATCTTGAAGACAGGATGGGGCAATTGATTGAAAAGAGGAGGCATGAGAAAGAGGAAGAGACATGTGCAATAGAGGTGGTCCGGGATGATGATGTTATCGGTGAAGAAGTTCGAGTTTGAGTGAGGTTGATGATTCGGTTTTTGCTATGATGAGGTTTCTGAGCCAGGCAAGGAGTTGGGATCGCCCATATTTCCATCACCTCTAATTGCGATATTTGATTATGGCAGGTTTCACATTCTACCTATTGCACCTTCACCCCTTGAGATGAAAATTGATGATACCTTGGTGGAGTGTGTGGTGGAACCTACCATCATGATGACTGAGCAAGAATTTTTTGGTGATGAGGATAGCTCGTTTTGGGATGAAGAGGAGTTGCAAGACTTGGAAATGGAGGAGGTGCAACTTTTATCTATTACACCGTCTCCCGGTGAAATACAAAATGATGACTTAGAGGGGTGTACGATGGATTTGAGCACAGTTATTGATGAGATAGACTTTGAGTTAGAGGAGAAGTTGGGATCGCCCATTTCACCATCACTCCCAATTGAAGTTTGTGAAGATGTCGTTATGGAGTGTGTGGTGAAACCTCAAGAGATTTCTAAGCCATCTATGGCAGAGCTACCGGGAGAGTTGGATATTATTAGCATGCCGGTCCCGGATTATTACACTCTTCCACCTTGTGTTGATGAGTATTATGCTATCGATTTTGTGTACTCACCGGTAGATGGAGCTCATAGAATCTGTAAAAGGGGACAACTACCATGGAATGGCAATTTCAAGAAGAAGAGGATGAGAGATTTTGAGAAAAGAGGATTCCCGAGTTGGGAAAAACTAGCATCGTGGGAAATGAGAGGTAAGTTTCTAGCAAATTCGGTTTTCATGATGCTTGCTATTTTTAGTCTTCTTGAGTTGTTGATCTTTTTGAGTTCGGATTTTGGTTGATGGTTGTGGTGCTACTTGAAGTCGATGCTAACGACGTTAAGCAAAGCACTTCTACCTTTCCTCGCCTGTGCCAATAGTATAACTTTGAAAAAATTGGCACTGTATAAGTCATCCTGTCGAGCCAACGACATAAAACAAAAGCGCTTGGGGGAGGCAACCCACCTTTTTGGTAGTTTTTGATAGTAACAATGTGTTTGGAGTGGTCTTTGGGTGCAAGAGGGGAGAGTTTGGCATAAAAGAGAGGTTGGGGTGAGAATTTCCTTTTGGTTCCGGCTTTTGTACATAGGCGGGGATGTTGTTTTTATGTGAGCCTCTATGGCCTTATTCTATGCGTGGATGCTCTGTGTTTCTTTTGATTATCTTTACATCCAGTGCGATTCCCGTCTAGTATGGTTGATATGCTTTGATACTTTGTTTGTGGCATGGCTTCTATTTTTATATATCTCGTATCTATCACCATCTTTTGGCACGTGGACTTTTCCCGTGCATGTGTTTGCCTTGGTTTTTGTTTCTATGGTTTTAGATACTCGAGATGGAGCTTACTAGAAGATGTCACGTGGGCTACTAGTGCGCCTTTCTATAGGGTTTTGGTAAAACAGCTAAGTCTTTTGCTCTTTTTCTCTCTCACACGCTGAGGACAGTGTTGCGTTTAAAGTGTGGGGTGGTAGACTTAGCCGTTTTTCTTGTTTTGATTGTTAAATGTGCTATTTTTGTGGTATGCTTAGCCTATGACCGGGCTCGAGTCGATTTTGGGCATTTTTTTTAAATTTTTCAAGGGTTTTTAGCACCGTGTTGTGTGCGTTACTTTCACATTCGAGTGGTGACCACCTTAGTGGGGACCCGAATGTGTACATTGCGGTTTAATATTATCTTGGGAATGGAGTTTATTATTTTCATGTGAAGCTACACTTGTGCACAATTTGGTTGCTACTGTCTCTCATACCACTAGTTTTCGAGGCGAAATTGAAAGGTTCACCTAAGTAGGATACGGGATGACGGTCCTGGCGCTTCTTTGACCCGACCAGAGCCAAATAAGCCTAATCCCGAACATCAGACCCTCTTAACCCCCCTCAGCCTTGATAGAATGGTATGACCACCGTTCGTTTTGGTAGCCGTTTTGTTACGTAGTCAGAAAACCTAACCTTGAGCCTTAATTTTGGTCACGTTTCCTTTGATTACCCTACGAGTGGATCTAGTCTTTTGCTGGGACACACTTGCTAATGCAAGTGTGGGGTGGTTGGTTTTTTGATATAGTAGTTGGGTTGGTGTTTCTCTCATCTTTTGGTGCTATAAGGAAGAATGGGGGTATTTTGGTCTTTTGTGTGGGCTTGGCCCAAAAAGAGAGGCATGTTTTCTTCTCTTTAAAAAAAAAATCAAAAATCAAAGTTTTATCAGAGTTTGCAATAAAAGCTCCGAGTATATAGAAATTAAGGGTTGAAATCAAAGTGATGAGCTAAAAAGTGACCTTTATAGTGTTAGAGTTGGGATAGTTAGATAGGTGCTAATGTATTCGATCTCGCCTCATGGCGCTTGAAACATAGTTGAGTTTGGCAATGAGTTCGGGTATGTTAGTATCATATAGTTCCCAAGTGTTTAAAGTAATCAAAGAGGAGTTTGGGTGGTTTGTATGGTAGAGATGAAGAGGTACACTTGTTGATTAGGTTCACTCATACTTCTTTTTCTCCAGTTCCCAAAATATCCTCTTTGATTAACCGGAATTACCCTAGCCTAACGTTATAACCTTTCAAGTCCTACTCGATTGTGTCCAGACTTAGTGACCTTGATTAGTGGAGATGCTAGTGGGTATGAAACGGTTGGTAGCCTTTAGGTCGGGATTCAAGCCCCGACAATCATTTTGAGCACTTGGTTTTTAGCTTGGCACCACACACACTCCATTTTCTTTATAATGTTATAACCGGTGTGTATATGTTCGTGTTTCTTACTTTGTGATTACCTCGAGGGTGTGAATAGTAGCACCTACTTCACAACGTTGAATCCCTTTGTTTGTTTTAAAACGCCTAGTTTACTCGAGGGAGAGCAAAGGCTAAGTGTGGGGTGGTTGATGGGAGTCAACGTTACGTGATTACGGTGCATTGTCTACCCCCGTTTACCACACTTTTAGCATGTTTTTGGATGGTCTAGACCATTTTCGGGGTGATTGTTCGGATGGTTTTGCATCATTCAAAACAAACAATAATTTATAAACCCTAACCTATATACAAAACTAACTCCTAACCGACCGAATATCGGGTAATTGCTAGTAAAGCGGGATAAGTAAGGGGTCGATCCACAGGGAATTGGGATGTTGAATCTAATCTTATTAATTCCTTTCAATTGTTACCTATGAAAACAAATAAACGAAAGAACAAACATATAAACACATAGAACAGGTAAAATAAACCTAAGCTATAACAACTAAGAAAAACATAGAAGAAAGAGACATGGAATCAACCAATATACAAACCAAGTGATTTCAATCCAAGTTCATCTCATGATTTTAATTCAATATTGTGGTTTCACCTTTACACGAGATACGAACTCCTAATTCCTTAGTGAATCCGTTTCTCAAGCTATGAACTCCTAATCTCTTAGTGAATTCAATTATCGATCTCTCCTCTCTCGAATGTTGAGACCAATTTCATACAAAACGAAGGTGTAGATTCAAGTTAACTCTCGTATTTTAGAATCTAGCAACCTAGATAATTAACCAATTAATTTGTCACGAATTAACGATTAAAGATCCTATCTTTCTATGGTGATCTAGCCTAACAACGACTCTCATCAACGTTAGACAACAATTAGCAACCGATCTCTCGATCTAGTCACACAATAGCATCATAAATCATAGAAAGATACAAAACGAATCAAAGATCATAAAAACAAACAAAGGATTGAATAAATTAAAAGATAAACTCACATAGTTTGGTACAATGGATGATCTCCATGAATCAACAAACAAAAAGAAAAGCATCCTAATCTAACCCGGATCACCCGAGCACAAGGCTCGGGTGATCGGCCTTGAAAGCCTCAAAAGTGCGGCTGCTATGTGTATTTGGTGTGTTGTATTTTTCTGTGTTCCTTTTTGCTCGAATGCTGCTGCTTATATAGGAGTTTTGCCGACATAAGGAAGGATCCAGAAGATAAATACGTGAAAATCCGCTGACCGACCGAATGACGTCACTCGGTCGACCGAATGTCATGGCTCGGTCGACCGAGCCCTCTAATGCACGTTTTAAATGTTTTTTTTCGTCTGACTTGTTCCCCACTGCATTCTGCCGCGCTGATCTGATTCCTTTTGATTTATCTCTCAATTAATACTCCGATTTTCTTCCTTTTAATCTTTATTCTTCCATAAATCTGATTGATCCCTTTCCACTCGAATTTATCTCTTTAAAAATCATCTTTTCCATCAACAATGTGTATCTACAATGTAGGAAAAAACATACCAAAGCGTAACGATATTCCAAAATAATATAAAATCACAATTTAAGCACATAATTCGTTATGTTTTGCTATTTAACTATTGAAAACACCACTTGCTCAATATTTCAATTATAAAGCTCGATTTCTATGAAAACATCCAGATATGGGGGAAATTGACATAAAATATATCCTTATAAAACGTATAAAATCACCCTTAACAGTGATATCGTGAGTTTATAGCACGGGGAGTAAATCCGTCACTTTGATGGCTTATTACCTCATTTTTGTTGATATTAACCCCATTCCCGAGCACTTTTACCCTCCGGAATTGTTTGGTGGTTTTGGTTGTTCATGATGTTGTAGGGTATTAGCGTCTTGAGGACCCGGAAGGTGATGATTCATGGTGAGAAGCATGATTGAGGCAATATGAGTGATCAAAAAGGGATAAAAGAAGAGGTTTTGGAACAAATGGGGTTCAAACACACGTTTGAACCCCCCAAACGGGCATTTCAAGAACACAAATTTTGAACATAGTTCACCTGCCACAAACGCGCGTTTCAAACTGTCCCAAACACGCATTCCAAGTCTTCCAAACACACGTTTCAAACTGCCCTAAACACGCATTTCAGTTGAAGAACAATCAAGCCTTACCCAGAAATGAAGCGAAACACGCGTTTGTCCTATGCGAAACACGTGTTGACAAAGTAAAACGCCGGTTTACAGCACCTGAACGCGCGTTTGAAGATCTTAATTTGCAGATTTTCCCCCACCTATAAATACCCCCCTTGAACCATTTCTTGAATAATAATTATTCTCTTAGCAAAACCCTACCCCTTTTTAGCTTGAATTTTGTAATAGCTTAGAATACATTCTCTTAGCTTAAATCAATATAATCTTAGCTTAATATTTCCATTTCATAGCTCAGATTTCTACTCTAAACACTAAGACACCATCTTTTAATTAGTTCTCTATTTTGTACTTTTGGATCTCAAACTCAAATTTCTTCAAATTAATGGTATATTTCTTCTCTCTTTCACTTATTATGTCTTTAATTTACTATTTCTTTTATGTTTTAACTAGTATAATGAGTAGCTAATCCCTTTTCATAGTCGAATCATGTGAAATTTGGTGAAATCACCCTTTGGGTGATGAAATTGAGAGTGGGTAGTGATTTTTATTGTTTAATCTTGCTTGTTTCACATCTTAGAACTTATTATAACATCGCTAGATTGGATTGTACACCCAATTTAGTAATCACACACATCAACCTTACATATGTATTTTTGCGGGAAGATGTAGGATAAGGGGTTCTAAGATCGCGGCGTAGACTCGGCTTAGTTGTTAAGCCCGAGCCCAATGCGAGGTTACTCGTTTTAACGTTTAAGCGGCTCTAGTGCATAACATGTCCTGCTAGTGAATCTTCTTTAGGGAAGGGTAGTTAACATGGCATAAGGTGTTAGGAGAGAGTTGTTCAGACCTTAGCACCGGAATTAGGAGCACGTACCCGTGAAATTGAACGCGAGAGTTCATTTGTTATAATGCACACTCCGGTTTTGTCCACCCTGTGGTTGAAAACTAGCTACTTTGATCATGGTTCGGCTATGTCCCTTAGTATAACGTTAAAAACCGAGTAGTTAATCTTCTTTCTCTTTTTTTCTATCTTTAGACTCGTTAGTAGAAATCACTTAAGTGTCGTTGTAGTAAACAAGCACTTTAAAAAGATTGATCACTTAGACTAAGTAACACGTTTGCTTTGGTACTCACAAACACTTTTCCTTGGGTTCGACTCTCGTCTTCTTTGTAGCTATTCTAGCAATCGACCCGGTACAATCGCCGGTTAGAGAATTAGTTTGCCCACGGTTTCGAGTCTTTATAAATTGTTTTTGTTGGGGTAAATTTTAGCTCAATCATTATGCGCTGACTTTGACAAGAAACGATTTAGCGCTGCAAGCCTCCCTGTCAATCGCTGGACTTCTTTGACGTTCTTCGGCTCGGGCATAGTCTTCAAAGCTTCTAACTTATCAGGGTTATCCCTGACCCCTTCTTTGGATATCATATAACCCAGAAATTTGTCTGATCTTACTCCAAAAGTACATTTTTTAGGATTCAACTTCATTCTAGTTTGTCTCAATACTTGAGAAACTTCTGCCACATCTTTCAAATATTGGTCAAGAGTCCTGCTCTTGATCAATAAATCATCCACATACACCTCCATCGATTTACCAATCTGTTGGTTAAAAATTGTATTGACCGCCCTTTGATATGTATCCCCGCATTCTTTAACCCGAAAGGCATAGACACATAGTAGTAAGAACCAAATTCAAGAATAAATGCGCTTTTATAAATGTCTACAGATCCATCATAATCTGATGATACCTTTATATGCATCTAAGAAAGCAAAATTTTCATATCCAAATGTGGAATCCACTAGCCTATCAATTCTAGGGGATGTGTAGCTATCTTTAGGACATGCCTTGTTTAAATCTGTGAAATCTACACACATACTCCAGCTGCCATCTGGCTTCTTGACTAGTACAGGATTTGCTAGCCATTCCGGGTATATAACTTCTTTAATCACGTTGGCCTGCAACAGTTTCTCTATTTCTTGCTGGATAGCTTGTATCCTTTCTGGAGCGAAAGACCTCTTTTTCTGCTTCACTGGTTTTCTGGTTGGATCTATGTTGAGCTTGTGGACAGCCAACCCTGTTGACAGTCCTGGCATATCACTGGCTTTCCATGCGAACACATCTTTGTAATCTTTCAAGATCCAGACCAAAGCTCGCTTCTGCTCATCTGGTATCCATGATCCCATACTGACTGTGGATTCTGGGTCAATTTCATCTAATATCACTGGCTTTACTGGATCATTGGACTGCCAACATTTTTCTTCCTCTGGAACGAGATCTTCCATTGTTACCTGTTGCACTTTGATCTTTCCATTGATTGTGGCTGTGTAGCAGTTCTTCGTAGCATCCACATCTCCTTTAATTGTAGCTTATCCTTCGCAAGTCGGGAACTTCATGCTATTATGTGCCGGTGATACCACAACTCTGAGATCGATTAACGCCGGTCTACCCAAAAATACATTGTACGTCGATGGGGCTTTTACCACCACATAATTGACTGTCAGAGTCCTGCTCTGTGATCCTTGTCCGAAAGTTGTCAATAACCTAAGCATACCCACAGGATGAATATGAGGTCCTGTGAATCCAAAGAGAGGAGTTGACACAAGAGTCAACTCTGAGTCGGCCAATTTCATCGCTTGAAATGCACTATAATATAGTACGTTTACTGCACTGCCCGTGTCCACACGGATTCTTCTCACCAAATTCTTCTGTATAGGCACCTCTATTACCAGCCCTTCATTGCTCACAACGGCTGGTAATGCATCTTTTGGACCATACTGAACTGTTCCATCACTTTTTGTTTTTTTGAGTCTCCTTTTTCTGCCCTGCCATTTTTTTCTTGCTGGACAGCCTTGTTAACACCTGCTGGTCCTCCCACAATCGTATTTACGGTGTTGATTGGAGCATTTTCCCTATGCCCATCTGGGGACGGATCTCCACGTCTCCTCTGATTATTTCTATCCTGATCGTTGTTGAACTTTCTGAACTCCCTTCTTCCTTTGGGTTTATCGCCTTGTGATCGATCGATGCATTCATCGATCTTTCCTTCCATCGCCGCCGCATCTATATCTCTGATCAGGTCCCTGCACTGCTTAGATTCGTGCCCAATGTCTTTATGATATTTGCACCACCTTCTATGGTCTCTTTTCTCTCTTGGACCCCTCAAAGGAGAAGGAGTCTTGGCAATTCCTTTCCTTTCCATTATCGCCAAAACTTGATCGCGGGATCGGTTCAAAGGAATAAGGTCTTTGTCATGCAAAGCACCTTTCTTCCCTAGCCTATCTGATATGGGAGCGGTTACCCTGTCCCAAACTGATTTTCTTTTCTTGTTAGACTTATCATCAACTTTTCCTTTTTTGGAATCCCTGTAGGATTCCTCTCTCTTGGCTCTGTTTGCCTCTTCTCCTTGACAATGTCTGTATGCAATTTCTAGACACTCTTCCATCGTACTTGGATTTTTGCTGCTTAATTTAGCATGTAGCCATCCTTCTTTCAGACCTGCCACGAAGGATGCCACTAAAAATTTATCATCCAAATCTGCTATCTGGGATGATTCTCCATTGAATCACTTTTCTGTCTGATGGTTAACAAATATGTTCGGTTTCTTTGGAAAGGCCTTGCCGCAATGAATGCATGCATGAATTTTTTGGTCAGAGTGGGAAAATCTGGTATGGACCTGGGGTTCAACTTGTTGAACCGATCCCTTGCCTTCCCTGTAAGAAGTGTTGCAAATGCCCTGCATCTCATCTCTTCTGGTGCGTTATATAGGCTCATATGATGTATGTATTGGTGCATATGGTCATACGGATCCTTAGTGCCATCATATGACTGAATCTTTGGGATCTTGAATCCCGGAGGACAAGGAAATGTGTCAATGTCCTCAGTAAAAGGAGATACCAGCCTGAACTCATCTTGTTTAGGCTTAAGAATAGCATCCAACTCTGCTTTGGCGTTATCACCAACTGGGTGAGTAACAACCACCCTTACACTGGATTCTGCTTCATGTTTTTCTTTCTTAGTTGTATTATGAGGAGGAGGTGTTTTTGAAACATCGCCACCCTGATTTCTGGCTTTCAATACTTCCTCAAAAATGACTTTTATTTCTTCACCTTTGAGATTTGCCAGGTTTTCCACCAACATCTGTCTGACTGTGTTTTATGTGTTGGTTTGTCCTTCTTCCATTATAATTTTCTTTCCAGGTTGTTGATTGTTTTCTTCCTGGTTCTCTTCTCTGTTTGATTTTCAACTTCCGTTTGATTTTGGTGCTTCTTCCCATGATTTTTCGCCATTTTACTATATAAGAAACTCACTAACTAGAATCGACCCTCCTTCTAGCGCCAAATGATGTTGCTTAAAATTGTAACCGGGTAATTAAATGATTCAAGTTAGGAAAACAGTACAGAAACGAATAGGGTTTTGTATGAATTTGGACTGAACTCTTGGAGAGAGCTGCCTACGTATCAAATTCAAGTGTCGAATCGGAATCAAGTCCCCCTCGTAGTTCAGACTTCATATTTATATATTTTTAGGTCATGGTGATAACCTCCCCTACCATAATAGGGAGTTATCACCGATAAATTGGAAACTATAAGACGTGGGATCTATCCACGTTTGTAAGCGGTTATGCCATTATAGACTCTGTCTTTGGTAGTTACTTGGTGTTCTGTTCAGAGTCTAGTTCTGCTCAGTGATTGGTAGAGTCCCGCTGTGCCAATTCTGCCCAGAGCCTGGCGGAGTGCTGCTCTGCTAGTTTATCTTAGAAATTAGCTTCTGCTCAGGGTCTGGGGGAGTCCCGCTCTACCCATCCCATTATATTATACGATAGCGAGATGGGCCTGGCCCAATAGTGAATAACCCGACTTGGTGGGCCCATACATCATCACCAAGCTTTATTGATACTCTTTTAACTCATTATTTGTCCAAATGGCATAACATCAAACGCATTGCATGCATCATTCACTGATATAAGGAAATATAGTAACACATTTATTAGCATCAATTGGTTCTAGTACAACGGTAAGCGCTTAATCATAATATGGTATCAGAGACATTTTCAGTTAATTTCTTCTAAAATCTCGGTGTTCTACTGCTCTCTATCCTTCTCCTCCCAATACCACCACTACCATTTCTTTCTGCTGTCATATCCGCCACCAAAGTCGTCGGGACCTAATTTCCCACAGCATCTAAACAGTGCTTATAACTGTCACTTCCATCGTTTGTTTTCCTATGTTGACTCGGCTCTTCTATCGGATGGCTCTAATTAATCAGTCCGACCTCACATCTCCGACTCTATCCTCCTCCTCATATCTCTCCCTAATTTCCCTTCTCCGCCAGCCTTCTTCGACTCCGATCTGATCACAAAATCACGTTTTGTTTTTTTCCCGATCGCAATCCAGCCTTCATCAAATCTCCACCGATCAAGAAACCACACCCACATTTTTTCCCTTTTTGAAGTCACAAACCAATAAAACTTCCCAAGACTCAAGCTTGCTCATATCTGGTTTTTGCCGCATGATTTTTGGTTGCACGTATGGACCAAGGGTTAATCGGATATTGATTTTTATTTTTTATTTAGCTATTTTGGTTGATTGTTTTTGTTCTTAATTTTTTTGGGAAATTAAAGATAATGACACAATCTGCAATATTTTTAACTAACGAGACAAATTACATATTTTTTATAGGAGAAGGACAATCGAATAATTGTTATAGCGAGAAGGACAAACAATGAATCCCAAAATCAAAATCTCCCGATGAATCCTTCAAATCAAGAAATTTAACGATAAAAACCTAAAATCAGTGAATTTCGACAATGAATTTTGAAAATTAGTGAATTTAAACAGTGAATTTTGAACACAAGTGAATTTCGACAGTAAATAAATAGTTTTGTCCTTTATGCAAAAGTTTTAAAAGACTGTCTTTCTACTCAATTGATGAAATATTTCTGTCTTTTTCCCTCATTTCCCCTAATTTTTTTATCATCAAAATAAAAATCTCTATCATTATTATATACCAAACCCAGCACTATATGTGTGACGCCTCGTTCCAGACACCGTGTTGTTATCCGGAAATGAACGTTCGACACATATATAATTTAATATTTAAATCAATTATATACGTAAGCCTTACGTAATTACATCAGAGTTAAAGCGCAAATAAAACAACACGAGAAACTTAAACGACAACAATGTCGAACCAACTAAGGAAAAAGTAAATGTTGTTCCAACAACATTCAACTGAAAAGAAAGTACGAGTGACTAGTGTGTTTATTACAACCATGAACTTAAATGACAAACACAAAAGATAAATAAATATTCCAACTCTCGTCTCTCAAGACAAATAAATAAAATAGCAAAGTGATTTCGAAGCATCAACATAACACATTCAGCCCCTCATATGGCATGGGGCTAGTCCTTAAGTGGAGTCCAACACCCTGAGTCTAACCGACCCTAGGGCATCAACCGTCCCGGCTGCGAAAATGAAACGTGTCTCACCAAGGACAAATGTACTTAATCTTTTAGACTATCAAATATGTTGAAGCGTAGTTAAGCTAACCATCTAGGTTCATTCCACATAAAAGCTTCCTAAGGACTTCTAGTCCTAGACCATTCTAGTTATATTACTTATCACATAGCACAGAAAGTGTTGACTACTAAGCACAACACCCCACATAACTGAGAGTTGTCTTCCGCTGATCTCGTGTTTCTCCCCGCAGAGGGTCTCCACACGGTGTTGTGCCAAATACACCATAAACCATACCCAAAACTATGTCAAATAATATTTAGAACTTATCACAATACACACTTAACCAAGAAAAACAACAACGATTAAGAAATATAAACCCACAACACAATCATCCGCTATATCTTTTACATCTTCCATCCCTTCATAAACACACATTACTACATTCTACAATATTCGGTAGCATAAATACTACCTTTGCATTTTAGTATTTCTATTATTATCATTATTATTATTTTTATGACTATCATCGTTGTTATCCGAAAACGTAGGTAGCTTTTTTTTTTTTTCTTTCCTTCCTGCTGGTAACCTTCGGCAATAGCAGCATAGTATACTTTAGTTAGCCTTCCCTTTTTTTTTTTTTTTTTTCCTTTCTTTTTTTTAATATTATAACATTTTCATTTCAACAGGGCAAAGAATACCTAGAACATATAATGCCACTTGTTTTCCCTTTCGACGGCAGAAGCACCACGAAAGTAATTACCACAAGCAACCATATATAATAAAACGAAAAGATAATCTGGAACAAAAAAAAAAAAAAAAAAAAAAAAAAAAAAAAAACACATCAATAACATTGTTAAATACGGTTGAACACCCATTTACCTTATTAGTTTGCAGAACAACCTTGAATCAAAAAGCCAAACTTGAATTCGAAACAACAACGGTGATTTCTTCGATTCCTACAACAAAATAACAACCTACGATTAATCTAAGACATTTATTACAACCTAATTGCTTAGAAAAACTCAAGAATCCAAGATTCTAAAAAGAGGGCTTTTTGATTTACTTTTTCGTTTATAGTGATTCTTATACCAAAACGTTAGCCTTGTCGCGGTGATCGTCGTGATATGAATTATCAAAAAAACAGAGAGCCGGATCAACCTCCAAGGTAAGGATTTTGTCAAACCTTTTTTTTTTTTTTTTTCCTTCTTCTCAGAAAAGTGCCGCTTCTCTTTTTTTTCCTACAACGTACAACTAATGATGATTTTGGGGGTTAAGGGAGTATTAATATGTATTTAAAACATATTAATCCAATATTTATCTTAAGAACATAATATCCGGTAAATAATTAAATGGAAAAGGTAAATTGATAATTAAATATCATAAGTTACAAATTTTGCCTTTTAATTAAAACTATGATATTACATTCCTTCCCACTTACAAAAAATTTCGTCCTCGAAACTTGACATACGTGGAAGTTCTCGAAACTCTTGGAAATCTGAAGTCATATCCTTTAACTCAATATCTTTCTTCTCTATCTTCAACTGATGATACACTGAACACAGATCTATTCTCGTGAACACTCTCCTCCCCTGAAGTTGATTCCGAATTTCTAATTATCTCTGAAAACCGACCAAGAACTTGAGTGAATTTTGGAGGAGTCTCCTTTTGCCTTACTGTTTCTTTTTCCCTTGCAGAGTTCGACTTTTCTGAAAGCGTTCTGCTTTTGGCAACTTCCAACTCACGAGGGAAGTTTTATTTCCTTTCCACAAGTAACTCCCAAGGAGTTATTAGAATAAATTTCCCAAATAATCCTTCTTCTTTATTATATCCATAATTCCCCTTAAATAATATATTTATCTGAAATATATATACATAAAATACTTTAAATCCGTAAATCATTAAACATAATATTCCGTTTTTCGCAAAAATACACGTCTGCGCTTTTTCGAAAAGTCGGGATATTACATTCCTCCCCCCTTAAGAAGAGTTTCATCCTCGAAACTCGAACGTGCTCAGACTGTTAATCTTCCTTAGCAACTCTCTCTTCAACACAACCCAAAACCAACCTTCACTTGTTTTCCCACGGACAACAACAACCGATTCTGATCTTGCTAACCTTTGAACCAATACTCTACTGATGCCCAACTGAACAAACCCTTGTACACTCATCCCAAGACTAACCAATCACTTCTTGAACCACTGAAACTGCACTATCCAAACTTCTACTCGGTGCATCCATCACCGGAAGATACTTTCCTATGTTTATAGTCCATGTAAACAAAACTTTTGTATAGCCGACCTATACCAAGAATCACACCATGATCTGTAGAACTCAAACTATAAGATCCTTTTTTGAACGGAAGGTTTCAACTTGACATCGACTTGTGGAAACATCTTAGTAACCTTGCTTACTCTATCCGAAAGAGGTTGTTATAAACAAGGAATCCTTGAGTCTATTCTTACTAAAACTGAGGCGGGGGTACCTGGTTTTGATGACATCCCTGTTGATCAACATGTTCTATCTGACCCACAACTGCTTGACCCCCCGTCTTGAACCAAACCACTCACTTCTTAATGAGCACTAGAACTTCATATACCACTGTTACTAACACCACGAGAACTTTTACGGGTTTCTACCTTTCTGAAAGATCAAGGAAGATCAGACTGGTTCTAAGGGGTCTAAAGAGATCTTATCTTAAGAAAGGAAGCCTAGGGCGCTTATTCTCACGATACCAACCGTGACGCCCCATTCCGGACACCGTGTCCTTATCCTGAAATTAGCGCCTTACATGTATATAATTTAATATTTAAATCAATTATATACGTAAGCCTTACGTAATTACATCAGAGTTAAAGCGGAAATGAAATGACACGGGATACTTAAATGACAACAATGTCGAACCAACTAAAGAAAAAGTAAATGTTGTTCCAACAACATTCAACTGAAAAAAAATACGAGTGGCTAGTGTGTTTATTACAACCATGAACTTAAAGGACAAACACAAAAGATAAATAAATATTCCAACTCTCATCTCTCAAGACAAATAAATAAAATAGCAAAGTGATTTCGAAGCATCAACATAATCACTACTCCTCGTAATAAACGTCAACACCATCAAAGTAACCTGCATCACATTCTCGGGGTGTGAAACAAACATACAAATAAAGGGATGAGTACATAAACACTCAGTAAAGGGTAGAAGTACCGTGTTTAACATTAGCAACAGAATAAGCAAGGTCATCAATCAACAATAACATCATCATTACTTACTAACACGTATGTATAGTAACACTCCTCTCTACTAGTCTTAACTAGTAACCTCAACCAGACAAGGGATGAGTTGCACGCAAGTCCAAGGACACTTTGCGAGGTGAATAGTGCACCACGACACATTCAACCCCTCATATTGATGTGATCCCTGATGACATTCCCGAACCTTTGGCACCTATGCCGCCCGTGGATCATCTGGTAGTTCAAGATGGGCCAATAACAAGGCTCCAAAGGAAGAGATTGAGAGAGGTTATGAACAACTTGGTGATAGAGACTTATTCGGAGTTCGGAGAGCCCGTGGAAAAGACTGAGGCACCGATAGTGACCCTCCTTAGTGCCGTTGTGCCTGGTTAGAGCTTTATTGTGTGGTTTGGCTTCATATTGGGCCAGAAGCCCACGTTCTAGACGCCAAGATGAAGATGGACGAAATTATTACAGTATTGGACTTATCTTACTTTAATTATTCAGCTTTTGGTTTGATTATTATCTAATAAAGGTCATTGGGCCTAAGTAGGTTAGATAAGCCCACTATGGGGCACATATTTCCTAGGGTGGGAATTATACCACATTGCTTTCTTACTTCTAATTCTTTTGATTGTAAGCCTATATAAGGCAAACACTAGCTTTTCATTCTTTACGCAATTATTATTTGAGAAACCAAATTATTGAGTTTTACTCAACCAAGTCATGAGGCTTGAATATCACTTGCGAGTGAGAATTTTCGTCGTCGTAGAAAGTTCAACCCTTTGAGGATTTACCAGTATTGTGAGTGATTGTTGGGCGTTCTCTGCCTACGATTTAGTTGGATTACTAGGTCTAGGATCATTAGCTCGTCATTGTTCCCCTTAGTTACTTCCTGGGCAAAACATCGGATCTGATTCCATCCGGAATCACATCACATATGGCATAGGGCTAGTCCCTAAGTGGAGTCCAACACCCTGAGTCTAACCGACCCTGGGGCATCAACCGTCCCGGCTACAAAAATGAAACGTGCCTCACCAAGGACAAGTGTACTTAATCTTTTAGACTATCAAATATGTTGAAGCGTAGTTAAGCTAACCATCTAGGTTCATTCCACATAAAAGGCTTCCCTAAGGACTTCTAGTCCT
Source organism: Gentiana macrophylla (assembly GCA_026214975.1). Taxonomy (NCBI): domain Eukaryota; kingdom Viridiplantae; phylum Streptophyta; class Magnoliopsida; order Gentianales; family Gentianaceae; genus Gentiana; species Gentiana macrophylla. Next base: position 77,042,923 of record CM047816.1, on the reverse strand, counting down.
AGACCATTCTAGTTATATTACTTATCACATAGCACAGAAAGTGTTGACTACTAAGCACAACACCACACATAGCTGAGAGTTGTCTTCCGGTGATCCTGTGTTTCTCCCCGCAGAGGGTCTCCACACGATGATGTGCCAAATACACCGGAAACCATACCCAAAACTATATCAATTAACATTTAGTGCTTATCACAATACACACTTAAGCAAGGAAAACAACAACGATTAAGAAATAAAAACCCATAGCACAATCATCCACTATATCTATTACATCATCCGTCCTTTCATAAACACACATTACTGCATTCTGCAATATTCAGTAGCATAAATACTACCTTTGCATTTTAGTATTTCTATTATTATCCTTATTATTATTATTATTACTATCATCGTTGTTATCCGGAAAGAAACAAAAACATAGGTAGCTTTTTTTTTCTTCTTTCCTTCCTGCTGGTAACTTTCGGCAATAGCAGCATAGCTGCATAGTATACTTTAGTTAGGCTTCTTTTACTTTTCTTTAGTCGGTACGATTTTGTTTGTCGTTTTAGATTTCTTTTGTATCGTTTCATATCCGCTTTAACTCTGATGTAATTACGTAAGGCTTACGTATATAATTGATTTAAATATTAAATTATATACGTGCCGGGCGTTCAATTTCGAATAAGGACATGGTGTCTGGAACGGGGCGTCACAACATGGTTCACTATTTCTTTTATTATTAACAAAAAATGGCCGATCCTACTATTTTTTCCGGCTTTCTAGCACTCTGCACCGTTTCTTATTTCTTTCTAGTACTCAAATTCATATGTGTCTCTCAATTCACTCTTATCATCGGCATATATGCTTTCAGTCACTTGATTTGCTCTATTCCAATCTTTAAATTCTTCTTTTATTCTATTTCTTTTTTAGGGTATGATATTCCTTCCAAATATTTCTTTCTCCCTATCATTTATTCTATGACTCTTCCAAACTTTTTGAGTCATCCGTTGCAGATTCAATCAATATCAGGTTGTAGAGAAGTTGATGCCGATTGATATGGAAAAATTTGTTGCGGGGCACTATTAGAAGGAAACAAGATCCATTCATTCCGAGCCAATCCCCATTTCATTGCATTACCATGGGATTGCGGGGGTGTATTAGAGATAATGACAAGATTGAAGAAATAGATTGTTTAGATAATATCGTTTGAATTAGAATTATGTTAGGAATTTAGGATATATTATTTTGTTTAGATAAACTTCTAGCTATCTTCTATTAGTCTATAAATATTGTAATTGTGTTCATTATTACCAATCAATGCAATTCAATCACTTTTATATTTCTCTATTATGGTATCAAAGCAGGAGATCCCAAGTTCAAGACCCGCTTCCAGTACAATTAAAAATAAACAAAAAAATTGTTGGGTCTCATTCTCTTCTTATAGACCCACATTTCCTAAACAAAAAAAACAAGTCAAGTGTTGGGGTCTCCCTCCCTTCTTATAGGCCCACACTTTAGGGAGCGTGATATAAGAAAATATAATAGCATATTTACTACCACTAATTGATTTTAGTACAACAGTAAGCGCTTGATCATAATATTCACAAACTTTAACAAATTATATATAAGAATATAGGGATGATTATGCTGGAGTAACGTGCATTATGCTAATATCTCTCTTATGCGATTCTGTCAGATATTCTTATATGTTTGATTGTTTCAAAATATACTAACTTGGTAATACATTGAATGCCTTACATTATCATTTTTACATCTTATACGACATTAACATGCATGTAACACCATCTTACATCATAAATCTGTGATCATCACTTATACTATATTTGTGATATATGTGTAATGTACTACTGCCCTGAAGTCTTTTTTAGACTTAAAATTTAGACAAGATTCGAAACAATTATTGCAGATTACATTGATCTAATACTTATCAAATGATAATCAAATTTACAAATGAGGAAATGTTATACATTATACAATGATACACCACGTAATATATTGTGTGATACACATTATATCATATGATGTATCAGGGGCGGATCTACATAGGTAAGGGTGGGGTCACGTGAACCCACTGAAATTCGAGAATTTTTTTTAGTATCAAAACGGCGTAGCTTTATTGTTAAAAAAATATCGTTTTGTGGTTAAAAAATATAATTTTTAGGCTCTGGTGATCCCACTGAAACAAATTTCTGAATAGAAAAATATAGTTTTAGACTCTGATGACATCACTAAAAATATTCTGCATCCGTCCCTGTGATCTATAATACACAACATATAACATGTATTACATAAATTTTTCCGCGGTATACACTCAGATGAACATTTGTGTACCAACTCATTTTTGTGCTTCACATTCAAAGAAGCCATTAGGAAACATGAATTATGGACGAACGACATAAATCCTATGTTTGCTTCTGTATCATATATAATCACTACCGTATTATCGCGCCTTCACGGAGAAACCTCAATAGTGTCAAAACATCACAATCCACACCACGATATTACGAACCCAGTGCAAGCATAATTATAAAACCGTTAGAGACATGTGACACTAATATATTAAGTGCGTAACCTAACAACGCATTCAACAATATATGTAAACGTACAAGTCCAAGTGTCAACACAATTTGGTAGATGAGATTATCAGTGTCTTCATAAAATAGAAGACATCCAGTACATTTAGTGTCAGCAAAGTGACATAAACTCTACATCTGGTAGAACTAATCTGGATATCAACAGAGTGATGGTCTGCTGATAAGTGTATCCAAGTCTGTGAAAGTTAGCAGGGAAGTCTGCTGAGTTTCTTCTGGAGTCACCAGTCTGCTGAGGGTCTGCTAAGGTTTTGGGTTAAGCCGAGTTCTACATCTGGGCAATGATCAGCTGAGTTGGATCAGCTGAGTGATCCAACATCTGGGGCATTTATGGCAATCCGACAAAGATTCTTGGCGGTTAGGGTTTAGGGATCTATGCCTATAAATACCAACTGTAATGATCATTGTAAAGTGTGTAATCCGTCTGAAATTCACTGCATAATAAAATATCTATTTTCTGTCCGTGGAGTAGTCAGCACAACGCCGTAAACCACGTTATATCTTGTGTTCTTCTTGTTTATGTTCCTCTGTGTGATTGTTTATGTTAGACTGCTTCTGTGTTTATCTTATTGCATCTGGGTTCTCTATATCATGTTATAACAAATTGGTATCAGAGCGTAGGTTCTGAGAGAATCATCTGTACGGACCACATTTATCTTCACCAAGACCTTCACCGGTGCTAGGAATCTGTGATAAAAGTTGTGATCTTTGGCAAGAAAGATGTCTACGCAATTAACGTAAAAATCGACAAATTTTTTCGTGAAGAAACAGCTTTTAGTCTGTGACAAATCAAGATGCGGGCCTTGTTAAAACAACAAGGATTATGGGCTCATTGTCTAGTAAAGATTCTGCCAGTCTGGAAGAGAAAGCACATTCAACCATCATGTTGTGCTTATCTGATGATGTTATCACTGAAGTTGCTGAGGAAGACACAGCTGCCAAGTTGTGGGCAATGCTTGAAAGGCGTATATGACTAAGTCATTAACCAACAAGTTGTTGTTGAAGCAAAGACTGTTTAGTCTGAGGATGCATGAAGGAGGTCTTATGAGGGAACATCTGAATCAACTGAACACAATATTACTTGATCTCAGAAATATTGATGTTAAAATTGAAGATGAAGATGCAGCCCTAATCCTGTTGGTGTTATTGTCAAGTTCATATGAAAACTTTGTGCAGCCCTTCATAGTTGGGAAAAATATAGTGGCTTTAGAGGATGTGATGGCAGCCTTGCATGCCCGGGAACTGAGACATAAGGCAGAAGGGACATACAATCAGGCTGCTGGATTAGTAGTCAGCAGCAGTGGGAAAGGACATGGACATAAGAAGAAACCGAAGAAGGATAGTTCCAAAGGTCCTAAGTCCATAGATGTCTCAAATACTATAAAAAGCGAGGGGCATTAGAAGTCCAGTTGTCCAAAGAAGAAAAGGCGTGGGAGAGCAATTACGGCATAGCAAATTGTGGTCACGAGCATTCTGATGAGGATCTGGTTCTAGTTGATGGGGATTCAACACATCATGATGATGTTTGGATCTTAGTTTCTGGAGCATCCTATCGTATTTGTCCCCACAGGGAGTGGTTTTCTACTTATGAGCAGATAGATGATGGTCATATTTCTATGGCAAACAGCAAGGTCTGCAAGATAGTGGGAATTTGCTCAGTCAAGTTGAGGACAGATGATGGTAGATTATACACACTGAAAGATGTACATGTTCCACAGATGACCAAGAATTTGATATCTCTTAGTCTACTGGACATCAAGGGGTTCAATTTCAAGAGAGAAGGTGGAGAGCTGAATGTCTACAAAGATTCAGATGTGGTCCTCAAAGGTATCAATAAGGGAACCTTATATATATTACAAGGCTCTACTATATCTGGATCTGCTGCTGTGGCATCCTCAGCAGTTCATTAGTCACAGCAGACTCAGTTGTGGCACATGAGACTTGGTCACATGGGTGAAAGAGGAATGGAAGTCCTTTCTTCATCAGGTTTTCTTGGGGGATATAAGGTCAAGAGGTGAGCACTGTTGTTTGGGAAGCTACATAGAAGCAAGTTCTCAGCAGGCAAGCACGGTACAAAGGCATCACTTGATCATATCCATTCTGATTGCTGGGGTCCATCAAAGGTGGAATCATTGGGTGGTCACAGATACTTTGTGTCATTCATAGATGACTATTCAAGAATGACTTGGGTGGTGATGATGAAACACAAAAGTGAAGCATTCAACAGTTTCAAGCCGTGGAAGGCTCTAGTGGAAAATCAGACAGGCAAGAAAATCAAAAGGCTTAAAACAGATAATGGTCTGGAATTCTGCTGGTCAGAGTTTTATACATTATGTAAGGATGAGGGTATTGCCAGACACCATACAGTCAGGAATACACCTCAGCAGAATGGTGTAACTGAAAGGATGAATCAAACTCTTTTGGAGAGGGCAAGATGTATCTCTCTAATGCTGGTTTATCAAAGAGATTTTGGGCAGAGGCTGTAACCACAACATGCTACTTAATCAACATGAGTCCTCACACAGGGATCAATCTCAAAACACCATTTGAGATGTGGTCAGACAAACCTACTGACTACTCAGTTCTAAAGGTTTTTGGAAGCACATTTTACTATCACGTGAATGAGGGGAAGCTGGAACCAATGGCCAAGAAGAGAGTGTTTGTAGGATATGGTGATGGAGTTAAGGGTCATAGAATTTGGTCATTAGCAGAGTCCAGGGTCATACTCAGTAGAGATGTGGTCTTTGATGAAAATTCCATGATTAACTCATAAGTGGGGAGGTCTGTTGAATCTGAAACCAGTGCTAAATCTAAGAGGGCTGAGAAACAGATGGAGCTTTAAGTGGAGTCAACTGATATGCAATAATCAGCTAATCCAAGTCAGCACTCATCTAATCTGGTTGCTGAACCAGAGTCTGATCCAAGACAGTCTGCCGAAGAAGGATCATCAGAGCATCAAACAGGGAATATTGGTTAGCAGAGTATAGTTGTCAATAGGGCTAGAAGATCAAATGTTGGGGAACCTCCCAAGACGTGTGGTTTTGATGATATGGTTGGATATGCACTTCAAGTTGCAGAAGAAGTGGATGGTTTTGACCCTTCTACTTACAGGGAAGCAGTGACATGTTCTTGTTAGGAAATCTATGCGGGAATACAGTGAAATTCAAAATTTATTTCCTATTTAACAAGGATCGACTTCGTTTAAACAACAAGCATAGAAGAAGTAGACGGTGGTTACCTTGACTGATCTAAAAGATCGAAGCTTTGACCGTCTAAGGAGAGTAGTGGTGCACGGAGCCGCCCAATCGTTCGCCCTCTACCGCTAGTCCACACGAACAACCCACCGGAATCCACCAATGGATTGCTACTAGAAAAACCCGGTTGCTAGACCGACCTTTTCTCTCCCTCAGATCTCTCTCTAAGAAGCTCTCTATTTTTCACAAGAAACTATTAGTCTCTTGGAATTGTGATATACAAAAGAGCTAGCCAACCCATTGCTTATATAGGGAGTGAGGCGCCGATTATGTCTCCCAATCTGATTGGGAAAGGCTTCTTAGTAGATAGATGAGAGAGAAACATTTTCCTAATAAAATAAAGAAAATACCTTTGATTGATTTATCTCATTTAATTTAATATCTCATATTAAATATTTCCAAGATATTGTCAATATCTAACATTGAATATTTTTATCTTATTACCATAAATCAATTTACACATGTGTATATATCACATATATATATTACACATATAAATCTATATACAAATATATAACTAATGAAATTGTACACATGTATATCAATATATACTAGTCACGCATAGATTCACAAATTACATATATATATATATATATATATATATATATATATATATATATATATATATATATTTGGTAATACTATGAATTAAATTGCACAATCCATGCACATGCATCTCATACACATCAATATGCGCCACCTTTAGCCAATATTTTGGCATCCGGAATATTCTTTGATTAATATAATACTATGATTAATTAATTTGCAAAATACATGTATATCATATACACATAATAATTTCGACATACACATACATTATGTGTATATTTAATTAATCAACATGATTAATATCTTGTATTATATTTATTCATAATAAATAAATACCACCATATTAATTTACCACTATAACACTTTATAGTCGAGATAAACGTTTCTTATTTGGTTATCGCTACAACCGTATTTTAATCCGACTTGACGTTCATATGTGTGTGACCCGATAGACTTCCGAATATGTTGGCCGTAGATATAAAGAGCAAATTACGAAAATGCCCTTCACACCTAACGATCACGGGATAGCGTCTAGCAACACATCGTGACCCCCAATCATCGGAAGAGTCAAATGCAATGACTACTACCTTTCATGTGAAACGGTTACCGTGTAAATAGAATCCTATCGCTGTAATAATATCCATATGGTCGTACGTCGAGTGTCAAACATCAACGACCGTATCTTATAATATGGATATCATGCTCTCTTGAAGTAACTCACTTACTTCCACTTTGCAAAGATTCACGTGAGTAAGACATTCATTATAAGAAGGCCCTTTCGGATATTCACTCCTAATCATAGGATACGCGATTCCCGGACGAACAAACATATATCCTACGCATGCTTCAGTATCACACCCGATCACTACCGCATGATCTCTCCGTGGCTAGGGGAAACCTCAATAGTGTCAAAACATGACAATCCACACCGTGATGCCATGTAGACTCTGGTCCTAAGGATAATTACACAATCGTCATATAGTGTGACACTTAACAGTGTAAGTGGGTCAGTCTAACGTATGCATTCTCTAATACACGTCCACGTACAGTCCAAGTGTCTATACACTTCGATAGATGAGATCTATCCCTGCCCTTAAAGACAGAAGATATCTAATACGTGCTAGCCTGTTTGTACTATCAATGCCTGTTTAATAGTACATAAGCCTAGAGACATTTAAGTATCAAACTTATTAAAGTGATTAGAGATCTCATCAACCATAATCGCCTATCATGGTTTCTCAATCACAGTTTAATACTAAGGACGTTATCATAGACCAATTCATAATTGGTTCTTTAAAAGAACAACTACATGACAACAGAAAATCCATTTATTATATATGTATAATCATAAAGAAATAGTAGAAATGATCCGACCCGATCGGATCCGGTTCAACCCGATTGTGTTTAGGAAACTATTTCAACAGTTCTGAAGCATCTCAATGGCATGCTGCCATGGGAGATGAAATGGAGTCACTATTGAAGAATCAGACTTGGGATCTAGTTAAACATCCAACTGATAGGAGAATTTTTACTTGCAAGTGGATCTTCAAAAAGAATGAAGGAATGACTAAGGCAGAAGGGGTCAAGTATAAGGCACGTTTGTTTGCAAGAGGGTTCAGTTAGAAAGAAGGAGTAGACTTTGATGAGATATTCTCATCAGTGGTCAGACACACTTCAATCAGAGTGTTACTAGCAATGGTGGCACAGTAGGATTTTGAACTTGAGCAGTTAGATGTGAAGACAACCTTTCTACATGGTGAGGTAGATAAAGAGATATACATGACTCAGCCAGAGGATTTCAAGTTCCTGGCAAGAAAGGTTTTGTGTGCAAGTTGAAAAGGTCCTTGTATGGACTGAAGCAAGCTCCTAGACAATGGTATAAAAGGTTTGACAGTTACATGATCCAGCTGGGCTATAACAGATGTCTATATGAATGTTGTGTGTATCACAGTCAGCTGAGAGATGGATCACATATCTATCTTGTCCTGTATGTGGATGATATGTTGATAGCTGCTGAAAATAAGTCGGATATTCAAAATCTAAAGAACCTTCTTAGTGCTGAGTTTGAAATGAAAGATTTGGGTGCAGGCAAAAAGATTTTAGGAATGGAGATCTGGAGATATAGGAGTCAAAAAAAGTTGTTCTTGTCTCAGCATGGTTATATTTATAAGATATTGGCCAGATTTGGCATGTCTGCTGCTAAACCAATAGATACTCCTATGGCATCTAATATTCATTTGTCTGTTTATGCTTCACAATCAGCAGATGGGAATGAGTATATGTCAAAAGTTCCTTATGCTAGTGCAGTTGGAAGTCTGATGTATGATATGATGTGCACCAGGCCTGATCTGGCTTAGGCAGTCAGTGTTGTCAGTAGGTTCATGACTCAACCTGAAAAGGAACACTGGAAAGCTATGAAAAGAACGTTCAGGTACCTTAGGGGTACAACTGATGTTGGTCTCATTTATGGAGGTGATTCTCAAGGTCTGGTCACATGGTACTGTGATGCTAATTATGCAGGTGACGTGGAGAGTAGGAAATCAATGTTTGGTTATGTTTTCACATTGGGGAGTTCAGTTGTCAGCTGGAAAGAAACTCTTCAGGAAACAGTGGCTTTATATATAAACTACTGAGGCAGAATATATGGCTCTTACTGAAGCAGCCAAGGAGGGTATCTGGTTGAAGGGGCTAGTCAGTGATTTGGGGCTACATCAGGATCAAGCAGAGATTTATTGTGACAGTTTGAGTGCAATTTGTCTAGCTAATGATCAGGTTCATCATGAGAGAACCAATCATATTGATGTGAGGTATCATTTTCTAAGGATCGAGAAGAGGGTTGTAGTGAAGAAGATCAGCACCAAGGAGAACCCTGCTGATATGTTTACTAAACCGATTCGTGAGCAAGTTTCGGTTATGTGTCGGACTTGCCGAATATTCAAAGCTTATAATCTGAAATCTGAAACTCGGTTGAGGACAGTCACCGAGTGGATTACGTGAGTAATCTGCATGCAGTACATCTGGCATTGACGAATGCATCTGGTACAAGTACATCTGTTTATGCAATCGGGTTGACTGTGAATGAGAATTCACGTCAAGTTGGAGATTTGTTAGCAAAGTGACTTAAACTCTACATCTGGTAGAACTAATCTGGATATCAGCAGAGTGATGGTCTGCTGATAAGTGTATCCAAGTCTGTGAAAGTCAGCTAGGAAGTCTGCTGAGTTTCTTCTGGAGTCAGCAGTCTGCTGAGGGTCGGCTGAGGTTTTGGGTACATCTGAATTCTACATCTGGGCAATGATCAGCTGAGTTGGATCAACAGAGTGATCCAACATCTGAGGCATTTATGGCAACCCGACAAAGATTCTTGGCGGTTAGGGTTTAGGGATCTATGCCTAAAAATACCAATTGTATTGATCATTGTAAAGTGTGTAGTCCGTCTGAAATTCAGTGCATAATAAAATATCTCTTTTCTGTCCGTAGAGTAGTCGGCACAACGTCGGAAACCACATTAAATCTTGTGTTCTTCTTGTTTATGTTCCTATGTGTGATTGTTTATGTTAGACTGCTTCTGTGTTTATCTTATTGCATCTGGATTCTCTCTATCATGTTATAACTTTTAGTCTAACCATATTAATATTGTCTCGTTTATTAATACAAATGATTAGAGATATTTAATAACTAAATCATTTACTGTGAATCAAGATCTCAACAATCATTATGATTTCTACATCGTAGTTTTAATTGTAGGTACATTATATTATACAGTATTACATTGGTTTATTAAATAAACAAATATTCAATAACATAAGTGGTAATATTATTCATAATAATGAAATTACATAAACAAAATGGGTAGTAAATGACCCGATCTGATTGGGTTTAGGGTACTAAACTAACATTTTTCTGAAGCGAGTTCAGTTGTTGTTTCTTGTGCAGCGTTTCATGTCACCTTCTTAAGTATTTTCATTGATAATCATGCTCTTCATAATAATATGTGTTTGTCTTCGGCAAGATATGTTGGACTTTCCTGCTATCAGATGTGGACGACGTACACCCTTCACTATCTTAAGGGTGTTGACATGTTGTATCTTTTACATATATTTGTGTCTCATGATTTATTGCTTCTCGATGTCCTGGGTGTCTTTATTTCTTCTTCAGGTTAGCTTGGAGCAAGCTAAGGATCGAAGTACATGGCGAGTGACCTAGACACGTCCTTCGATTTATTTGGAGGGTACAAACCAGGTGGTATTCATGCATCTTATTCTTTTTGACATGACTTAATATGCACAGATTGATGATACTGTTAGGTGTGATGCCCGAAAGACAATTTTGTAATTGTTTTATTTAATAAAAGAAATGATGTTATTATTCATATTTATTATTCTCATAATCACCGATGTGACAATAGTATTTACACTACAGAAAACCCTAAGTATATCGTTTATGTAATCACTTAACTCAGTGTATGGGATATACACAGGAGGATTGAGTTAGTGAAGATGTACTTAAAATACAATTAGCCCATAGTGAAGTTAATCGAGAGTATCGGGTCTCTCCTTTAACGTGCTATTAATGCGTCCAGAACACAATAGGTGTGATTGTCTTATCCGGACTTTCGGTTAAGAGAACCTAATGGGGCATTTATATATGATAGATATATCATATAGGGGCTGACCGATTTGATTAGAGTTCACGATATAATTCCGTAATCGAAAGTCTTATCGAATCAATGGATGATCATATTTATGGATATATCACGATCAACCGCTTGAATCGGTATGAAGTTTGACTTGACGGTTAAGGATTACAATCGAGTCACGTGGTGCGAATTACCCCATCTTGGCATTGTCTTTGGATTGAGTGAGTAGTACGTGTTAACACGATATCGAAATCCATTCCTTCCATTTATGGAAGTAGATGAGACGATTCCTCTTATTTGTTAATCCTAGAAACGATCGATCGTGCGAGTTCATATTACACCGATTAGCTACCAAAGTGAGTTGTATGAATTAATTGATCACTAGGGGTTAATGGTAAATAAGGATAAGAGGTTCTGAAAAGGGTTAACGGTAACTTCCGATTTAGAATGAGCGATCTATGGAGGATTAATCCATATGTAATGATTATATCAATGGGCGCTTATTATTGTTCTCGTGAGAGATAAATATAATCTTATAATCGGAGGAGTGCGATCCATGGGATTATGGTGGCATATTCCTGTGATTGATTTATCGAATACAATTATTCTATAATTATTTATTTGATTTATCGGAGCCAGCGATTATTATTAGTCCATGGTCCCGACGTGCCTCCTAATATAGCATAGCTATTCTCTCGGACGTCGAATCCTAATAATATTAATTTAGTTCTTGTTGGACTTTATTAAAACGATATGTGAATTAATTGTTTAGTGGACTATTAAATTAGTTGGGCTAAATAATTAAATATGTGGAAAAGACATTTTTCATAATCTTTGGCTCAATTAGTGTGTGTGTGGAAAAAAATCATATTGACTAGGTCAATGATGATAAATTTAAGCCCCATGTGTTTATTGGTCAACAAGAAATTAGTTTTCTTGTGATTAATAAGACATGTGCATAAAATATTTATTGGATAAATATTTATGGTAAATAATAAAGATAAATATTATTCTAGATTTGTTCTAGAATATTATGGAATTATCTTTTATTAATTGGATTATTTATTTGCAAAATAAAAATCCTTGGAGGCTAAGTTTTACTCTCCTATATAAAGAGAGTTCTCTCAAGCCTTACAACACACAATAATTTCGACCACTCTTGCAAATTAGAGGGAAGAATTTTCGACCAAGGGTTGGGGAAAAAATCTTGGAGATTTTTCCGGGTAGCGTATCGGAAGGGTTCGAGTCGAGGATTTCCTTCCACCGGGAGTTGCTTGGATCACACGTACGAAAGATCGTGGTGCTCTTCACATCTTCTTGCAATCCTTTTTTTGCGGTTCTTCAACTTGGATTTTGAGATCCAAGAGGTATGATCTACAACCCCCTTGTAGATATAGATCTAGTTTATTTTGTGTAATTTATAGATCTAGATCCTTAAAATCGCTTCCGTTGCGGATGATATTACTAACAGATACATGATCGTTTGTTGATGCTCTTTCTCTGGATGCAATGACTCTTTTGAGATGCTTGATTTATAGGTGAGAGATGTTAGAAGCACCTTGCCATTTTGGGGTGCAAATCAGGCGGTATCTCATTCTTAGCCCCACGATATGCACATAAGATGCAGTTTAATTTTCATTAATGTTGTACATGCAGGGATATTTACTTTTTGTTAGTGAAACGTATCGTGAACATACATAAATCGAGGCGAATGTAAACACTCGTTCCTTATGACAAATTTCCCCGGTCTCGTGCCAACGGTTGCAGCAACTTCTCCCAAGATACAACGGTTCCATGTCTCGGATATATAGTGGAGAAATGCCTAGCTCCGGCGAACCTTACTAAGTGTCCTGACTTCTCTTCGACGACTCAAGAACTACGACTATATGAAACTCTTTTATAGTGGAGAAACAAGGGAGAATTCGATGATCTAATTCTCATTCATAGATATGTTATATAGTAGAGAGGAGGAGCTTAATTGGAAACTTAACAACTTGTTCCTTAAGAAAAGAAACAAATCAGCAAAATTAATTAACCATATTTATGGCCGATTTGATTAGATCACGTAAGATCGCGTTCACACACAATTCTAGACTATTCTAACCGACTTAATTAATGTCAACTAAAATTAATTTTTGGTTTAATTCCAGAGCCGAGCTCCGGCAAACCTTACTAAGTGTCTTGACTTCTCTTCGACGACTCAAGAACTATGACTATATGAAACTCTTTTCTAGTGGAGAAACAAGGGAGAATTCGATGATCTAATTCACATTCATAGAGATATCTTATATAGTATAGAGGAGGAGCTTAATTGGAATCTTAACAACATGTTCCTTAAGAAAAGAAACAAATCCGTGAAATTAATTAACCCTATTAATGGCAGTTGATTAGATGACGTATGATCCCGTTCACACAGAATTCCAAATTATTCTAACCGACTTAATTAATGTCAATCAGGATATGTTGGTGGAGATCAGAATGATAATACCATGTACATTTGCATGCATTAATACAACAAATTCCAAATAACTCTATATAACTTCTTGCATCTTTTTTCTGAACAATTATTCGAATACAAAGTGATCCAAATCATTCAAGCATTCTAGAAAAAACAAAAACCGCAGTAGAAAGCTGGATGTTTTCTGCTGTCAAATTTTCTAAATGTATCAAAAATTCATTACATCAACCAAAAAAAATAATAATATGAAGAGATTAATAAATGACCATGTTTCTTCAGCTAGCTGGTAGATGTTGAATTAGGAAGGGATTGATTATTCAAGAAATGCCTAAAAAGAGATAATCCAAGCTTAGGACGTGTTAATGGAACTTCATGGCCTGCTCCTCTAATTGTTGCATAAGTCAATCCTTCATACACTTGACTCCAACCCCCAACCTAAATTAATTAATTAATTTCTTTATTAAGCCATAGATTAAACAAAATTAAGGGAAAATAATATATAATTAAAAGCCCATTTGAAAATAACACAAATAGAAAGAAAAGAATCTGACCTTTTGATTGTCATACCAAGCATACCAATCAGTAAGAGGTTTAAGCTTTAATGATTTTAGGGAATAACGGGTAGCAGTGAGTGGAATTACAGCATCAGTATCACCACTGCATGGTTATATTATATATAGAGATACAAAAAAAATACACAAGAAATCAGTTAAATATTTTGACGGATACAAAATATAACACGCATTTTTAAGCTACAATATTAACGACATAATTAATATACTTTAAAAAAAATGTCACCAAAAAAAAAAAAAAAAGAAGAAGATTGACTTGCCTGAAAACCCATATTCTTAGGCCAGCGGATATGAGTTCTTTGAAAATAGGAAGAGTAGATTTTGGGGAGTAATTCCAGTTGCTCCTTATGACGTCGCTGCCACATTATAAATATATATAGAGTTTAATTTGTTGAATTATATTTCAAAACAAGTTAAATTAATTGTACTACAAACTGTAAAAGAAATTAAAATTTTCACAAAGAAAGTTGTGTATATATATAGCTTTAATTGTCGATCGAAGAAACCTGCAAGTAATCCAAGGATGTGGGATTCCTGTAACGTTTGCATGAAGAGCCTTCTGCACCTCCGGTTGGTTCATGTATATCTTTGTGTACTTCACTATGCACAAATCTTTCCCCCCGAATCTCTATATATATGCACCACAAACCTCATTTTAGTACTTGGAGTTTTTTTTTTTTTTTTTTTTTTTCTAGTTTTCAAAATCTCAATCCAATATAAAATGTATCAAATTATCTGATTTACAGAATTCCGTAGATATATAAAAATGAAATTCTATAAAATCTGGTTGGGTATAAAACTTTAAAGAATCTATATTTTACAGTAAAAAATAACGTATCTATTGTGGTGTTATTTTCATTAAATTTGAATGTTTTTTTTTAATGTAAACATTCTAATGTATTAAGTCAAATCAAAAGCACAAGCTTCAAGTACATCCAGCAATGGAGCATGCATTGCCCCGATTAACCAAACCTACTGCAATCAATTCTGCTCTTTCCGGACAACGAGGGAGCCTATTACCCCAATTCAAATTTTAAGGATTTCTACTGCAAGTGCTCTATCAAGATCATCTGAATATAATATAAATTCAATTAGAACAATGAGGATGACTTATAATATATTAAAAAAACAATGAGGATGACTTAAAATTTGTGCATGTATTGCTATAAATTTCCTTCCCTTCCCAAAAAAAAAAAAAATTTAAAAAAAAATAGAAAAAAATAAACATTGCAATGCAAAGTCAACAGCTTTGTATTTAAAAAAAAAAAATGTATTCCAAAGTCACATATCGATCAACTAGTGGCTACCAGGAAGCATACAAAACTCCTTTATTTCAGCCTAATCACATGGACTCAATAATTAATCTAGGTATGCAATCTCAAAACACTCTGCCTATACTCTTTCCATCCCAAATAACTAGTAAATATTGCCTCTAAAGCAACTAGTTAATAATAAGCGAAAGGAAATTAAATGTTATATACGAAATAATTTGGGAATGGGAAAATTATTAAGCAAGAATTAATATTAGAAGACTTACCAAAAGCAAATTTGATTTAGGGTTAAACGTTCCGATGTCTGGACAAGGATCATTATAAATGGCGTAGGGATCGATGTTTCCAAACTCTGTGTAAGCACGTTGAAGTGCTTGCGAACATAGTTTTCTAGGGAACAAAACGAGTCTTGTGGGCAAGTTTTATTCAGTTGTACATAAGTAGAATCCGATATCAATCCATGATTCCACCAAGATTCGAATGATCCGATGTTATCATAATAATCATCGATTAACGGATTTCCCAACTGCCAAAAAAAAAAAAAAACAGAAACATTATAAGTACCTTAAGATGTTAGAATTAATTAATGTTGAATCTCTAACATCTTACAAGAAATCCTTTGAAGTTTATGATGGGATTCTTGATACCCTTGTTGCGTTCGTATATAATCTTCGATATCTGAGGAATGTAATGCCCTGAAATTAAAATGAAGTGATTTTAAACTCTTATTATAGAACACTTTTATGACCCTTCGGGGACATCTGATAAAATTGAAACGATACATAAAAGATTATAGAACACTTTTTATGGTATTGCGATCTCAAAATAATATAAATTTATAGCGGATTTCGTAATATATACCTGCATAGCTTTCTCCAGCAATGTAGAAAGGCCTATTCTTGTATTGGGGGAACCTTGTATACCATTTCTTGAGGAACTTATAGGTATCTTTAGCTGCATTATTGTTTTTGGATATGGTTCATCAATTAATTAGCTGATTGTTAATATATATGTACAATTAAGAAATTAATTATGGTTTAATTATCTTGCAAATGTTAAACAGTATTAGACCTGTTTTATCGTCACCGGTTATCGAGTCAAACGATGTATTCGAGTAGGAGAATCCGACACCAGCCGGTGAATCAAGAAACAGCAAATTTGCCTCTGCCATTAACAAAACATATGATTTATATCACTTGATATCAGGGCCGAATCTACATGCATGTATCATACCGAGGGCACGTGCCCCGGGTGGATTTTCTAAGGAAAAATTTTTTTATATCAAAACAATGTCGTTTTAGTGTATTGAAATATAAATCATTTTGGGATTATGCACATATATTGAAAATCACCTTTGTTCCATGCATAAGGACTCAAACTAAGTGTCTTCCCATCCGATTCGACCCGGAAAGGGCCCACTTCCTCAGATGCACCATAAGCAATAGAAGAACAACCAGGGCCACCATTGAGCCACATAACCAGTGGCTTTGATTCGGTTTCTTACTAGCGGTGCTTGATTAACCAGTAGAATAAAGCCCGACCATAATCTTGTCCACCGTAACGTATCCCGAGTATTGTGAGAAGTTAACAATATTTGAAGGTTGGCCAGGCAATTTGATGATCCTATCTCTCACTTGTTGCTTATAATAGTTGTTTCCGGCAGCTGAGCTTGTGGCGGCAATGCAGGCAAAGAGGCAGAGGCTGAGGCCGATGAGAAAGCCCGAACTCGAAAGCCCGATCATTTGTGAATTAGATGGGTCCGAGCTAGCTCAGTTTGAAATGCAATGTGGAGCTTAATTTGGGACTTCACATTATTAGAAGCTGGTTTTAGTACAATTTTCATTGCTTGGCTGTAAAGATTGGAAAAGTAGTATTTTAGTGAGAAATTCAGCGGCAAATTAGCAACATTGACTTTTATGAAGAAAACAAAATGTTTAAATTTAAAGAAGTTGTAGTGCTCTTGTCGTGCAGGAAAAATATTGTTTTCGTGGATCCCGTTGCACATGAACATTTTTTAAATCGACTTCACTTACTCACTTCTTCCCTTAATTATAGAATTGATTTTGTATATATATATATATATATACTAGTCATTAACCCGTGCCCATTCACGGGATATGTGAAAATATAAAATGACAAATTAAATGAAATAATTAACCGTAAAATGGACTTATTATTACAAATTCTATAGACTTTATCACCATGCTGCCACGGATAGGAAAGTAACTCAACGTTCATCGAAAACATAAGGCCAACTCGTGGAGTCTACCGGGCCACATAATGCAAAACATGATTTTACGAAGCACCAGTTATGAACATTCTTGTACGAAATAAAAATTTCTTCAAAGATATTCCAACTTATTTCCAAAATAAGATATGCATAAAGAAAATCGGTAATATCTCTAAAGCTATAAATCATCACTTGATGGTATTGTACCTTAAACTATCATTTGGTGTTAAAGTGTCCCACATTGGGAACTTGTTGTTGTTTCACCCACCATATTAAGAGATGGACTTCCTCACCTCACAACCTAAGTTTTGGGGATGAGCCCCTCTCTTATATGGGTTTAGCCCTATGTTTTCCACGTAGTATCGAGCCACCACTTTATTGTGCAAGTGTTGGGCCTATTTGTTGGCCTTGTGTGCCCGGCCCACACTTGAGGGGGCGTGTTAAAGTGTCCCACATTGGGAACTTGTTGTTGTTTCACCCACCATATTAAGAGATGGACTTCCCTCACCTCACAACCTAGGTTTTGGGGATGAGGCCCCTCTCTTATATGGGTTTGGGCCCTATGTTTTCCACATTTGGAAAAAAGAAAAAAAAAATTCATTCCAAGGAACCATGATCCTTTCAAGTACTTGATGAAGTGTTCTCTTAAGATCCTTTCAAGTACTTGATGAAGAGTTCTCTCAAATAGTTATTATCTAACCACACACCTAAAATGTGAAAATAATACAACCGTTGATTTGTGTAAAAATAATTGTACTTGACCATTTACTTGAGAGGATCCTTGTTCCCTTCGAAGACCTCCGTACAAACACATGCAAAATCTCAAATTACAAAACAAATAATGCCTTTCAAAATTAAAAAAACAACAACAACAACAATTAACAAATAATCCATGGTTTTTTCCGGAATCTATATCTATATATATTTGAAAGGAAGATTTAACCCGATTACCCGGAAAGATCCGACCCAAACCCACTCAAACAAATAAAATTAAATAAAGGAAAATCCACAAACAATCATTCAGAAAAAAAAAAACAAAACAAAACAAAACAAAACAAAAATATAACACTCAAACAAATAAAATAAATTACAGAAAATAAAGAATAAAGAATCCGCAAGAAATCAATTACAAATAAAAAATCTAAACAATCTTTCAAACATCTTCCCTCTCCCACGTGAAAATTTAACCAAAAAAATTCTTTTAAATCTGAACAAACTTTTATTATTAAATTACTTAAATAATAAGGGACTCCCAAAAAAAAAATAAACGTACAACAATAATTATCTAACGAATTTTAATCTTAACAAACTTTAACCACCTTCCTTAAAATCTTGCTCGAGATACACATTTATCCCTTCAAATTCACGACCACACTCTGCGGATTTTCATTCATCTATTTGCATTTGTATAAATTTGAATCTCTTCATAAGAAGAAACTCAATCAACAATCGAATTTTATTTTCATATGTTTTTATTTTTATTCTTCTTGATGATTATCGTCACTTTTCATTTTTTTTATATTTTATATTTTCCTTGCCATCTTGGTTCAAGGGTATGTGAAGTTAATACTTTTATAATTGATGGCATTTCTCTTCCTAAAACATAATCGATGTTGATTCATTGCAGTGGGAGATGCATATTGCACGCAATTTTGATGATTAAGTGCTCTTACCTGGGATGTTCTTCTTTTCATCAGGCGTCTGTGACAATGCGGTACTCATTTTCATATATGTATTCATAGTTGTATTATGTTTCATTATTTTTCAAGGTAAAATCTTAATTTTTTTTTAAGCAAGGTAAAATCTTAATTGATGGGATCTTTGTAATTAGTTTGTTACCACCTCCATGATCATTCCTACATTTGTTTTAGCGTGCAATTAATTCAGTAATACCCCGTCACAAATTTTAAATGATGGATGCCCACCTACACAATTAGTAAATCACTATCAATAAAAAATGTACTGGTGCAATTGCTAGAAATAGTGTATAAATTTATATGAATGTTCCTCTTTATTTTTGTATAAGAAGGTCGTGTTTCTTCCGGTGTATGTTTGATAAGTAGTTGAAATCTTTGCTTTTCTTTATTTTAAATGTTGCATCACCAATTCCTTTGATGGGATATTACTCGAGGCTTTTCCTCCTCTCACCCAACCTAAAAGAAAAACATTGTTCCCGGATACGGTGTTATAAATTTTGTTACAAAAATATCAATCAGAGGTCAAGGCTTCATTACTACCAATGCTATGTGCTTTGCACTAATGTCCTAAATGTAACAATGAGTAGGTGATATGGTGGCACGGGAGGGGATACCGTGGAAACGTTGTTGAGTATCGAGAAATTATGGTAATTTTCATTTTTTCGTACTGATGTTTCAAAGTGGGCACGAAAACTTTTTATATCTTTTAATCAAAACTGGAATCAAGATTTGTTAAATGAATAATTTGCATGTTCTTTTAGATCAACATTTTTCTTCAATTTAAGAATTGGCTTGCTATTATCGTCTCCGGAAATATTGTTTTTTCAAATAAGTTTTTTTTTTTATATTTTCTTATTATTTTTTGGGGTGAAAGTTTGATAAAAATGCTTGATATTAAAGGGAGGAGATGATGTAATTATTAGAGATAAAAGTCACATGAGATAATATAGAGTTAAAAATCAAAGAAGAGATAGAGATGTTTGATTTAAATAAATGTTATATATTTGTTTTTTAAATTATTGAAAATTTGTTAGAATAAGTTTTTTAGTTTTATATCTTATCTATGATATTCTATATAAGAGATTCATGGTAAACATCTTTATCAGTTAAAAATAAATACAACAAACTTTCGGATATACGTTTCCACCACGTATTGTGATTTTCTTTAGTAAACTCATTTGCAATGCATTTAGATTCTTGAACAAATTGTTAAAAATGATTTTTTTTCACTTTACACACACTACTAATATGTATTATTTGTTTTATAATTTGAGATTTTGCATGTGTTTGTGCGGAGGTCTTCGAAGGGAACAAGGATCCTCTCGAAGGGATCCTCTCAAATAAATGGTCAAGTACAATTATTTTTACACAAATCAACGATTGTATTATTTTCACATTTTAGGCGTGTGGTTAGATAATTACTACTTGAGAGAACGCTTCATTAAGTACTTGAAACGATCTTGAGAGAACACTTTTTCAAGTACTTGAAAGGATAATAGCTCCTTGGAATGGACTTTTTTTTTTCAAATGGTAGTTTAAGGTACAATACCGTCAAGTGATGATTTATAGTTTTAGAGATATTACCGACTTTCTTTATGCATATCTTATTTTGGAGAATAAGTTGGAATATCATTGAATAAAAAATTTTATTTCATACAAGAATGTTCATAACTGGTGCTTCGTAAAATCATGTTTTGCATTATGTGGCCCGGTCGACTCCACGAGTTGGCCCTATGTTTTCGATGAACGTTGAGTTATTTTCCTATCCATGGCAGCATGGTGATAAAAGATATTGACGTTTTCTATAGAATTTGTAATAATAAGTCCATTTTACGGTTAATTATTTCATTTGTCATTTTATATTTTCACACATCCGTGCATATTTGGGGGCACGTTAATATTAAGATATATATATACTTATGTTAAAAGAGACAGTTGTTTTCCACGTAAGTGTTTCTCCCCTCCGGTGTTTTTCTCAAAAAGTCTTTCTCCACAATTTAATATTTTTATCCTAAATAAAACAATTTAACATTTTCCACAAATAAAACAATTAATTACCGTAAAAAAAAAGAACATTATGTTGCCGCTATCAATCGATGGCAGAAAGCAGCCCATTATCAACTCGCATATACGGACTATAAGTTATAATATATATCTTACAAAATTATCACTTTTCTTATTTTATTAATTTAATTAATGTATATCCTTTTATTTTAGGAATTAATTAATCAGTGTTTTCCAAAAAAAAATTTGTCTAACCACAATTTATTTATTTCATTAAAATGTTTTCATAATTTGATTAACAAGATGGTATCATAATTAAATATTAAATAACTATTTTTTAGGGTTAACTAAATATATTATTCATTGCATTTGAATGGGAGAAACACTTTTATGATATATAAAGTTAGATATACTAAACTTGATAGCTTGAGTTGATCGGTGTGGGTCAAAAGAAGCACGATTAATCTAAATAGTTGTACATTCTTATGTTATAAAGTTTAAACATAATAAACTTGATAGCTAGAGTTAATCATTTTAGGTCAAAACAAGTATGATTGACCTAAATAGTTATTAGATCTATTATGCTATAATTGCACGCGAGACCTAAGTTTTGAGATGTTACTGGTGGTATCAGAACATGCTACCCAGTGGTACCAAGTGTCAGACCATTAGAGATGGTGAATGTCACCTCTGGAATCCTCTGTTAGGTCTTGACGAGGTTGCTGATTCCTTAGTAGAGGAGAATGTAATATCTACATAGATAAGATAAAAGAAACATTACCACGATATAGGACGAAGACATGTTGAACTTGGTAATTTGGGTCAACAATATATGGCTGATCGAGAATGATGAACTTAAATAGCTATTAGATTCATTATGTCTCAAGTATTGTCGTTAAACACAAGTTGTGTAATTAGGAGAGAATGTAGATTGAACAATGGAACCTGAAATACCAATAGTCTTTACCACTAAGCCAGATTCAATTTCAAAAGTATATAATGACTTATTATTCCTCCTTATACAAATTTAAATGCAATTTGTCATACTCATATAACATAATAAAATAATTATGCAAAAATTAACAGGAATCCATTATATAATGTGCCTAGCTGTAACGCCCCGCTCCCGGATACCGAGCCCTTATCCAGAAGAGAACGTTCGGCGCGTATAATATTAAATAAATCTAATATTACATGCCATCTCTACGTTGTCGTATCAAAATTAAAGCAACGGAAGCCCAAAAGGCTCGGGTAAAAAATCATAAATGTCTCTAAGAATAGAATACAAACTACTAGGGGTAGAAAGGAAAAGCTTACAACGTACGATGTTCCAAAAGAAGATACAACACTTGTCTTACAAACTTGAAATAAAAGCACAACATAATCTAGTACAACATTTAATAGAAAGGTAAAAAGAAAGCATCATCATGGCAGAAACGTCATCAAATCATCATCGAACTCCTCAACGAGCTCAAGGCTAACATGTTCGTCTTCTCACCCCAAAAGCACACAAAACAACATATGCAATTGAGGTAAGTACAAAGTACTTAGCATGAGGAAGACGCTAATGTATAATTAAGTCTTACAACGAAAGGTTCATTAATTATTATTAAATTATCTTTATGAGACCGACTCAATTCTAGGATTCACTTCATGCTCATCAACATGTCGTGACTAAAAGTTTCTAACTTAACTTATCTTTGTTACATCGGCACTCAAGGGCAAAACGCATGGTGCTACCCACCACGAGGTATCGTTTGCAACCTATCAGTGGATCACACCGATAGCTACGGGTTAAGACCCGATAGTATACACGTTCGGTGAAGTCCCCCTACCATTTAGCCGTTTATAGGGCAGCAGAGTTATTCACTTTATCTGACCGCCCACACATCGCGATATAGACAAGTGTCTCACCAAGAATGTTACGATGTTTAGCCTTTTACTACACACTTATGTAAATTATTAATCATTAACTAGCCACCTAAGTGTTTTCAAGGTAAGAGCTCACTTAGCAACTCTACTCCCTCGCTTACACTCTAGACATAACACCCCAGGAACATACAAAGACATTGATGAATACTAATTCATCAAAGCACAAGCCCATCATACCCTTCCGACGGTCCCGAACTTCAACTCTATGGAAGAGTACATCCGGTGCCGGAACTAAACACATCAGAAGCTTAATCATGGCTTGTTCATGTTCATTTAGTGTTATTAGATCCATTAGAATGTTCCTAAACCAAGTATAGTATTAAAACACATATTTTCATGAGAAATTGGATCAAGAATGCGCTTGCCCTGGTCAAGCGTGCGCTTGTGTAACTATTAGCATTCTGTTTTTCATTCAGCCAGCGCAGGTGTACGCTTGCCCTTGTCAAGCATGCGCTTGTGTAACTATTAACATTCTGTTTTTCATTCAGCCAGCGCAGGGTACGCTTGCCCTGGTCAAGCATGTGCTTGTATTAATATTATGTTTTTCATTCAGCCAGCGCAGGTGTACGCTTGCCCTGGTCAAGCGTGCGCTTGTGCACCAGAAAAGCCTAAAACCTGCAATTTTCTGTACTTTACGATTTCCAATCCAAACCAAACATGTTCTTCAACCATATACTCATCAAAACAGGAGAAAAGTACTACTTTTACATAACTAAACATCACATACTTCTCTCACAAGTAGGCATGAATTCTAGCATTAAAACACCACAATTTATACCCAAAACACAACCTTAACAACATAAGACCTTAATTAAACATTAGGAAGAGCCCCTTACCTTACTAGCAAGCAAAACCAAAGCCAAACCTTCAAGAAATCTGCAGCACTCTTAGAACTCCAACTCAAACCTAATTGATCAACAATTAAACCTAAATTAATTGTGATCAAAGGTTTCTAAACAATCTAAAATACGAATTGATCAACTAGAACACTAAAACAAGATCTAATCTTTAAGATTCTAGATTTTAGAGCCAAAACCGTACCTTTACGAAACTCTGAAACTTTGCTACCACAACGACGATCTCTTCACCATGATTCCGATTATCTACTCAAAACTGGAAACCGACGAACGTTTAAGAAGATCCTTTGAAGATTCTACTATCTCCCTTAGCCTCAGTTTCTTTTCTCCAGAGCGTTAAAACGCTTTTGGTTTTGCTAAAAAAACTTCCAACGTTAAATGGGAAGTTTTATTCTAAAATAAAACTTCTCATTAACTTCTTTTTTTTTCTTATTTTAAATAACACTTAAATCCCTTAATTAAATAAAACAAAAATCTGAATTTCGTTAAATGACTTTTTTGCCCTTTTCTGAAAAGTCGGGATGTTACACTAGCTATAGTTACTATATAATAACTAAAATATTTACTCTTTTTATGCAACTTGAAATATAATATTGGTATTGTATCGTGTTTCTTTTACTATACTAATGGAATTCAATTGTAGTTTCAAAAATCAATTTTTTGACCAGATATACTGACTATTCTTTGATTAGAAATAAATCTCTTACAATATTTATGTACCACGAGTGACGATAATAAAGATATATATATATTTCTATCTTGATGTATTATCAAATTGATAATGTCCCATCATATTTCTCAATCAAATTAAACATGTATTAGCAAATTCATTTTTCTAAGCAGCAGTGTAGTTTATGTTTATTCATTGTTTTTAAAAATAAAATTATTTCAGACTAATAATGAATGGTTGACATTTTTGCGAAGGTACAAATACAATCCGGTGTAGTAAAATTAATAATCTTGCATGTATGTGGTTAATCAGTCCGGCCAACATTAATTTTTTTAGATTAATGTTGAAAAGGACCAGTGTTATACTTATTTGGACAATCAGGACATACTAACAAGATCATGGATTTTAAGGACAAAATTATCATGCACATCCGATAATAGTGTGTATTTATTTCTCATTTAGATAAAAAAAAAATCCATGGACAATGAATCTCCTTGCCTGCTTTGTCTGGATCATATTTACACTTTCTCAATAGACAAGTCTAAAAGAAAATTGAATATGCCCTCTTTGATATTGGTGACTATAGGTCCCTTGGCCCAGAGGGCATCCCTGTAGTCTTCTTGAAGAAATGTTGGCCTATCACTGGTAAGTCAATGATAGAGTTTGCCACTAAAGCTTTTGAAGTTGGTCACTTTGATTCCAGGCTCAACCAAACCCTTGTTTCTTTGATACCCAAAACAAACCCCCTTGAATGTGTTTCTCAGTTCATGCCTATTGCCGTGACCAATGTCTGTGTAAAAATCATAGCAAAAGTTATTGCTAATATATTACAAGGTCTCATTAAGAAAATGGTCTCTCAGACTCAAGCAACTTTTGTATCAGGCAAAGGTAGTATTGGGAGTATTATTCTAGCTCAAGAAGTGCTCCACGATTTCAAGAGAAAAAAAAAAAGGAAAAACTGGCGAATTGACGTTGAAAATATTTAATATATTTATACATATTTGATAGTATTATTATGTCATGTTAAATTATATTGTTAATTTTTTTATTTTTCAATTAATATAAATGTAACATGTGCAACACACGTGCTTTTTATGCAAGTTGGGACCATACAAGCCAGTCTAAGTTCTATCCATTCACCACTAACGTGACTGAAAAAATATCTGGCACCGAGAATTAACAAATGATACATAAGGCAATTACTCCTAAGGAGTTGCACGAGAATGGAGTCATTGGGTTATGTTTTAGGTGTGATGAATAATACACCCTGGCCAAGTGTTCAAGCACAAACACATACACTTTCGGGTACCCGAGGATGATGGAGTTTGAGGAGTGATTACAGTGGACAATACGGATAAAGAGGATATGGTATGGGATGCTGGGTGCGCCAAATATAGAAGATTCATTCTTAATATTTTTGTGCTGCAGTTAATAATATTGTTTAGTTTTCTCGATCGACATCATTCAATAATATAATTAAAATTTTATACTGCTAAACATTACAAAATGACATTGGTACTTTTGCATAAACAACTATAAAACATATTTAAATTAACAACACTAAATATCAATAAACCACTTGAAAATGCACATATGATGGACCTTATAATTGTTTCTTAAAGATTCTCTGAATTCAAACACTTAATTTTCAATATCAAGCTTCGTCCACATGACTATTATTTTAATCATCATGCACACCTTATATGGACAAGTCATCTCCAACACCGTCAAAATCAAAGGCCTCTTGGAAAAAAGCCAATTACCATTCCTATAGACAGTGGTGCATCTCACACTTTCCTTGACCATTATTTTGCCAACGAGGTGCAATGTGTCACAAAACCTAATCACCCTATGTTAATCATAGTAGTGGTTGGAAGCAGAATGTGGAGTGAATTTAAGTGTTCTAACTTGCCATGGATCATGAAAGGGGTCAAGTTCAACAAAGATGTGAGATTGATGAGATTGAGAGGCTCTGACATTGTATTAGGGGTTTGAATGAAAAGGTACAATCCTATGGAATTTGACTTCAACAAAATGGAGGTGGATTTTAGTAACGAGGGAGAAAAAAATAAGCTGAGAAGTGATGCAGGAGCATCTCTCATTTATTTTGAAATAAGTTATTTATGGAAAAGAATTGATTTTCATTAGAAAAATAAATGATATTTGTGATGCAGGAGCATCTCTCATTTATTTTGAAATAAGTTATTTATGGAAATGATTTGATTTTTATTAGAAAAATAAATGATATTTGTTTGAATTTTGAAATAAGGCACATGGCATAATCAAAGGGTATGATTCCCGCCTAATTAATATTAGGAATAAATTGTGATTTTATTTTTAGTAACTATTTTTCCTCAGCTATATAAAGTCCGGCTTGTGGACTTAGTCATGAAGTTGAATTTGAATAATATAAAATATTTCAGAGATTTTTCTCTGTTTCTTCATGTTTTATCTCTTGCGTTATTCTCTGATACGCCTCCGGCGTCAATAGGTATCGGAGCATCCGTACATTCTTGGGACGAGAATAATCAAAAGTCCAAGATGACGGGTGGTTATGGTGGTCGTGTTCGTGGACAGGTTTCGACTGAGAGAGTCTACAGGCATCGCGATCCCTTCGACCCACGTTCGAGGAGAAAATACTTGCAGCAGCAAATACCAGAGTTAAACCAAGAACTTGAGGAACTCCTTAATCGAAAAAGGTATCATTCTAATTTCGATTATAGTTCCAAAAATTCATATCATAGTCAT
This sequence comes from Gentiana macrophylla, assembly GCA_026214975.1. Classification (NCBI taxonomy): domain Eukaryota; kingdom Viridiplantae; phylum Streptophyta; class Magnoliopsida; order Gentianales; family Gentianaceae; genus Gentiana; species Gentiana macrophylla. The sequence continues at coordinate 77,015,451 of CM047816.1, read as the reverse complement.
GCTCAATATCCTGAGCATCGTGATCAAGAAAATCATCATGCATAGAGATCTAGATGTCAAAGCGGATTTGACAGAATTTTCTTGTGATGATGTCGTCATTGAAAACAATTCGGTCTTTTTTCATGAAGAAATTGACACTCGTAACCTACCCATTTTCATTGATGCCGAACATTGTGTTAAAGACGTAATTTTGTTGAATGAACAAATTTCTGAATCTTACCCAATTTTCCATGAATATCCAATTTATGATGACGATGGAGTGGTTTTCGGGGAAACAATTAAATGGGATGGTGATGGTGTGGTTTTCGATGAATATCCAATTTATGATGACGATGGAGTGGTTTTCGGGGAAACAATTAAATGGGATGGTTATGGTGTGGTTTTCGATGAAAAATTAGTGATGATATTGATTAATGCATAGAACGAGATAATGTTGAATTTTATAAAATTATATTTTTCAAGTTGGAGATGGTGATCGCACATGTGATTTCACTTGTATTTCTGAAAAATATGAAGAAAATGTGGAAGACGTTTTAAATGACAATCAATCACCTATCTATGATGATGACACACAAGCCGACAAACAAGAGATTATATGGGATAATTATGAGGATGAGCGATTGAGTAATATGGTATATGATTATTCCATTGTTGATGGATTTGGTAAATCAACTTTATATTCAGCATCTACAATGTTAAGTAATGACGAACTTAAAAATGTCAAAGATGGATCTAATAATAATATGGGATAATTATGAGGATGAGCGATTGAGTAATATGGTATCCGATTATTCCATTGTTGATGGATTTGGTAAATCTACTTTATATTCAGCAGCTACAATGTTAAGTAATGACGAACTTAAAAAATGCCAAGGATGGGTCTAATAATAATTCATATGAGGTTGAAAAATATTCTAATGAATTTGTTTCAAAAGATCAGCATGATATTTTTTTCGGGTATATTGTTGTCAGTATGGATGGTAGTGACAAATTGAAGAAGGGATCTACAACATATTTTGAGAGTGAAATGATTGTTATTACTACAAATTATTTGAATGGTCGTGATTATGCAATTGATGCGTCCGGATTATACTCAAAGGCATGGAATTGTATAATTGGAAATCCGTATGATCGGGGGAAGCTGTTACAACATTTGATTCAAGTAAACTCGAGGGTGAGTTTTTTCTCAACCCGGGGAGACTGATGCAGGAGCATCTCTCATTTATTTTGAAATAAGTTATTCATGGAAATGATTTGATTTTTATTAGAAAAATAAATGTTATTTGTGAAGCGGGAGCATCTCTCATTTATTTTGAAATAAGTTATTTATGGAAATGATTTGATTTTCATTACAAAAATAAATGATATTTGTTTAAATTTTGAAATAAGGCACATGTCATAATCAAAGGGCTTGATTCCCGCCTAATTAATATTAGAAATAAATTGTGATTTTATTTTTAGTAACTTTCTTCCCTTAGCTATATAAAGTCCAGCTTGTGGACTTAGTCATGAAGTTGAATTTGAATAATATAAAATATTTCAGAGATTTTTCTTTTTTTCTTCGTGTTTTATCTCTTGCGTTATTACCTGCGTTATTCTCTGATATGCCTCCAGCGTCAAGAAGTTAGACAGAACACTCTCAACTTAAGATGATCAGTTGTAAAAGATTTGCTAAGAAATTGAAAAATGGGACCTACAAACTCTTAGGGAGCCTCAATTTGATACATGAATAGGCTCTGAATCATGTGCCCAGAGAACTGACTCTTATCCTAGAAAAGTGTCATGAGGTGTTTGCATATCCCAAAGATTGCCACCAATGAAGGGCTATAAGCAAACCATAACTTTAAATGAAGGTGTTGAACCTATGAAACTAAAACCTTATAGATATGCTGACTGTCATAAGGATGAAATAGAACATATGGTGGATAAAATGCTACAACGAGAGATTATACAACGCAGTAATAGTCCATTTTATTCACCCTTTCTCCTTGTGGAAAAGAAAGATAGAACATGAAAATGTAGTGTGGATCACAGAAAAATGACTTGATTGTCAAGGATACCTACCATATTTTCCTAACTGATGAATGAGTTAGAGAGTACTAGGGTACTTTGTAAAATATTAAGGTATGGATTCCATCGTAACACGTGTGAAGCGCGTGCATTTTGCTAGTGTATATATATATATATATATATATATATATATATATATATATATATATATATATATATATATCACTTAGTCTAGAAAGGATATATATTGGTGGCAATGAGACAATGCTCTAGTGATATTGAGGCCTCGTAACCCGTGAGGTCCAGCATTTCGAGTCTTAATGGGACAAAAAAATGTGTGTTAGAGTGTTGTGTTAAAGGATTTTCATAAGTGCTCTTTAATTACGGCCAATGAGGCGATGGTCCAATGGTCATTGTTGAGACCCTAAGATTCGGAGGTCCTGGAATCGAGTCTTAGTGTACCTACATCAATAAGCGACACGTATACTCTTACTTTCCTTTTTCTTTGAGGAGAGTACAGTCTTACATTTTAATAAATAATAAAATACATGTGAAAAATCTGTTAGAGGAGGTTCCTACTTTTTGAAAGGCATTCTTTCTGCCTTAAAATTTTTCAAACTGGGGATTTGTTGGTCTGTTGGTAATGGGGAAGATATTAAGATTTGGGAGGATAACTGGCTTCCAAATAATCCTAATCTTAAACCTCTCACTCCTTGCCAATTTTCTTTTAACACTTTTTGGGTTAATGATCTGATAGAAAATAAGGCTTGGAATGAGGAAAAATTAAAGCAAGTATTTTGGCCAGTTGATGTTTATCAAATTTTATCCCTTCCTTTAAGCTCTTGCCATAATAGGGTTATTCTTTACTGAAAACCTTCAACTAATGGTCCTTTCACCCCAAAGTCTGCATTTGGCTTCTTTTTTGAAAAATTAAATCCTGGTTTATTCTCTCTGTTATGAAACTGATGGAGATAACTTCAGATGCAAGAAATAGAAACAGACGCAATCAAACGTAAATAATCAAATGAGATAACAGAAAACAAGAAGAACACAGATTTAACGTGGAAAACCCCTCTCAAAGTGAGAGAGATAAAAAAAAACCACGGGCAGAAAAGAGAACTTTATTATTATGCACTGAGTTATAGATTTCACACACACAGACAATGTATCAACAACTGTATTTATAGGCACAAATCCCTAAACCCTAGCCGCCAGGAATATTTGTCTGATCTGCCATAAATACCCTTACACGTGTCCTCCTTTTAATGACACCAGATAGTCATCACATATAATGAATTAGCGGATGTGGGACCTGCTTTGTATTCCAAGACTCAATGAGACTTCACCTGCGACGAAGCTCGATAAACTTCACCCTACTAATGCACAGAATTGAATACACTTCTCAGCTGTCCATCACACAGCTAAGTCTTCAGATTGGTTCCACCAAAATGTAGAGTTTAAGTCACTTTACTGACAAATCTCCACCTTGACTTCAACTCTCCCTAGAGTCAAACAGATTGCGTAACCAGATGTACTTGTACCAGATGCATTCGTCAATGCCAGATGTACTTGTACCAGACTATCTCCACAACATCCACTCCACTGATCTTCCCTCAGTAGAGTTTCCAGAAACAGATTATAACCTTTGAATATTCAGTAAGTCCAGGCAAAGCTGAAACTTACTCTGCTGAACTGGTTTAGTGAACATATCAGCAGGATTCTCCTTTGTGCCAATCTTCTTCACCACAACCCTCTTCTCATTCCTCAAGAAATGATACCTGACATCAATATGCTTGGTTCTCTCATGATGAACCTGATCTTTGGCTAAACATATTGCACTTAGACTGTCACAATATATCTCAGCCTGATCCTGATGCAACCCCAAATCACCGACTAGCCCTTCAACCAGATGCCTCTCCTTAATCGCTTGAAAGAAGAGCCATGTATTCTCGCTTGATGGTTGATAAGGCTATCAGAGCCTCAAGAGTAGCTTTCCCGGTGACTCAGCATTTCCCAATGTAAACACATAACCGCCATTGATTTTCTATCACAACATCACCGTGATAATCGCATCACAAAGAGCTTCGTGACTAGACCAATATCACCTCCATAAATGAGACCAACATCACCGTACCTCTCGTGTACTGAATATCCTTTAACAACTTTCCAGTGTTCCTTTCCGTGTTGAGCCATAAACTCAGCTGACAACACTGATCGCCTGAGCTGATCGTGGCCTAGTGCATACCATGGCATACATCGATCGCCAACCGCACTAGCATAGGAACTTTGACTTATACTCCTTCTCTTGGTGATCGTGAAGCATAAACCGACAAATGAACATTTGATGCCATAGGAGTATCTATTGGTTTTGCAGCAGACATCCCAAACTTGGCCAATATCTTCTGCACATAACCCTACTGAGACAGGAACAACTTCTTCTGACTCCTATCTCTCCAGATCTCCATCCCCAAAATTTTCTTGGCTGCACCCAAATCCTTCATTTCAAATTCATCACTAAGAAGATTCTTCAGATTTTGAACATCATACATCCTTGCTGCAGCTATCAGCATGTCATCCACATACAGAACAAGATAGATATATGATCCATCTTTCAGCAGACTGTAGTAAACACAACAGTCATATGGACTTCTGTTGTAACCTCTTTGAAGCATGAAATCACAAACCTTTTATACCACCGCCTTGGAGCTTGCTTCAAACCATACAATGATTTCTTCAACTTGCAAACATAATTTTCCTTGCCAGAACTTGAAAACCCTCAGTTTGTGTCATGTATATCTCCTTATCCACCTCACCATGTAAAAGCAGTCTTCACATCTAATTGCTCAAGTTCCAGATCTTGTTGTGCCACCATTGCTAGTAACACCACGATTGAAGTGTGTCTCGACCACTCGGTGAAAATATTTCATCAAAGTCAACCCCTTCCTTTTGATCAATCCTCTTGCAACCAAACGTGCCTTATACTTGACCCTTCTCGCCTTAGTTATTCCTTCCTTTTCTTGAAAATCCATTTACAAGTCACAACTCCCTTGTCAAGAGGTCGCTTTTTGACCAATTCCTAAGTCCGATTCTTCAACAATGACTCCATTTCATCTCTCATGGTCGCATGCCACCGAGATGCTTCAGCATATGTCACCGCTTCCTGTAAGTAGTAGGTTCAAAGAACCTCTACCTCTTCTCGCAACTTGGAGTGCATATCCACCAAATCATCATATCCATATCTCCTTGAGGTATCCCAACATTAGATCTTCTAGGCTGCCGGCGCCTAGACTCTGTGATCAATGTTTGTATGATGCCCTCACCGAGGTCTCGTGAGGTGGCTTGAATCGGATTCTCGTTCATTATCCAGATCAAGATAGTGTTGATTTGGATCCACCGATTGTTGCATATCAAGAGACTCCACCTGAATCTCCACCGATTCTCAACACTATCGATTCAAGATCGGTTTCGATTCATGGACTCTCCCACCGATAAGTTAAGCATAGAATTTTCATCAAACACCACGTCCCTGCCGAGGATTACTCTGAGACTCACGATGACCAAATTCTATATCCCTTCACTCCATCACCATACCCCACAAACACTCCCTTCTTGGCTCTAGGCTCCAACTTCCCTTCACTAACTTGATAGTAAGCTGTACTTCCAAAAACCCTTAGAACTGAGTAGTCAGCAGGATTGCCTGACCACATCTCAAATGGTGTCTTGAGATTGATCCATGTGTGAGGACTCCTGTTGATTAAGTAGCAAACTATTTTTACAGCCTCTGCCCAAAATCTCCTTGATAAACCAGCTTGAGAAAGCATACATCTTGCCCTCTTCAGTAGAGTTTGATTCATCCTTTCAGCTACACCATTCTACTGAGGTGTATTCCTTACAGTATGGTGTCTGGCAATACCCTCAGCTGCACAAAATGAATCAAAATCCGTCCCAATGTAATTCCGCACCATTATCTCATATGAAGCTTCTTGATTTTCTTGCCTAACTGATTCTCCACTAGGGCCTTCCACTGCTTGAAGTTATTGAATGCATCACTTTTGTTCTTCATCATCACCACCAAAGTCATCCTTGAATAGTCATCTATGAATGACACAAAATATCTGTGACCACCCAATGACTCAACTTTTGATGGACCCCAGCAGTCTGAATGGATATAATCAAGTGATGCCTTTGTGTTGTGAAACCCTGCTGAGAACTTACTTCTATGCAATTTCCCAAACACACAATGTTCACAAAAGTCTAGATTCTTGACCTTATATCCCCAAGAAAACTCACAAGAAAGAACTCAGATACCCTTTCACCCATATGACCTAGTCTCATGTGCCACAATTGAGTCTCTTGAGATCAGTGAATCACGAGGATGCAACAAAGAAGAAGTGCAGATACGATAGATCCTTGTAATATATACAAGGTTTCCCTCTTGATGCCTTTGAGGACTACAACTGAATCTTTGAAGACATTCAGATGTCCACATTCACCCTTGAAATTGAACCCCTTGTTGTCCTGTAGACTGAGAGATACCAAATTCTTGGTCATCTGTGGAACATGTCTTACATCTTTCAGTGTATAAAATTTACCATCCTCTGTCCTTAACTTTACTGAGCCAATTCCCACAACTTTGCAAACCTTGTTGTTGGTCATATAGATTTGACCACCATCCATCTGCTCATAAGTAGAAAACCACTCCATGTTTGGACAAATATGGTAGGATGCTCCAGAATCAAGTATCCACACATCATTATGGTGTGTAGAGTCCCATGCAACTAGAACCGGATCCTCATCAGATTGCTCAAGAGCCAAGGTCAGCTTTGCTGCAATTGCCTTCCCGATGTTTCTTCTTCCTTGGACAATTGGACTTCCAATGTCCTCGCTCCTCTGATAGAATTACAGACATCAGTGAGACTTAGGACCTTTGGACCTGGACTTCTTTTTCTTCTTCTTCGTCCATATCATTTTCCACTATTGTCGCTAGATACTAGCCCAAAGAAATTGACTGTCTGTCCCAAAGACCTTGTGTCTCAGCTCCCCTGGCATGTAAGGCAGACCTCACATCCTCCAAAGCTATCAGATCCTTTCCAACTATGAAAGACTGCACAAAGTTTTCATATGATGCCGGTAATGACACCAACAGGATTAGGGCTGCATCTTCATCCTCAATTTTAACATCAATATTCCTTAAATCAAGTAATATTGTGTTCAGCTGGTCCAGATGTTCCCTTAGTGGACTCCCTTCATGCATCTTCAAACTGAACAACCTCTGTTTCAACAACAACTTGTTGGTCAGTGACTTGGTCATATATAGGCTTTCTAGCTTCTTCCACAACTTGGCTGCGGTGTCTTCCTCAGCAAACTCAGTGATAACATCATCAGATAAGCACAACATGATGGTTGAATATGCTTTCTTTTTCAGACTGGCATAATCTGCTGCATCTGTATTTGGTTTGTCAGATAAAGGACTCCACAAACCCTGCTATTTCAACAGTGCACGCATCTTGATTTATCGATTTTCACGTTTACTGCTGACATCTTTCCTTGCTAAAGATCACAACTTTATCACAGATCCTAGCACCTTGTTGAAGTCCTTGGTGAAGATGAAGTTGATCGTACAGATTTTTTTCTCCAGAACCTTGCTCTGATACCACTTGTTATGAAACTGATGGAGATAACTTCAGATGCAAGAAATAGAAACAGACGCAATCAAACGTAAATAATCAAAGGAGATAACAGAAAACAAGAAGAACACAGATTTAATGTGGAAAACCCCTCTCAAAGTGAGAGAGATAAAAAAAACCATGGGCAGAAAAGAGATCTTTATTATTATGCACTGAGTTACAGATTTCACACACACAGACAATGTATCAACAACTGTATTTATAGGCACAAATCCCTAAACCCTAGCCATCAGGAATATTTGTCAGATCTGCCATAAATACCCTTACACGTGTCCTCCTTTTAATGACATTGTATAGCTGTCACATAACAGAATTAGCAGATGTGGGACCCTGTTGTATTCCAAAGACTCGTGCAGACTTCACCTGTCGACGGAAGAAGATCGATGAACTCCACCCTACCGATGCACGACTTGAATACACTTCTCAGCTGTCCATCATACAGCTGAGTCTTCAGATTGGTTCCACCAAAATGTAGAGTTTAAGTCACTTTACTGACACTCTCCTGCTAGCTCCAATTCCTTACATGATGTGCCTAGTACTTGTACAAAGTTTTGGAAACTCTTGTGGGCCCTTAACTTACCTAATAAAATTAAGCATTTTTGGTGGAAGTGTTTGAAGGGTATTCTATCCTGTAAAGTTAACATAGCTAGCAGAATTACTACTTGTGCATTTTCAGTGGACTAAGAACTCTATTCAATTCACTATTTTTGCGTTTGGTGCATCTGGAAAGCGAGAAACGACTGGTGTTTTAACAGAAACCTTGACAATGCTGAAAATATAGCTATTACAATTAATAAGGAGTATGATTTTTTTACATGTGCTTGCACTAATCACTTCTCTGCAGAGTCCTTTGGTGTTCATGCTGCGTGGAATAATGCCTCTTTGCCGGCGGGGGGAGGAGTTGCAATTTTTGATAAAAATTACAACCTAGTGGAAATTTGGGACGATCATTCACCAATCTTGACTCGCTCTTAGATCCGGTCAAAACGATGCGGTGGGCGTTGTTCGCAGCGAAAAAGAGGGGTTGGAATGGAATTCTCATCAAGACGGATTCCTTTTTGTTAACTCAAATGGTAAATGGTGTCAGGCTTCCAACTCCGGATCTGATGGTCAATGTTGTTGATATCAAGCACCTTCTGGTCTCTATGGATAGGAGTAGTCTTTGCTATATCAATAGAAAATGTAATTTGCTTAGTCATAAAATTGTTGTTTTTGCTAAAAAGTTGATTAATCCAGCCATGTGGACTGGATTTTTCCCCACTTAGATTCTTTCAGCGTTGAAAGATGAAGAGGTGGGTAGGTTTTCTCCTCTGTAAACTCTATGCTCTGCTTAATTCAATGTTTCGTTTCCGGGAAAAAAAATCTCACATTTTAATAATCAATAAAATACGCATGAAAACACTTGCGCTTCTAAAAAATTGTCTTTGTATGTTACCACACAAAAAATTTACTATTGTAGTGATGACAAGTGAAAAAATCTCTTTTGGATGTCAACAAGTTTAAGAATCAGGAATTACATCGTTGAATGTTCCTATCGAGGAACGTCATTCTTTTTTCTTTTTTTAGGGGTAGGAATGTCATTCTAAAAACGGTTGAAGGTTGTTATAGGTGTTCGACCACAATTATCAGTTGTAACTACTCTAACTACCTATAACAACCTTCAACCATTTTTGGTTGAAGGTGTTCGACCAAATGACAAGTTATTATACAAAGATGAAAACTGTTTGGGATGAAATTGGTCACCTAAGGCCAGAACCTACATATAAATGTGATCCCAGGTGTCATTGTGATGTTCTTAAAGTGTTTGTTGGCTATGATGAGACTGAGAAAGTGGTCAAGTTTCTAAAAGGTTTAAATCCTAAATTCTCACAAGTTTTGGCACAAGCTCAACTGATGGCTCATGTCCCAGATTTACAGACTGTGTTTGCCATGGCCTTAAAATTTGAGGCACAGAAGGAATATGTAGCAGCACGGGTTTCTCATCAGATTATTTACAATAGATCTTTTAATGCTGCTACTGGATCTCCACAGAAAGGTCAAGTTACTACTAATAGGACATCTAATGCTGATGGTTCTGGTAATAATGGCTTCAAGAAGGGTAATTCTATTCAAGATAGGAAGAAGCTGTAGTGTACTTTTTATGGTTCATATGGCATACCATTGATAAATGTTAAAAGAAACATGGGTATCCACCTGGTTTTAAACCCAGAAGCAGGGTCAAAATATGGTGGAAACAACTGTAGAAAATTCTATGGATGAGGATACTATGAGTGCTGCACAGGATTCTGATTCTTTTACCTTGAATAAGGTGCAATACCAGCAGCTTATGAAGTTGTTAGACTCACAAAGGAAAGAGAATTTACTCATATGGCCAATCAAGCTACAGTTCTCACAGCTAATTTTGATCCTACAGCAGATATAGCAGGTTCTTCTAAATCTTCTATTTTATGGATTATAGATAGTGGTGCCACAGATCATATAGTCAATGAGGTTGATTTGTTGATCCATGCCAAGCCTGTTAACCATATGCTAGATGGTTTACCTAATGCTTTTAGTGTTAGGGTTTCACATATAGGACAGGTACAATTAAATGTTAATCTGATTCTGTCAAATGTCTTAGGCATTCATGATTTTAAATTTAATTTGATCTCTCTAGATAGACTTACATCTAATCCTATTTTGTCTATAGTTTTTGCCCTTAACAAGTGTTTGATACAGGACAAGAAGCTTGGGAATCTGATTGGATCAGCTAGCAAAAGCAATGGATTATATGTGTTAGATTCCACATGCCCTGAACTGTCACATAAGTATAGTGTTTCTACTGTTATTAGTAGTATTTCTGATGAAGAGATTTGGCATTATAGACTAGGTCATCTCTCACACAAGAGATTAGCAGATTTACATTTGAACAATGTTTTCAAATTTGTAACTACTGTCCGGTCATTGATCGCGTGTAAGTCACTAACGTCGATATTACTAGCAAGAATACTAGGTACATCGTAGTATAGTAAATGCGAGTCAAGGTCGATCCCACAGAGACAATACAAACGGTTCTAACCTAATTAAGAAGGCACATATAGGTGCTCATTGACCAACAATAAACATGAAAGAACGTGGTATTTCTCTCCCTCTTCACACCGACCGACAAAATTGGATTAGTTAATCGTTATGTTTACTTCCCCACATAATTTCTTTAAATTAATCGAGCGAGATTTTAGTTTAGTTTAAGCTACGGGTGCAACTCCTAACCCTATCTACTCCGACCATGGTAGTAGACAATCTATACGCAAGCTACCCACCTTAATTGGTCCGTAATAGCCCATACACATAAAGAACTAGAATTGCCAATATCGAGCGCTAACTCATACCGCTAACCCGCCTAGACAGCTGTCGACATTGATCAGCACGTTCCTAGGGTCCATCTAGATTGTCCAAATTAACACTTCACTATTCATATTCCATGTTAATTTTATGATTACAATAAGCAGATTGGCCAGATCTAACCTATTGTTAATTAAACCTGTCGATCAACGTAGCTGTAGTGAATCCTCCAGATTAAGTTTGTCTAAATATTGCCTCGGTAAACCGGTATAGACCGCCGGTTTACCGGGATTAGATTTTCTTAATTCCGGATCTACATTGCTCAATTACGATTAATCTAAGTAAATCATGGGGTCGTTAAACATGTAGATTAACTAAAACACATAAATACGAACAGATCTACCATATTGAAGACAAAAAGGAACGTTCAAAGCTTTATACCTTCAACAATAGAGATCTAGCTCGAGCTACTCAAGCTAGAGATGGCAGAGAAAGGGAGAAAACCAGAAATGACTCCTCAAAAGCTTGGAATAACTTTATTTCATCAAATTGTATATAAAAGATTGAATATAATTGAGTGCTTATACAATAATCAGTATATGCGGCTTTATACAGATACAACAGCCGACTTATGACTCATAGAAACCCTAAACAACCTAGACAATACGGCATAATCGATTTCTTGTTCCTCAAGGCCCTTGGTTTACCGGACCTAGCCCTCGGTAAACTGGGCTGACTTTTCCTCTTTTTCTTCAACAGATTTCTTCTTGGACTTCTTTTACTTGGCCCAAAATACTTATTTTGGTCCAGATCCGTTCTCCAATGCTCCAGATTCGGTACACCCTATAAAACACACAAAACGAGACAAAACAGTACCAAATCTTCGGGAAAATAACACAGATGCGGAATTATGATCCTTGAAACATACACATAGAATTTAACACATATTCCACATAATAATGAGCCTATCTATCCTCTCTTGAGCAGAATTTAGGGTGAAAATAGGTATAATTAATTGTATTATTTAGGGCGTTATCAACTACCCCCACTTAGCTTTTGATCGTCCCGAGCAAAAAGGCGAAAAAGAAACGACACTCTGATCAGTATACAAGTTAATTAAAAACTACTATGCTTCACAAAGTCAAGATCAAGATCATGTCACTCATATCCATTAGTAACGCATTAAACACTATTTATGTCATGAGCCAATGTGTGTGTGCAATCACTTTCACAACCGCTTAGTAATGCAGACAATCTCACATTACTTCAACCCGTAGTCGAACTAACCAGTCTCGAACATGTTATTTATTAATTAAATTAGATGGAAAGGCAGATCGAGAACCGAATATATATTACTCTAAGGCTCACGTTTATCAGTCTATGCAAAAGTCGTGCGTTTTACGCTCCATCGACTCAATGTTCGCCAAAGAGAATATAGATGTATATATTTCAATGCACTTCTCTTTGTTGGCGGGTGAACTCTAGTTGATTTATCTATCCTCACGGCCTCACTCTTGATAAACTACCGAATCCGAAATTCCTTTGCTTTTATAACCGTTGGTGAAACATAATTCGGGATAAAGCCAGGGTCAACTCTAATCAAAGCAATATGCTATCGACTACATACCAAGGAAAGTGAGTTATACGTGCTTAAAATGGTGGCTCATAACAGAATATGCGCTTAATACGCCACTACTTCAGAAGTGAGCACTTACCTTCACTTGTACATCGTGGAACAAAGATGAAGTCAATTAACTCGAAAAGATCAAAGATATCATATTTTTTCGAAATTCTGGCGAAATGAATCAAAGTCTAAATGGCAAACAGTGCATCAAAGAGAATCAAGATAATCATGTAATTCACGGAATATAATGCTAAGAAGCTAAGTGACGCCCCTTACCCTCCCCCCCACTTAATTGAAACATTGTCCCCAATGTGTAAGATGAAAAATGTCGTTAAGGGTGGAGCCAAAGAAGAATTGGATCGTCTTATAAATCATCGGGCTCATGGAAGTAATCCTTGAAAAATCTGCACTAAATATCTCAAACAAACCAAGAAGAATCATGGTGACAAGAGATCGGATAACAATATCGCGGCAGTAAAGGAGAAAATAAATAACTCTAAACAATTTAAGTCGACAAAAGCATTATATTAATAAAATTCCGCTACATCAACTAGATAGGGAAATAAAAACAAGAAAATGGAAAATAACAGAAATGAAAAGAAAGAAAAACTAGTCCTCCTCATAATAATCCTCCCAGACATCTCTAGGCTCAAAACCGGGAGGTGGTGCAGAACTGGAGGCAGGAGCGGTAGAAGATGATGCTTGGTGACGTGAGGCAGTCCTAGGTGGTGAGGTTGATGGAGGAACTCCTAGAAAATCTATAATTCTATCCATCTTGCGATGCAGACTCATAATTTCTCTTGACTGCTCCTCTAACATAGCTCTCTGAGTCCGGGGTGCTCCGTGGACCGGAGTACGCTCCCTCTCAGCTCTCTGCCCGACCCGTCTTGGTACGCGTTGAACCGACTGCGAACTGATCAACGGCTCAGGGTCTTCCCAATCGTCACTGACGAGAACTTTCACCTTGTCCTTCAAAGCAAACATGTCAATCATCGGCCCATATGGCAATTGCTCGCGCTCAGATGTGGCGGCAAGCTCGTGAATGCGGCTATGCATCAGTAGACCGATGTTGACTGAAGATCCCTTCTCCAGATAGAACATCAACTCTGCCCTCTTAGTGGTGATAGAGACCGTGTGCTTGGTCGGTAGAAGACGGGAACAAACAAATCGGTTGACCATCTTCCGATCCCAAGATAATTCACTCTCTAGGAAGATGGTGGGGGCTCCCATAAGGTTGCGCTTCCATTGCACCCCAAAGTAATCAGCTATCATATTCATCTTCTCTAGATCTTCAACATCGGTCAAGGATGTGTACTCGTCTGGGCCAACTGGTGGATTCGAACCCTATAATACTCGTTGATCCGCTCAATCGAAAAATCAACCTTTACTCCACGGACCATCACAAATGTATCTCTTGGGTTATGCGAAATATAAGCATAAAACTCTCCTACCACCGTAGCATTGAACCGCATCGGTGCCTCAGCCATATCCAAAATATCTTGTACTTGTAGGGCTCATGGAAAGATCGAACCGCAATCGTCCAACTCTACTCCTCATTCTCGGGTAACCGGTCTTCCGTTCTAATGCCCTCGGAACGATTCATAGATCTCTAACGAGTGAAATTTCTCAACCCCGTCTATCAAGGGGTTAGAATCTCCGTACACAAACTGGTGACCACTTGGACGAGGGGTTGCTCTGCTACGTTTAGGACCCATCTCGAATGATAACAGAAGCTGATGATGAAGCTGATTCTGAAAAAGGTACCCTCAGTAAACCGGAGGTAGGCCTCGATTTACCGGCCTAAATTTTCTAGGTTTCTTTCTGGGAGTATGCTCTGATGAAGAAAGAAGAAGAACTGTAGCAGCTACACCCTGCAACACCACTACAAATCAGCTCTGGAATGGAAAAATTGGTGTTTTGGGTTGGTGAAATGAAAGAAAAAGGTTTGATTTTGGTGGAGGTATGGCGGTGATAATGGTGGCCGAATTTTTTGGAAGAAGAAGAAATGGAATAAGTGTGATGATTTGTCAAGATGATACTAGATGAGAATGATGATAATGGTGACGAAAAGGTGGTTTAAATAGGAGAAATGATGGAAGGTGGAAGGATTTGGTAGGATAGTGGGTAGAGGAGTAATTAGGGTGAGGGATTTGAGGGGTGATTGATGGCATTGAGGTGGAGTTATGGTGTAGTGTGGGAAAGGATGAAAGGTTGGAAAATAGGGAAAATGGGATGGTTTCTGCTGACTGGAAGCGTTCTAGTGCAACGTGTGTCCTCCACGTGTCTCTAAAAATTCTGCTTTTCAATCTGACATTCAGAAACTTGAAAATCTTAGCTTGGTAAACCGGTGGTGACCCTCGGTTTACCGGGGCTTCTTTTCCCCAGATTTCTCTGTACTCCTTCACTGCACACTTTAATTTAGCTCTCTGCTCAGTCCTGACCCCAAAATGACTAGTCTCTTACTCCTTTTGTTGTTATCCCTGACTCGATCCTAACCTACTTCACTAGAATCCACAACGAGTAAAAAAAACCTTCCCAACAACCATCGGTTTCAAGCCTAACGGTGTGGTAGGATGAAAAAAAGCTCGTCCCTTCATCCAGCTACTTTTATTCATTCCTAATCTACGTAAGGGTTTAAGAGAATAGTTCTGAGTTTAAAGTCGTCAGCTCGACTTACCTTCGGACCTTCAATCAATCAAAAGTCGGGGCCTTAACTCGCCAAACTTGCATCTTCGAGGTCATAACCGTCATGCACTTCCCTTCTCGTTGATCATTACTTTTCAAGAGTGCCTTTTCCCGGTTTTATATAGAAACTTTCTGAGCTCGCTTCCTAGCACGTCTCTCTCTATGCTTGCGTACTAGGTCTGCCTCTGCGTCAAGATTTAATCTTTATTCCCAAGGACTCCACATTTTCCATTTTAAGCTATAATGCGTCACTACGAAATACGGAAGGACTAGCTTCCGTGAGCGTCTTGTTGTGGTCCTTCTCTTCGCTCTCTCTAAGCATTAATCTCATGAATTCTTGCTCAACAGTTTCCACTAAAACCTCTCGTTGCATATGCCCTTCCTTCTCTATCTCCAGCATTTCTACTTTCCCTGAATCATAAGTAATCTTGCAACTTTCCGGCCTATTATCCAGGGGCTCTAAGATTTTGAAAGATACTGCATCATTGTTCAATCTTAAAATGATCTCCCCATTATCAAAGTCCATGATTGCTCTGCTTGTCGCTAAGAAAGGTCTTCCTAACAAAACTGAGGCACTTGGGTTCTCTGGTACGTCTATAACCGTGCAATCAATTGGAAAAGTGAACCCTCCTGCCTTTATCGTGCACTTCCTAAGCAGGCCGGCAGGCATATCTCTAGTCCTATCGACAAAGGTCATAGTTCTGGTTTGATTCATAATGACTGGAAGCTTAATCTTCTGGTAGAGAGATGGAGGTAGAATGTTACAGCTTGAACCGGAATCACAAAGACCTAATCTACAGATATACTGTGGAAATATGGTTAATATTACATTGGTGTACTAATAACACGTTAGAGTGTAACATGTTATTTATGTATCAAAGAGACATATTAATTGTATTAAATAAACAATTAATATGTCCTAAAGTCATAAAGTAACTATCTTTTGTCTTATTATGTAATAGCATAGTCATAGCCGACTCTAGCATTTATTTTTAGCCGGCTCTAGTTACTTTTACTTTACTAGCTAGGAGCCTCTCTTGTATCTATTTATACTCATTCTTTCAATACGAATAAACAAGTTGAAGTTTACTCTTGTGTTTATCACATTCTCAAACTCTCTTCATGGTATCGGAGCCTTAAACTCCTGAATCCGCTGCAAATTCTCAGTACCCTGCTGAATCAAGAATGTCTTCATTATCTGAAGCTTCCTCACCTCGAGTTGAGTCCCGGCTACCTCAAGCAGACCAGGGTCACCGACTCTTCATCTTACACAAATCATAGACTTGATGGCAACAACTACTTGCCGTGGTCAAGGTCTATGAAAATGTACATCTCTGGACAAGGTAAGATGGGATACATCCGACTCTAAACTCCGCCCCTCTTGAAGATGACCCGAGTTTTTGAAGCATGGGATACTACTAATAATCAAGTCATGACCATTCTCACAAGATCAATGACAAAAGAGATTAGTGAGAACTTTATGATGTATGATAATCGCAAAGGAGATCCAGGATAATGCCAGGGATCTTTACTCCAAGAAAGACAATACATCGAAGTGTATGAACTTAAAGCTCAGATTCAAAATTGCGCACAAGGAGATATGTCTCAGAACTCAATACTTCAACCAACCTGTCTAGGGCATGGCAACACCTAGATATGTTGGAAACTCACCCTGGAATGATGTCAGGATCTGCCGCTTTATAAGGACATTATTGAGAAAAAGAGAGTATTCAAGTTTCTTCTTGGATGAATCCTACTCTTGATGATGTTAGGGAAGAATCCTTGCAACAAAACCTCTCCCCAATCTCAAATCCATGTTTGTTTGAAGTCAAACATGAGGAAAGCAGGAGAAAAGTGATCTTTCTTTGAACTCCCTGCCGACAACCTGTGAAAAGTGCCACCTGTGACCGTCGGAAGCTGCTTGAGGTTACTGAGGGCTGTCGGGGAAGCCTCTTGATCGAATCGAAAGTTGTTCTGTGAGCACTGCAAACGCACAAATCACACCAAGGACACCTGCTGGAAGCTACATGGCATGCCTAAATCCTCAAAGCCTATCAGGGAAAGTCAGGGCAGACATGTTAATGAAGAGGAGAATGGTAACAAGTTGAATGCTCAGTTTGCTGCATTCAAAGCTTTCCTCACTCAACAAAAAGAAGGTAGTCCCTCTACTGACATGGCTACTCAGGCTAGTGCAGGTAATAAATTCTACTCTTCTATTAGTAATGAAACATGGATTGTTGATTAGGGCCTCCTCTCACATGATTTGGCAATAAAATCTCATAACTCACCTTATGCCATGTCATCAAACTCATAAAATTAAGGCTCACGATGGTTCTATCTCTCATGCAAAAGGTTTTGGAAATGTTAAACTCACTAATAAGATATGCCTAAAGGATGTCCTATTTGTTCCAAAATTAGACGCAATCTCATATCTCACAAGAACTTGCAAAAGACTTGAACTGGATTTGTTGTGTTTAATAAGAATCAGTGCACTTTCCAGGACCCTTCTTCACGAGGAAGTGATTGGGAGGGCTAAACCACCTTTCGAGGATTGTATGTGGTCAACCTGCTGAAGAAGAAGGCAAGATCAAGATGAATCGCCTCGACACTGCACTCAAACCTTAGACAATATCATGTTATGGCATTATAGACTAGGGCATCCAAGTTTTGGTTACTTAAAGTCTGTAATTCCTGAATTATTTAAAGGATGTAATGTCAATGATCTTCAATGTGATATTTGTCAATTTGCCAAACTTACCAAATCTGTGTATACCAAACTACCTTATTTGCCTTCCAATCCTTTCACTTTAATTCATAGTGATGTATGGGGACCTTCAAGAGTAAAAAGTATAACAGGGAAAAGGTGGTTTGTCACTTTCATTGATGACCATACCAGAAACACATGGTTGTTTTTAATGAAGGATAAATCTGAAGTTGGAACAGTTTTTCAGGAATTTTACAACATGATCTCTACTCAATTTGACACTAAGATCAAGATCTTAAAGACTGATAATGCACTTGAATACTATGAGTCTCATCTCAGTAATTTCTTGATAAATAAGGGGATTGTCCATATCAGTAGTTGTGTGGAAACACCTCAACAAAATGGGGTTGCTGAGAGAAAGAACAGGCACCTGCTGGAGATGGCTAGATCACTCATGTTCACCACACATGTTCCAAAGTATATGTGGGGTGAAGCTATATTAACTGCCACATATTTAATCAACAGACTTCCCAGCAGAGTGTTAGGCTTCAAAACTCCTATCCAAACCCTTCTGACCACACACTCCTGCCCTCATCTTATTTCCCAATTACCTCTAAAATCTCTTTGGTTGTCTTGTGTTTGTGTATATCCATGCCCAACACAGAAGCAAACTTGATCCCAAAGCTCACAAGTGCATTTTCCTAGGATATGCAAAGGACAGGAAAGGTTACAAGTGTTATTCTCCTTCTGAAAAAAGATTTTACAATTCTATGGATGTAAAATTCTTTGAAAGGACTCCCTACTACAGCAAGTCTCCTGAGGCGGTCACTGATGGAAACCTGATTGAAATTGACCTAAATCCGTTCCCACAAAAAACTTAACCTCAAGACCTCATCGATTCTCAAATGATCGAACCTCAAGACTCTCGACCCTCCTCGACCCTCTTGAACTGCAGAGCCTACTAACCCAGAGCCTCACGAACAGAGCCAACCGAGACTCAAGAACCTCATCGACTCCCAAAGACTGGTGAGCGACTGCGATATTGATGATAGACCTATTGCTATCGTGAAGGGAAAGCGATCTTGCACTCATGATCATTCTATTCATAATTATCTATCTTATGATCGATTATCTCTGTTTTTGCCATGTTTACACAGACTTGGACTCTCACTCCATTCCAAGAAATATTCGAAGCCCTTCAAAATGATAAGTGGAAGGTTGCTGTAAAAACAGAAATGACTGCCCTCCTGGATAACCATACTTGGGATCTAACAACACTCCCCAAAGGCAAGAAGACCGTCGATTTGCAAGTGGCTATTTACTATCAAATACAATGCCGATGGTACAATTGACAAGTATAAGGCCGAGACTTGTTGCAAGGGGTTTCACTCAAACTTATGGCATTGACTACACGAAAACTTTTGCACCGTGGCAAAAGCCCGAACACCGTCGGATATCGATATCTCTTGTTTGTCCAACTTGACTGGCCTCTTCACCAATTGGATATAAAAAATGCCTTTCTCAATGGTGACCTTACTGAGGAAGTCTACATGAGTGTACCTCCTGGATTTACCAATCCTCACACTCAAGGAAAGGTTTGTAAATTGAGGAAATCTCTATATGGCCTAAAGCAATCCCAAGAGCCTGGTTTGGGAAACTCACTCTTGTGGTGAAAGTCTGGATATCATCAATGCAACTCGGATCACACCATGTTTATCAAAACCACTAGCCGAGAAAAGATCTATTCTTATTGTATATGTGGATGATATCATCCTCACCGGTGATGACTCTGAGATCCAGAATTTGAAGATTCTACTGGCAAAGGTCTTTCAAGTCAAAGATTTGGGCTATCTTAAATACTTCCTTGGTATGGAAATTGCAAGAAACAACCAGGGTATCTCTATCTCTCAAAGGAAATATGTCTTTGGACTCTTTGAAGGAAATCGGCATCTTTGGGATGCAAACTCTTTGTATCCCCAGTAGACCCCAGTAATACCCTGCTGCATGGTGACATTGATGTCAGGAAGGATCAATATCAAAGGCTTGTAGGGAAACTCATTTATCTCATCCCATACACGGCCCGGATATTGCATATGGAGTCGATCTGTTGCTTGATTCATGCATTGCCCTCTTGAGCAACATTGGGATCTTGTGAACAGAGATCTTGAGGTACTTGAAATCCACTCTGGCCAAGGCCTACATTTCACCAAGTCTGTGAGAGATCTATCAAGGTCTACACCGATGCCGATTGGTGGTCATCACATGACGTAAGGTCTATTACAAAGCTCGTTTTCTTATGTATGGGGAAATCTTGTCACCTGGAGGAGCAAGAAACAACCTCTCATCTCTCTAGAAGCGATCTTGAAGTCGAACTCAGGGCACTGGTTTTGGGGATTTGTGAAGCTCTATGGATAAAAAGGGTCTGGATCGAACTTCAAGACCTCATCAAAGAACCTATCACACTCTGCTTTGTGACAATAATTCACCTTATGCATGGCGAGAGGATCCAGTCCATCATGATAAAACCAAACATGTTGATATTGTGAGACATTTCCTTAAAGAGAAGATTGATGCCAAGATCATTCAACTTCGTATGTTCCTTCAAAGCAGATCAAAATGCTGATATTCTCACAAAGGCAATTCCACCGCTTATGTTCAGCAGACTGAGTAGCAAACTTGGCTGTATTAACATATACAACCCAGTTTGAGGGGGTGTGTGGAAATATGGTTAAATATGGTTAATATTACATTGGTGTACTAATAACACGTTAGAGTGTAACATGTTATTTATGTATCAAAGAGACATATTAATTGTATTAAATAAACAATTAATATGTCCTAAAGTCATAAAGTAACTATCTTTTGTCTTATTATGTAATAGCATAGTCATAGCCGACTCTAGCATTTATTTCTAGCCGGCTCTAGTTACTTTTACTTTACTAGCTAGGAGCCTCTCTTGTATCTATTTATACTCATTCTTTCAATACGAATAAACAAGTTGAAGTTTACTCTTGTGTTTATCACATTCTCAAACTCTCTTCATATACCATTGATAGAGATTGGGAGTCGAAACATTCCAGGGTCTCCTAACTTTTCTGTTGTGTCAGAATCTGGGTACTCCTCAGAATCTGAGAACATGGTGTCCAGATCCTCCTCCGGATCATCGGAGTCATAATCGGACGATATATCAATTAGCTCTACAGGAAACGTACCTGGCCGATAAGTCTCATACTCCTTTGGGTTTTCCTCTGCTTCCCGTTTAAGTGCTTCAGTCTCCTCCTCCAATCGCTTCTTATCAGCTTCATATTGCTCTCTGGCCTCTGATCCAAGGTACATAGAGATTGGTTTGATGCAACACAGTACGAGGCATTGTGTCTGACTCGTCTAGCCTTAATTACTTTTTCTTGACTGAATTTCCGAAGTGTCTGGATATTTCCTGCAAAAGAGACAAAATAAAACAAAGAAAAGGTTAGCAAATCATGCTTCAGTTGGGGTTGATCCCAACTGTTGTGGACCTACCAACTAAAAATCAACTGAGAATAACACAGAAAAACAAAGGTTGTTCAGAATTCGATTTTCTAGGCCTCGGTAAATCGGGGGTAACCCTCGGTAAACCGGGCCTAAAATTCCTAATTCTGACAGACTAACAGGTGCAGGTTTGATCTAGAATGACTCAAGACTCAAGACTCAAGACTCAAAAGAAAATAAAATAAAATAAAATTGACTTCTTAATCAGAATTAAAATGTTTATCTTTAAAACTGGCCATTGTCCCCGGCAACGGCGCCAAAAATCTTGATCGCGTGTAAGTCACTTACATCGATATTACTAGCAAGAATACTAGGTACATCATAGTATAGTAAATGCGAGTCAAGGTCGATCCCACAGAGACAATGCAACTTTAACTATTAACGGTTCTAACCTAATTAAGAAGGCACATATAGGTGGTCATTGACCAACAATAAACATGAAAGAAACGTGGTATTTCTCCCCTTCTTCTCACCGATCTACTAACTTGGATTAGTTAGTCGTTATGTTTACTTCTCCACATAATTTCCTTAAATTAATTGAGCAAGCTTTTAGTTTAGTTTTAAGCCACGGGTGCAACTCATAACCCTATCTACTCCGACCATGGTAGTAGACAATCTATATGCAAGCTACCCTCCTTAATTGGTCCGTAATAGCCCATACGCATAAAGAACTAGAATTGCTGATATCGAGCGCTAACTCATACCGCTAACCCGCCTGAGCGGTGCTGACACTTTGATCGGCCACGTTCTAGATTGGCGGATCTAACCTCATGTTAATTAAACCTGTCGGTCAAGCGTGTCCGTGGTGAATCCTCCATATTAAGTTGTCTAAATATTGCCTCGTAAATCCGGTATAGACCGCCGGTTTACGAGGTCGCCTTTCTTAATTCGGATCTACATTGCTCAATTACGATTAATCTAATTAAATCAAGGGGTTGTTAAACATGCAAATTAACTAAAACACATAAATACGAATAGATCTACCATATTGAAGACAAAAAGGAACGTTCAAAGCTTCATACCTTCAACAATGGAGATCTAGCTCGATCTACTCAAGCTATAGATGGTAGAGAAAGGGAGAAAACAAGAAATAACTCCTCAAAAGCTTGGAATAACTTTATTTCATCAAATTGTATATAAAATATTGAATATAATTGAGTGTTTATACAATAATTAGTATATGCGGATTTATATAGATACAACAGCCGACTTATGACTCATAGAAACCCTAACCGACCTAGACAATGCGGCAGAATCGATTTCTTGTTCCTCAAGGCCCTCGGTTTACAGAACCTAGCCCTTGGTAAACCGGGCTGACTTTTCCTCTTTTTCTTCAGCAGATTTCTTCTTGGACTTCTTTTACTTGGCCCAACATACTTCTTTGGGTCCAGATCCGTTCTCTAATGCTCCAGATCCGGTACACCCTATAAAACATACAAAACGAGACAAAACAGTACCAAATCTTCGGGAAAATAACACAGATGCAGAGTTACGATCCTGGAAACATTCACATAGCATTTAACACATATTCCACATAATAACGAGCCTATATATCCTCTCTTGAGCAGAATTCAGGGTGAAAATAGGTATAATTAATGGTACTATTTAGGGCGTTATCAGTCATTTCCCTTTAAGTTCTAGATCTGTTAATGGTATTTTTGACTTGATTCATGCTGATATTTGGGGGCCATATAGGCAAAAAACAGTGCACAACCAGTTATAATTTCTTACAATTGTTGATGACTTGTTTAGATTTACATGGATATTCTTAATGAAGAACAAATCTAAGGCTACGGATCTTATTAAATATTTTTTCCAATTTGCTTATGTTTAGTTCAATAGGCATATTAAGGTGTTAAGAACTGACAAGGGGCCGTGTATTTAATAAGCCTAAATTTTATAGAGAAAATGGAGCTATGCATCAAACTTCTGGTGTAGACACTAAGGGTGTACACGGATACGGATTATCTGAAAACCGAACCGAACCGAGATCATTTGGTTCAATTCGGTTTGGTTAATAATACTTTCGGTTCGGTTTCGGTTAGTATTATAGAGAAACCGAAATTTTCGATTCGGTATGGATAACTCTATAAATTATCCGTAACCGAACCGAATAAAAAACCGAACGGTTAACCGAAATTGAATAGAAAATTATAACCGAAATGTCTATAATTAACTTGTATTACTAGTTTTCATAACCAAAATATTATAAGCATTCTGAAAAATTGCATATAACCGAACCGATGTCCGAACATTTTTTAAACCGGATTTAAAGTTTGAATAAAAACTAAATTGTTTATAACCGAATAGAATTGTTATTTTTATTTCAATTTTCGGTTAACCGAACCGAACCAAACCGTATATTACGGTTCGGTTCAATTCGGTTACCTAGAACAAACGGTTCGGTTTCGGTATCGAATTTCAATTAACCGAAAATTTCGGTTCGTTTCGGTAACGCCATTAATCAGATGCAACCAAACCGTGTACACCCCTAGTAGACACTCCCCAAGAAAATGGCATAGTAGAAAGAAAGTACCAACACTTTATGAATGTGGCCAGATCTTTGAAATTCCTGTCCAATATGCCATTAAAGTAATGGGGTTATTATGTGTTACACGTCACCTTTATTAACTTGATACCTTCCTTAATCTTAAATCATAAGACACATTTTCAGTTGTTGTATGATAAATTGCCTGTGTGTGATGATTTAAAAGTGTTTGGTTATCTTGTTTATGCTTCTACTCCTGCCCATAATAGATCCAAATTTGAGCCTAGAGTTAGGGAATGTGTGTACATTGGTATTCCTCAATATACAAAAGGACATATATTTCTAGATAAGTCTACTAGAGACATCTTTGTGTCTAGAGATGTCAAATTCTATGAAACTTTGTCTCCTCTACATGCCAGAGACACAGATACTGCAATCCTTCAATGGACTCAATTCCATTACCAGTACCATATCTGGATGTCACAGAGGATCCATCAGATGCTTTGGAACATACTACTGTTAGGAAATCTACGCGGGAACGCAGCGGACTTTAAAATTTTATTTCCTTTTTACCAGGATCGACTTCGTTTAAGCAACAAGCATAAAAGAAGTAGA
Organism: Gentiana macrophylla; assembly: GCA_026214975.1. Taxonomy (NCBI): domain Eukaryota; kingdom Viridiplantae; phylum Streptophyta; class Magnoliopsida; order Gentianales; family Gentianaceae; genus Gentiana; species Gentiana macrophylla. The sequence continues at coordinate 76,990,789 of CM047816.1, read as the reverse complement.
CGTAGAATATACCTTGGATGATCTAAAATAGGTCTTCCCTTTGTATATGGTTGTAGTTTCTGCACGAAGCCGCCCAAGTGTTCGGCCTCTACCGTGTTGAAATAGTGTCCTAAACCCAATCAGGTTGGACCGGATCCGACCGGGTCGGATCATTTCTACTATTTCTTTATGATTATGCATATAAAATAAATGGATTTTCTGTTGTCATATATTTTTTCTTATAAAGAACCAATTATGAATTGTTATATGATAATGTCCTTAGTATTAAATTGTGATAGAGAAACCATGATAGGCGATTATAGTTGATGAGATCTCTAATCACTTTAATAAGTTTGATACTTAAATGTCTCTAGGCTTATGTACTATTAAACAGGGCATTGATAGTACAAACAGGCTAGCACGTATTAGATGTCTTCTGTCTTTAAGGGCAAGGATAGATCTCATCTATTGAAGTGTAAAGACACTTGGACTGTACGTGGACGTGTATTAGAGAATGCGTACGTTAGACTGACCCACTCACACTGTTAAGTGTCACACTATGTGACGGTTGTGTAATTATCCTGAGACCGGAGTCTTCATGGCATCACGGTGTGGATTGTCATGCTTTGACACTATTGAGGTTTCCCCTAGCCACGGGGCGATCATGCGGTAGTGCTTGGGTGTGATACTGAAGCATGCGGAGTATACATGTTTGGTCGTCCGGTAATCGCGTACCCTATCAGTAGGAGTGAATATCCGAAAGGGCCTTCTTATAAGAAATGTCTTACTCTCGTGAATCTTTGCACATTGGGAGTAAATGAGTTACTTCGAGAGAGAATGATATCCGATTATATGATACGGTCGTTGATGTTTGACACTCGATGTACGACCGTATGGATATTATTACAGCGATAGGATTCTATTTACACGGTAACTGTTTCACATGAAAGGTAGTAGTCATTGCATTTGAATCTTCCGATGATTGGGGGTCACGGTGTGTTGGTAGACGCTATTCCGTGATCGTTAGGTATGAAGAGCATTTTTGTAATTTGCACTTTGTGCCTACGGCCAAATTATTCGGAAGCCTATCGGGAACACACACATAAGAACATCTAGCCGGATTAAAATGCGGTTATAGTGATAATCAAATAAGGAAAGTTTTATCTCGACTATAAAGTGTTCTATTGATAAATTAATATGGTGGTATTTATTTATTATGAATAAATAATATACAAGATATTAATTATGTTGATTAATTAAATATACATATATTTGATATGTATGTTGAAATGTATTGTGTATATTGATACACATGTATTTTGCAAATTAATTAATAATAGTATTATATTAATCATGTTGACTAATTAGATATATATTTTCATATATATGGTGCGCATGTTTTTGTGTATATTGATACACAAAGATCTTGCAAGATTAGTCAATTATGGCATTATATTATATATATTACTATTAGATATTAATGTGTATAGATTTGCACACATGTGTAAATTAATTTTTGGTAATATGATAAAGATAGTCAATATTAGATAATGACAATTTCTTGGAAATATTTAATATGAGATAATAAATTAAATGAGATAAATCAATCAAAGGTTATTTCCTTATTTTATTAGGAAAAAGTTTTTTTTCTCCCTAATCTACTAGGAAACTTCTCCCAATCAGATTAGGATCTAAAAGTGGCACCCCAACACCTATATAAGAAGGGATTGTCTAGCTCTTTTGTACATCACAATTTCAAGAGACTAATAGTTTCTTGTGAAAAATAGAGAGATTCTTAGAGAGTGATTTGTGAGAGAGAAAAGGTCGGTCTAGCAACCGAGTTTTTCTCATAGCAATCCAATGGTGGATTCTAGCGGGTTGTTCGTGTGGACTAGCAGTAGAGGCCGAACACTTGGGCGGCTCCGTGCACCACTACTCTTCTTTGACGGTCAAAGCGTCGATCTTTTAGATCAAGCAAGGTAACCACCGTATACTATATATGTGTGTGTGTGTGTGTGTGTGTGTGTGTGTGTGATTACATGCGTGTGTTATACATGTATATAAGATATACATGTGCACTTTTGTAATAGTTATGTGTATATAGATTTATATATGTGATATATATATATATATATATATATATATATATATATATATATATATATATATATATATGTGTGTGTGTGTGTGTGTGTGTGTGTGTGTGATATATATAAATGTAAATTATTTTATGGTAATATGATAAAGATAGTCAATATTAGATATTGACAATATCTTGGATTTATTTAATATGAGATATTAAATTAAATGAGATAAATCTAGAATATCTATTTTTCTTATTTTATTGGGAATTGGTTTTCTTTCTCCTCTATCCAATAGAAAGCTTTTCACAGTCAGATTGGGAATGAGAATAGGCGCCACTTTCATTATAAATAGGGAGTGGGTGCCAAACTCTTTTGTATCACAATTATAAGTCTTATTTTCTACTAGAAAATTAAGAGAGCTTCTTCAGAGAGAGATTTAGGAGAAAGAAAAAGACGGCCTAGCAGCTGACTTTTTCAGGTAGCAATCCAAGGGTGGATTCCGACAGGTTGTTCGTGTGGATCAACGGTAGAGGCCGAACACTTGGGCGGCTTCGTGCAGTAACTACAACCGTAGATAAAGCGACGATCTATTTTTGATCATCCAAGCAATATTCTACGTCTACTTCTTTTATGCTTGTTGCTTCAACAAAGTCGATCTTGGGTAAAAAGGAAATAAAATTTTAAATTCCGATGCGTTCCCGCGTAAATTTCCTAACATTCACAAGATAGAAGACATCCAATACGTGCTAGTCTAAACGTACTGTTAATGTCCTATTTAATAGTACATACGACTAGAGACATTTAAGTATCAAACCATTAAAGTGATTCGATATCTCTTCAACCATAATCACTATCATGGTTTCTCTTTCACAGTTTAATACTAAGGACGTTATCATATAACAATATCGTAATTGGTCCGTTAAACGAACAAATATATAATAACAGAAAAGCCATTTAGTATATCTATAAACATAAAGAAATAGTAGAAATGATCCGACCAGGTCGGATCTGGTCCAACCCGATTGGGTTTAGGACACTATTTCAACAGATGCACCTGACCATCACACTCCAAATGATCCAGATGTGCCTCAGCAGCAACAGCCACATCAGGAAGTGAATTTTGCACTCTTGCCACTAGAAGGTCTAGTAGGACCAGGAAACAACCTTCTTATTTGGACCAATACATATGTTCTAACAAGAAGTCCCCATATACAATAAATAATGTGATCAATTATGACTACATAGCCAATGGATACAAAAGTTTTGTGTGTATTTGTCAGAACCTAAAACATACAACCAAGCCATAAAGCATGATTGTTGAAAGGAAGCAATGCAAAAGGAGTTGGATGCATTGCAAGACACACATACTTGGGAAGTGGTCACTCTACCTCCTGGAAAGAAGACCATAGGCTGTAAATGGGTCTACAAGATGAAATACCATGCTGATGGTTCAACAGAGAGATACAAGGCAACGTTAGTAACTATAGAGTTCACACAGACTTATGGTATAGATTATGAAGAAACATTTTCACATGTTGCTAAAGTCACAACCATCAGAACTTTGTTATCCCTAGCTGCATCAAATAATTGACATATCCATCAAATGGATGTGAACAATGCTTTTCTACATGGAGAGCTTGATGAGGAAGTATACATGGAATTTCCACTAGGATTCAAGACAGACAAGCCTAATCAAGTATGCAGGTTGACAAGTTCATTGTATGGTCTAAACAAGATAGTATACAGTGGAATACAAAGTTAACTGTTGCATTAACAAAAATTGGTTTTGACCAATCACAACATGATCACAGTCTTTTCACTAGAGGATCAAGGGATACTTTTTGTAGCTCTTTCGGTTTATGTAGATGATATTATAGATGCAAGTGCCTCAATTCTTCCTATAAATAAGGTTAAACATGTTTTGCATAACAAGTTTCAGATCAAGGACATTGGTAACTTGAGGTATTTCTTGGGAGTTGAAGTTGCAAGAACAGACTATGGCATCTCAATCAAGCAAAGGAAATATGCTCTAAATATCCTAGAAGAGTATGGTTTTACTGAAGCAAAACCAATTTATACACCCCTGAATTCCAAACAAAAACTGATTGCAGGAGACTCAGAATTGCTTTCAGACAATACTTCTTACAGAACCCTAGTAGGAAAACTCATCTATCTATCTTTACTAGGCCAGATTTAGCCATTGCAGTCCACAATAAAGCCAGTATCTATCAAACCCTACTGCCAATCATATGCAAGCTGCACATAGGTTACTAAGATACATCAAAAAGAACCCTGGACAAGGCCTGCTATTTCCTGCACATAATGACCTACAATTGAAAGGTTACACAGATTCAGATTGAGCTGGTTGTGAAGATTCAAGAAAATCTATTTCTGGTTACATTATGTTCCTAGGAGTAGCTCCTATTTCTTGGAAAGCAAAAAAGCAAACTACCATAGCCAAAAGCTCTTCAGAATCAGAGTATAGAGCTATGGAAAGTGCTACATGTGAACTCCAATGATAGGTATACATTATAAAAGATTTACAGATTCTTGTCCCTTTGTCAATCCTACACTTCTGTGACACTGCAAGTGCTATTCATATAGCTAAAAACCTTATATTCCATGAAAGAACCAAACATATAGAATTGGATTGTCACATTACAAGGGCAAAAGTGCAGTCAGGTTTTCTAAGATTAATGCATGTTAGGACTCATCATCAGTTGGCTGATATACTTACTATTGAATAGGCATCCTAAACCCAACCGGGTTGGACCGGATCCGACCGAGTCGGGTCGTTTACAGTCTATTTTAGTTCATGTAATAACTTTGTTATGATTAATAAAAGCACTTATGTTATTATATATTGTTTATCTTCATATTATTTGATGTATATATATAGTAACGTCCCTAGTGTCAAACTGTGATAGAGAAACCATGATAGTGATTATGGTTGATGAGATCTCTAATCACTTTAATAAGTTTGATACTGAAATGTCTCTAGTCTTAAGTACTGTCAAATGGGGCATTGATAGTATAATTAGACTAGCACGTATTGGATGTCTTCTATCTTATAGAAGGTAAGGATAGATCTCGTCTATCGAAGTGTAGAGACACTTGGGTATGCGTGGGCGTGTATTAGAGAATGCGACGTCGATCACTCCACTTACATTAAGTGTCACACTATGTGGCGGTTGTGAAATTATCCTTTAGACCGGAGTCTTCATGGCATCACGGTGTGGATTGTCATGCTTTGACACTATTGAGATTTCTCCTATCCACGGGGTGATCATGCGGTAGTGATTGGGTGTGATATTGAAGCATGTGGAGTATACATGATTGGTCATCCGGGAATCGTGTATCCTATGATTGGGATCGAATATCCGAAATGGCCTTCTTATAAGGAATGTCTAGCTCTCGAGAATCTTTGTAAAGTGGGAGTAAATGTGTTATTCCGAGAGAGCATGATATCCAGATTATAATACGATCGTTAATGTATTGACACTCGAGATACGATCGTATGGATGTTATTACATCGATAGGAGTGTAAGTTACACGGTAACTGCTTCACATGAAAGGCAGTAGTCATTGCTTTTGACTCTTCCGATGATTGGGGGTCACGGTGTGTTGCTAGACGCTATCCCGTGATCGTTAGGCGTGAAGGGAATTTTCGTAATTTGCACTTTATGTCTACGGCCAACATATTCAGAGCATATCGGGTCACACACATATGAACATCGAGTCGGATTAAAATGCGGTTATAGTTGATAACCAAATAAGGAAAGTTTATCTCTAGACTATAAAGGTTATAGTGGTAAATTAATATTGTGATATTAATTTATTATGAATAAATAAAATACAAGATATTAATTATATACAAATTATATTAATTAAAGAATATTCCGGATGCCAATTAATTGACATATGGGGCGCCACATCCTAGGGTATAATACACTTGGATTGTGCACTTTAATTAATAAGATTACCATAATATTAATATTGGATATTAATTGATTTTGGAAAAATAGATTTATGGTAAAAAGATAAATATAATCAATATAAGATATTGGCAACATTTAGATTTTATTTAATATGAGATATTATAATAAAAGAGATAAATCAATCTAATTGATTTTAGTTATTTTATTGGGAAAATGTTTTCTTTTCCTCCACTCTAGTTAGGGGCGACATTCCTACTATAAATAAGAGGTGGGTGTCAAGCTCTTTTGTACATCACAATTGCAAGAGCTTATAGTTCTTGTGTAAAAGGCCGGTCTAGCAACTGGAGTTTTTCCGATAGCAATCCAAGGAGGATTCCGGCGAGGAGTTCGTGTGGATTAGGGATAGAGGCCGGACACGTGGTCGGCTTGCGCACTGTACTACTCTCCGTTGACAGTCAAAGCGACGATCTTATAGATCATCCAAGGTATAACCGTCAAACTACTTAACGTGTTTATTGCATTAAACGAAGAACGATATAGAAAAAGGAAATCAATTTTAAATTCCGCTGCGTTAAACTATTGATTTCCTAACACTTACAAAGGCACTAGATGCTTCATTGTTCCAGTATTTTCTGGAGAAAATAGGAGTTCACTCTCCTTTTAACCCTACCACTACTAATAATTCATCCTAAGTGTTGCATTGTCTTGCATTCTTGGAAGTGTAGTCTGCATTTACAAGATCAGAATTTCAAGCTGCCACATAGTCAACTTGAGGGGGGCTATTGGAAGTGTAGTTTGCTAGAATTTCCCGGATTTGTGACGATTTTTTGTAATGAAAACTGTTCATCACAAATTTTCGACGATATTGCTACGAATTAGCGACAAACCGCATAATTCTTTTTTTTGCAATAAATTTAGACAACATTGTGACAAAATATGTATGTGGCAAAATGTATGTGACTATTTTGTCACAAATTTTTGCGCTAAATTCGGGCGCCATAATTTGTGAGAATTTTGTGACAAACTGGCTTGGTCATAAAAGTCTTCGTTGCTAATCTGACGCTAACCGACATATTTGTCCACATCGCAAAATTGTCACATATTTTAGACAATATTGCTTTGAATTAGCGACAAACCGCATAATTCATTTTTTTGCAATAAATCGAGACAACATTGTGACAAAATATGTACGTGGCAAAACGTATGTGATTATTCTGTCACAAATCTTTGCGCCAAATTCGGGCGCCATAATTTGTGAGAATTATGTGACAAAATGTCTTGGTCATAAAAGTCTTCTTTGCTAATCTGACGCTGACCGACATATCTGTCCACCTCACAAAATTGTCACATATTTTTGACAATATTGCTACAAATTTCAAGGATTTGTGATGAAATTTGTGACGAGAATGGTTCGTCACTAATTCGCGGCATCATTGCTACAAATTAGTGACAAAACATAAAAAGACCATTTTTGTAATAGGCTTTTTTGGGACGACATATTTTGGACCACATATCGTCCCTTTAAAGAAAATACGATAAAAGTCAAATTTTGATGATTTTTTGTGGGAAAAATTGCCGGGGTTCTTTTTTGGGACGACATATTGAAATGGAGGGATATTCGAGTTGGTGGGAAAATTTTGGCGGGAAATTAATTTGGTTTAAAGGGACGACACAGTTCTTTTTTAGGACGACAACTCTGCCAAATTTAATCCACATAGACATTGTCATTTAAAGGGACGACTTAGTCATTTTTTGGGACGACTATGTTGTCCCTTTAAATACTTATAAATTTTATCGATTTTATGAATAACATTTATAAAGTTTATCAATTATTGTGTAATCAAATTTTTTTATTTAAAGAGACGACATAGTCGTCCCTTTAAATATTTATTTTAATTAATAATTTTTATAATAAAATGAATAAATTATATGTTTTATAATATTTTTATAAAATTAATAATTAAAACATTTCTAATAATATTTGTTTTTATTTAATTTTTTTTATTAACTAACTTAAAGTTGGAGTTCGTAATGATTTCAAACATGATGGTCGCTATTGAGTTCAAGACTTCAAATTCGAGGTTCGTTAGTTAGTTCATGTTTTCTTACCTGATTTTCGTTATGGAGCAGTGATTTCAAACATAGGGTTCGTTTATTAGTCGGTTGATGATTTCGAACCCGAGTTTCGTTATTGAGTAGTGATTTAAAACCTAGGGTTCGTTAATTAGTCGGTTGACGATTTGAATCCCGAGCTTCGTTAGTTAGTTCAAGATTTCAAACCCGAGATTCGTTATTGAGAAGTGATTTCAACCCGGGGCTCGTTAATTATTTGGTTGATGATTTCAAACCCGAGGTTTTTTTTAGTTCTTTCACGATTTTAAACCCGAGGTCGTTATTGAGTAGTGATTTCAAACCCGGGGTTCCTTAGTTAGTCGGTTGATGATTTCAAACCCAAGGTTAGTTAGTTAGTTCAAGATTTCAAACCCGAGGTTCGTTATTGAGTAGTAGATTTCAAACCCGATGTTCATTATTGAGTTGTGATTCAAACTCGAGGTTCGTTATTGAGTAGCAATTTCAAACCCGAGTTAGTTAGTGAGTTCATGATGTGAAACAGTGAGTTAATGATTGGAAGCCCGAGGTTCGTTAGTTTGTCATGAGTTAATGATTTGAAATTTGAGGTGTGTTAGTGATCGAGTTAATGAATTGAAACTCGAGATTGGTTAGTGAGTTCATGATATGAAACCCGAGGTTCGTTAGTTAGCTAGGCATGAGTCAATGATTTGAAACCCGAGATTCGTATGTGAGTTAATGATTTGAAACCCGAGGTTCATTAGTGAGTTCATGGTATGAAACCCGATAGCGTGTTAATGATTCGATACTCAAGGTTCGTTAGTTAGTCATGAGTTAATGATTTGAAACCTGAGTTTTGTTAGTGAATTAATCATTCGAAACCCAAGGTTCGTTAGTTAATCGGTTAATAAATATTATTTTAAAACGTTTTAATGTGACAACAAAGTCGTCGCATATAACCGTCGTCCTAACTCCCAAAACTGTATACGAACTAATCCCTAATTAAAAGTCGGCATCTCTTATTCCCTCTTCCATCTCTTCTTCCCTCAGTTTTCAGAATAATTCCCCTCCGCCGCCGCCGCCGCTCATCTCCTCTCCGCCGGTGCTACTCCTTCTTTCTCTGCCGTTTCTCTGCCCCTCAAATGCCGGCCTGCAGCAACAATTTCACTCCTTCCATGCCGACCAGTATAATTGCTTCTATTTGTATTTTTTGATGTTTGGGGGAATGATATTTTTTTGGGGTTAAAAGGAGCAAGATTGGAGATTTCTTTTGCAGAAAAGTGGATGAGTAACTATGAAATGGCTCATGTATCTAATTTGCACATGGCCACTAGTAATATATAGCAGCCGGCCAAGGTGTGAAAAGAAGACTATATTTGAAGTATACTGTGATATATATTGATTGGCACGCGGCCATTGTTCCAGTGGAGATCTATATTTTGGATGTCACTGACAGATGGACAAGATCTGACGATACTACAGGGCTTAGATCTAAACATGAATATCTGGTAAGGTCACACTTAAGTCCAAAATTCGATTCGTGCCCAGTTACAGTTCATAATCGTATCAGAAACATTAAAGAGGAAGCATGTGACACAACTGATTGTTAATACCTATAGAAAGGCTAGATTATTTCTTAGAGCCCTATAAATTATTGTTTCCTGCATGACATGAAGAATGGTAAAAGTGCGCTAATAAGTTTTTATTGATAATCGCTCTAAGGAAATTGTTGTTAGCTTCAAAAACTACATGTCTCATGAAACTTGAGCAGTTTGTTGTGGTGTAAGGATAGGGGTTTAGTTCACCTCGTGATCCGTAAGTGGGTAGTAATACCTGTGACAGATTGAATACCAGGTCGATTTGTGCTATGGCCCTGTTTCAAACAATGGTTGCAACCATACTAAAAGTGTACACGTTGTGTTTCCGGATGATGGTGACGTGATTTATGGTGTTGCACACCAGCACACTGGAGGAATGGTTCAACTATATATGGGAGGTAATTGTTCTACTTTTCAATTTCTACATTGATGGTCTAAACCAATGTTTGTGTTTGTGTGCTAGATCCCTTTTTGAATTTAATTTTAATTCTATTCTATATCCATTCTGTTTTTTACATTTAGCTGCTAGGAATCATGGTTGCACATTAATGAGGCACGAGACTCAAACTCTTGTTCTCTAACATTAAGATGCTATGAAACATGGTGATTACATCAATGGATATATCATTAAGCACATGATCTGCAACACATTTATATATGTCTCAACACAAATATCACATTCAAGTATCTCACAATTGAGTTAAGTAGGACACTTCCGCCGTGAAAATGTAATGATTGGGTTTTGAATTATGCTTACAGTGATGTAATTTCTTGTACTAAGGCTGAACTTAATGGATATAAATTAAGCTTTGTTGCAACCAACATCTTCACCATCTTTCAAATTGAGTTCAAACTTCACGGTATGTATGAAAAACAAGACTGATGTATATTTAACTATCTCTCATTCGAAGGTCTTATTTCGACTATGTTGTTGTCGATACGGAGCAAGTACAATATTGAACATAGAAAATAAGTTTAAGTTTACAATGTGTTATCCATTGCTGTATATATAGGTTCATCGTCATGTGAATTATATGAAGCTTTCCTCATCACCTCCATCCATCTTCCATTTAGCTCCGTGTGGAATTGAGTGTTGATCATTGTTCAAAAAATGCAACTCCGATTCAGCCATTTCAGTTCAGCTTCTGTGTTCTCTAGCATTCAATTTACAGGTACAATCTTATGCAGCTACACCATAATAAGGCTACTTCATAATTACATCATACTGATTAAGTTCTATGCTCAACACTTCACTCAATATATGAACTTCTTCATTTTGTATGCAGCTAGAAAGTCTGATGTGTTCATCTTATTTATTTGGTTTGAAGACTACATTGAACTCTTTTATTTTTTTTTTTGAAAAAGAATTGCAACTCTTTAGTGTTTGCATTCATCACCAATATTCTAAGTCCAAGTGAGCTCCAATATATAGCCTCCAGAGTAGAGGCATATAACTGTTGGTCTAATGTGCCAGTTAGAATAAGTGAGAAATTTGTATTTTAATAGTATATGTTTGTGTGATTTTTATTTTTATTTTTATTTTTATTTTGTGTGGCTACTGTAGATGAAAATGTTATAATGAATGGGATAGGTTGTCAAGTAGACCAATTTTGATTCTGTGTAGAAAAATGATACCATTCATTTCCATGCACTTTCCCTTTTCTTTTCGTTTCTTTTATCTTCCCTCTTTCGTTTTTGCTAAATTCTTGACATTTGAAGATTACATACCTTGGTCAGGTACTTTGTTGCTGAGAATGTTCTTGATGAAGTTACTTCTGGGTGGCCAAAACAGAGAAGTTTAAAGAAGCTGTGACAGGTGTCCTACCATATCTTCGGATCAAAGGGACCCGTATTCCGGACGATATGCTGAAAGAGGCCACAGTGGACATGTGCTAGCGGTGCAAGCGAGATCGTCATGATTTTAAACAAGTTCTTCAGGATGTTTAACAAGACCGGGACAATTTTAGAGATGATTGCTCGTTCACAAGATTGGGTTGTTTTCGGTGATAAAACCATTAGTCTCTTGTATTTGTCCGTTAATCATGAATAATACTGATTTCATGTTTTGAAATTCTATTGAACTCAATTATGAATAAAATGATTTGCTTCATTTTCATGATATGGAGTGGTGTTTTGATTATTTATGCTATTGAAATGTTTTTTTAAAGAGAACATATATTATTGAATATAATTTTTGTAAACAATAAATATATAGTATAAATGTGAAATATAAATTTTGTTACAAACTCATTGCAACTATTGATTTTGGCACAACAATTCGTTACAAATATAGGTAAAATTTGTCACAATTTTGTCGTAAAACACCGTCACAAAATTAATTCAAAAATGTGGGGGATAAATGTCACATGTTTATCGCTAAATTTGGTAGCAACATTGTCACATGAATTCATATCAAATTCATATCAACTTTATCGTAAACATTCATCACAAATTCATATCAAATTTGTAAGATATGGTTATCACTATGTCATCAAAAAATTTGGTTACAAAATTGTCGTATTTTTTTGGCACACATTTGTCGCTATTTTATGAAGCAACTTTGACACAACACTCCATCACAAACTTATCGGAAAATTTTGTCACACATTCGTTGCAAAATGTAATTTTTGTCGCAGATTCATCACCTAAATTTTTGTCACAAAGTATGCCTTTCATCACAATGTTGTCACGAAACTTAGTGACGAGGTTAATTTTGACTCAAAAATTTGCAACGAGGTGTTCCATGACGGAACTAGGTTTCGTCACAGATTCGTCACAAACAAGCGTTAGTGACGAATTTGTGACGAAAACCGCCGTCACGAATCCGAGAAATTCTAGTAGTGCGTCAAACTATTTAACGTGTTTATTGCATTAAACGAAGAACGATCTAGAAAAAGGAAATCAATTTTAAATTATGCTGCGTTAAACTATTGATTTCCTAACACTTACAAAGGCACTAGATGCTTCATTGTTCCAGTATTTTCTGGAGAAAATAGGAGTTCACTCTCCTTTTAACCCTACCACTACTAATAATTCATCCTAAGTGTTGCATTGTCTTGCATTCTTGGAAGTGTAGTCTGCATTTACAAGATCAGAATTTCAAGCTGCCACATAGTCAACTTGAGGGGGGCTATTGGAAGTGTAGTATACCAGATCAAAAGTTCAAGCTGGTATGCAGCATACCAAGAGTAAAGGCATTTCAAGCTGCATTTACAAGATCAAAATTTCAAGCTGCATTTACAAGATCAAAAGTTCAAGCTGGTATGCAGCATACCAAGAGTAAAGGCACACATCAGATTGAATGTCTTTGAGACATTTGGTCGAACACCTTCAATCAAAAGCGGTTGAAGGTTGTTATAGGTAGTTGGTGTAGTTACAACTGATAATTGATGTAATCAGCTATAGCATATGACTATATATATCTATATAATGAATCTTGTAAGCTTAATTTGAATGATGAACTAGATTTCTTCTTCAAATGCATTTTTCCTACTTTCTTCATTTTTCAAATTCTGGTTTGGTGTCCATCGAGTTCTAGTCATTAGAACTAAAATTTCCACACAATGCCATCCAACTAAAAAGATAGGAAAAGGGAACTTACAGCAACGAAACTTACATTGTACGTTACAAACTTACAAACCAAACCCAAAGGGTTACTTATATTACAAGAAGTCTTAGAAAAGAAAGTAAAACAAGTCTTGAAATTAGAAAATACAACATAGTTATAGAACTATAAAGCATCTACCAAAGCATGGCATAGCATCATCATATATCATCCTCAATGTCATCACAATCCAACTCAACATGTACACCTTCTCCCACAAAGAAAACACACAAATATGCAAAGGGGTAAGTACAAAAGTACTTAGTAAATGGTAGACGCTATCGAAAACTTATGTTTTATAACGGAAGGCAAACGTTTTATTATTCTTAAGTTGTCTTTATGAACATGACTCAAACTCTAGGGTTCACTTCATGCTTGTCATGAAGCATCTGGTTGCAACCTATTAGTGGTGCTACGCTAATAGCCACGGGCTAGTCCCAATAGTGCGTGTGTTCGGCGAAGTCCCTCCACTCCTCATGCCCCTCAAAGACCAATAAAGTTATTCACTTTATACCGACCACACAACACAACGAGATATTGTCTTGTGCCTTACCAAGAACCTTGATGTTTAGGCTTTTAACTACACAAGTATGTATGTTATTAATTGTTAATTGGCCACCTAAGTGTTTTCAAGGCAAAAGCTAACTTACACTCCCACTCCCTCACTTAGACAATTAGACATTAACGAAGCCTATCACATACACAGACATTGGGGGATACTAATCCACCAAGGCACAAGGCCATTCATGATCTTTCGATGGTCCCGAACTTCAACTCTTAGTAAGAATCCATTCGGTGTCGTAACTAAACGCATCAGAAGCTTAGTTAAGTTTATTTAGGTTTATTGTATCAAAAATTATCATTCAAAGCAAAAAAAACAGAGCTTAAAACACTTAAATCAGCAAAACGGGCTCTTTGGCGTGCGCTGGGCCTCTTTGTCGCGCGCTGAAGCACTTAAGGAAACTTGCAGATCCTTTTGTTCAGCTTTGGCGCGCACTAAAACAGCCTGAACAATCTGCCTGCTTTCTGTTTCACCCCATGCGCGTGCTAAGACCCCTAAGTGTGCGCTAAAACTCTATGTACTTCCTACCTGCTCTATGATCATCTTTGGCGCGTGCTGACACACCTTTGGCGCACGCCAAAAGGGCCAAATTACCCTAAACAACAGTTTTTTTGCATTGTACGATTTTCTAACATGATTCCAACTTGTTTGACAATAGATAATCAGTCAAAACAACAGGAAATCATCACCAAATTACTACTGACAAGTACCAAACATTATAAAACATTAATAAGGTCAATATGAAAACCCTCTTACTTGTGATCCAAAGCAAAAGCGAGCAAAACATGCCAAAAACGCCAAGCAACTACAACAACTCTTGATCTTCTTAACCAAAACCTAATTGATCAACAATTATACCTAAATTAACTGCGATCAAAGGTTTCTAAACAATCTATTCTACGAATACCACAATTTAGAACAACAGAAAGGATCAGAATCAAAAGATCTTAAACTGGGGCTTTTTTTATTACCTTTGCAAAACTCCGACGTATTGGTATCCCATCAAAGCTCTTCTCCCATTGATTCTGTTTCTCTAATTAGTTCTGAAAACCGATAATCCTTTGAAGATTCTACTTTGCCATTTTGGTTTCTGATTTCTTTTCTCCAGAGCACCAAGTTCGAACTTGAACTTTTTGAACTTCTGACAACTCCCCAAAAGTCATGGGAGGTTTTATTTCTCTCCCATAAATAACTTCCTTAGTTATTTTATCTATTTCTTATCTCTTTTTTAAACTTTATTCCTCAAAATTAAATATAATATTTTGAATTTGTGTAAAATGACATGTCTGCCCTTTTCAAAAAATTCGGAATATTACATTCCTCCCCCTTAAGAGGAGTTTCGTCCTCAAAACTGAAACATACTCAAATTGTAAGCTTCTTCTCTATCAACCCTCTTCAACACAAACCAAAACCGGATCTTCATATTGTTATCAAGGACAACAACTAACAACTCTGATCTTTACCAGCAATGGATCCAAAACCTAATTGATCATCCCCAAACCATCTAAACCCTTGAACACTCAACCCAAAACTGATCAACCACATCTTGAACTACATAAACTGCACTAACCAATCTTTTACTCGTCTTTTCCATTTTAGGAAGGACGTTTTCCTAGTTCTACGATCCAAGTAGACAAAACTCTTGGATAGCCAACCTATACCGAGAATCACACCATGATCCATAGAATTCAAATCTATAAACTCACTCTTGCAACAATAGGTTCCAACTTGACATCAACTTGTGGAAACATCTCAGTGGCCTTTTTCTCTATCCAAAGGTGTTGTTATATCCAAGAAATCCTTGAGTTTGTTCTTGCTGAAACTGAGGTAGGGGTACCTGATTTTGATGATGTCCCTGCTGATCAACATGTTCCACTGAAACCACGAGAACTTCTACGGGTTCCTGCTATTCTGAAAGATAAAGGAAGATCATAATGGTTACTAAGGGGTTTAAAGAAATCCTTTCTCGAGGAATAGAAGCCTAGGACAGCAAGGAAGCTTCTCTCTGATACCAACTGTGACGCCATGTTCCCGGATACCGAGTCCTTATCCGGAAAAGAACATTCGACATGTATAACATTAAATAAATTCAATATTATACGTAAGACTCTACGTCATCGTATAGAGTTAAGCAAAACGGAAGCTAAAGAAACTTGGGTGAAATCATATATGCTACTAGAATTACTATGCCATCCAACTAAAAAGATAGGAAATGGAACTTACAACAACGAATAGCATACATTGTACGATACAAACCAAACCCAAAGGGGTGCGGTGTTTGTGTGATTACGTGGATATCTGGCTTAGTATTTGTTTTTTTGAATGCTTAAAGTTCAAGAAATAGCTATGATGATTATCAAGAACAATATGCATGTATGAGAGAGAGTGTTTGTCGACAAATTGGCAGAGATTGGCTACGTAATTCAATTATCGGTCCTCTTTGAAGAGGGATAGTGCCGCTATTTATAGGGCTTACATAGTTGGTTATAAGGCAGGAATAAAATACAACATGCAATTTGTAGAGCGCGAGTCGAACTCATTTTATGCGAGCTGGCTTGTGTCTTAGTCTATGCGGGCTCTCCTCATAACCTGTGACTTGACTGCTATGTTACGCGGGCTTCGAGTCGAGGGGTGAGCTGGTGGGACCCCAGTGATTCGTCTCACCAGGTATGTGGCGGATAAAGGCTTTGTTGATGCCCTTTGCCTAATCAACTACAAATATCGTGGTGGCATAAGACGGGTTGGATTGTTCTCGGCCCTACTCACCTTATTATAGTGAGAGCTGATCGGGCCATGGATCATATATTCATGATTGGACCTTCCAGGTGACCCAACATGAATTCGATGGAGCATTTTCGGGTTTAGCGTATCATTTATATACTGAACAAATTATTTGCTTTCACACGGTATCCCCAGATAATTGTCTGAGACTAATCATTCGAGGTACTGTCGGGCACCAAATGTTGGGATCTCTCCCAATAAGGTTTGTTGTATCCACAATGGCTCGAAACCGAGACATCTTGCTTAAGCGATATGAAAGTGTTGCTAACAAGGCATTGACTCAGTGGTAATTACTATGGCTCTTAACCTAGAGGTTCCGGGTTCCAGCCTAATTAGGACAAAAAATGTGAGTGTCTATATTTCGTATCCGCAAAAAAATGATGAAAGTGTTTATATATAATGGAGAATTTATTTATAAGATGATAATTAAGTGACACAAATGTAGATGATATTGGTTAAAGTCAAAGTGGTAGGTTAGTCAAAGTATCACTTTGGACTCGGTGTATATTATCTCCATTTTAAAAAAAATCATATCCTCTAACTAATTACATATCACAATACAAAATATAAATACTTCAATTACTCATGAATTGATTAAAAGTGAAAACTACAATATGGACTTATTATATATATATAAACAATGTCATAAAACCCTTTTTAGGCTTTTAATAGTACGAAAATTAGAGAATGTGTATATTTATGTTCTAAGCAAGTTTGTGGTACAATTTCTCAACAATGTCATAAATCCCTTTTTAGGCTTTTAATAGTATGAAAATTAGTGAATGTGTATATTTGTGTTCTAAGAGCAACCACAATGGCTCTAAAATTGCCAATATGATATACACTTTTTGTGAGAAGCCAATGTGATAAACCAATAATTCTATAATGATACATAAAGTGACAATGTGATTTTCACAACGAGAACATTGTAGTCTTTCTGCTCATGTTCTGAGACACGACGTAAATAATAAAAACTAATAAAATAATACATCTTCCCGCTAAAAATAAAACCTAGTGTCTACTGCTTACTTAACTTCTTCCTGCGCCCAATTTCTTCTTGCGCCTCCCAACGTCGATCAAATGCTCTTTTGTTCTTAATATAAAAGAAAAAAAATCCTCTTTTCAATCATCAAAGCAGCAAGCTCCGAAACTACTTATTCCTCTTTCAATAAATCGGTTGAAGATGGAATACATAGACCCAACCTAATTCTTGTGGTATCTAATTCCTCGTAAGGCAGAGAAAATCAGACTGTTTCAGGGGAAGGCAGAGCAAATCGGACTGTTAGCAACAAATTCAGGTACTGGGAATGACCTTTATTGAAGTTATTTTTTTTAAGAATTGAATTAACTAGAGTAACCAGGTGTTATAGTTCATGTGTTGTGGCCACTTTACTTTGTGTTCTTCTGCATTTGAGTGCATGAGTTTTCTTTATTTTCCATGGATATCATTGTGTTTGATAAAATGCCAATGTGTGGAGACAGGGAGGTGTAATTCTGGGACCTTCAGTACTGGGACAAAGCGAGAAATTTGCTAACGCGATATTCCCTTTAAGAAGTGTGATGGTGTTAGAGACAATGGCAAATGTAGGTCTAGAATCGACTTTCCGCCGGTTAGAGATGAGGGTCGATTTCCCGCTAATTGATTGTTTCCGGTGTGGGGTCACGATAAAAACACTATGGTGTCTCTAAAGACGCCCTTCTATCAGGCTCATTCCAGATTATAGTAGTTCATTTTGCTGCACTAGTTTGCCAGTTAGATGAGTTCAAATTCAGTTTAACTACTAGCTAGTAGCACACTGAGTCTTGTTTTTGCTTTAGCGTTCGCTTTCCTGCCCCTCTTCAGTCTAAACCGAAAGAGATTCATATTATGGGTGTGTCCTTTCTAGAGCGTTTTGGGTGTATTTCAAAGTAAAAATGATAAATAAGAGAGCTAATCCGAGCTCTTAGATATTTCATTCATAATGGTTGCTTCTAGTTGAATACGGTTACTTGGTTCTTATATTGCTCATGTTGTACGGTTTTGTTATTTCTTAAAGCCATTTGAATCTTAACATCATTGTATTGTCACTTCGTACGTATACCCTAGCTGCCTGCCCCCTCCCCCTCCCCATTTTGGGGAAGTTTTGACCCCTTGTGTAATTTGAGTAGCATGAATGTGCAGCTGTTCATGTTTATTACACTTTGCACCTATGTAGACAGAAAAGTTCATGAATGTGCAGCTGTTCAGTTTAGAGCCATTGTGGTTGCTCTAAGAGCCATGGCTCTTCATGATATTGATTGTATTTTGTGGTTAATTAGACTTTATGTCATTGCTATAATTAAAGTTCACTGCTGAAAGTATATATATATATATATATATCGGAAGTTTTGGTAGATGCTGTCATTTGTAAACATTCTTTTGATGGTGAAAATTGTTTTACAGGAAAGGTGAAGAGAATGGATGAGCATGCCATCAATCATCAAAGCTCCAACAAACTTCCCAACTCCCAGGCTCACAACAGGACTCTGGAACAAAATTGGTGGGCTGATTTTCAGGCGTTCAGTAATCGGTTGCCAATTATGTCTACGATTCCACATTCAGCTGAGATGTCGATGGTTTTTCCAACAAATTGGCAAGCGGGGTCATTTCAATTCCTTCATCCTAGTGGGGTATTCGTATTACCATACAACCTAAACATGCCAACAACAGACCGGACAGAAAATGTGATGCCAACCCTTAATCATAACATTTCTTTTTCCCAAGCACCACCTCAATCACAGAATGTTGACCAAAATGTAGACAGCCAGCCTTCCCAGCAGTCAAGCAAAAGAAATGTGACTTGGGTGGCCAAGGTCAAGGAACATTGGACTGTTGATGAGGATGTGGAGCTTTGTGTTGCATGGTTGAAGATCTCTGAGGACCCTATTACTGGAACGGGTCAACGGCAAGGTACCTTTTGGAATCGGGTGGCAGATGAATTTAACCAAGCAATGAAGGAAAAAACGCAGAAAGATTCAACGAGGACAAAGGCGTGCAATCCTAGAATGACATCCATCTCAATCTCCACACGATGAGAATCATACTCGTCGTCTTCATCGTATTGAGTTCTTGTAAGATCCTAATATGGATAACTCTTGCAAAGGGTGGAGTAGAGAGAGTTGGACAATGCCTACCATGTTAAGCCATGGTTTTTTTTTTTTTTCAAGCTACAGAGAAAGTGTGAGAGTTATTGAAAAAGAGGAGAATTGAGTTGATGAGTTGAAAGAGAGAAAAATGTTGATGAATTGAATTTAGAGTTGCTAGCAATGCTATATAATGTAGTAAAGGTAGAATAGGTATTAATTTGGGATTCAATATGGTTGTTGAATTAGGTTTTGAAGAGTGAATTTTATTTAATAGGATGGTTGGATATTTTTTTTTTACTCTTTAATATGATTTATTAATGGTAGTAGAAAAGTATTCAATTTCCCCCTTTGCCTTGCACGTTTTAAATTGGAGTATATGAATGTATGTCAATACTTCATGCTGTTGAAAAGGATAGGATAGTCTTTAATGTAGATTTATTGTAGTTATTGTAGATTTATTGTAGATTTATTGTAGTTATTGAATTAGGTGATGAAAGAGAGATGTATTTAATATGGTTGTGATATTTTATTCACATTTCATGAGAAAGATAAGACTTTTATTATCATTTGATTTTGTATAACTTCTAATAGTATTTTCTTAAATCTTATATAACAAGTGTTTGTTTTAATTTATTTGCAGTGGAGCATCCATATATAATTGGGATTTCTACACAATGAAGCTATGTTTGCAACGCTTTTGTAACCAAGCAAAAAAATATGTCATTATGAAGTGCTCAAGAAATGTTTTGATTTGGTTATTATAAACATTGTTGATGTTGTAATGATATTTTTGATATTGTAAACAATGTTGATGATGTAAGAATTTATGTTATCAATATTATGTAAACATCTTTTATTAAAACATAATTTGTTCCATGTTATTTATTGTGAATTAATTGGGTTATGTGAATATGCAAACTTATCCCTTTAATTACATGTATGTAAAATATTACATGGATTGGTGCATTTTGAATTTGATGGGAAAATTTAATATATAGTGATTGAATTGGTGAGAAAGAAACATTTTAATAGAAATATAGTGATAAAAATGGATGTGGGGTATATTGGAGATGGGATTACAAGTGTAATGCCATGTAGACATTTTCTCTTCTTTTTAGATAAAGTGACAATGTAACTAATGAGAGCAATTGTGTAAGCAACTTTGTGGTACAATTTATCAAGTTTCTAGCACCCTCAAATCATAAAAGTAAGCATTTTCAAAAATAAAAAATTAAAAAAATCATAAAAGTATGAGTTAAGGTGACCGAAATGCCACAACATTCGTCGAAGTTAGCAAACCTACTTGAATACATACACACACAACGGCGGCGGCATCTTTGGAACATATGGTCAAGCAGACCGCTAAGAAAAAAATTACAGTAGGAGAGACAGATATACGAAATTGAATAGCTAATCTTATCCCTCTTGTATATGGTACAGTGGTGAAGAGATGGGGTGTTGTAGTAATGATCAGGATGTGCCATGTTCTGGAGGTTAGAGCTTCGATTCTGTAAAGGGGTTGATTTCCGAATGATAAAAGCTTGATCTGATTAATTAAAGCGGCCCATTGCTCTGCTCACAGATTCTGGTTTAACTGTTTTTTGAATAGCTAATTTTTATATATTGACCCGTGCTGAACATATTAAGCTGTAATATATATGATTAAATTTAGTAATTTAGTAGTTACAAAATGAGACATATTTTATTTTTTTTAATGGCAGTGGGGTTGTACATAATTGAAGGGGTTGATTTAGATGATAAAAACTTGATCACGATTGGTCAAAAAGCGACCATTGGCTCAGAATTTCACGATTCTGGTTTAACTTAGTTTTGAATAAATTAATTTTTATATATTGACCCGTGATGAACATATTAAGCTGTAATATATATGATTAAATTTAGTAATTTAGTAGTTACAAAATGAGACATATTTTATTTTTTTTAATGGCAGTGGGGTTGTACATAATTGTTTGACCTTCTTGCATCGAATCTGGAGAAATATGGGCAGTTGCTAAAGAAACATGCGAGTGAGTTGTGTGATTGCTACTCCGACGATTTTGACTTTTAGTGGCATTGATGGTTCTATATGTGTATTCTCTTTGAAGCCACATCAACTTATTTGCGTAAACATGACCTAGAAATAAAAGGCTTGAGGTTTTAAAAATGACAGCTGGATCTGGATCTGGAGTGTAAATGTTCGAACCCCCTGAAGGTACGATTTTTTTCATTTGTTTGATATGATAGCAAGTTAATGATTCTGAGTAACTGGGTTACCTGATTAATATCTCGATTCATGGGACAAGAGGAGTGTAGACCATTGTGGTTAGGATTTAACTATTTTTTTATAATTGATTACACTCCACATTATATGTGCTACATGTCTAAACTTTAGCAATGATTTATGGCCTTGAACAATTCATAAATTATTTATCGGAAAATGATATATGCACAACATGTGTCACTACATATGATCTCATCATTAATAAAGTGTGAGACACATGAATTGATTTAGATCTCATTATAATCAATGGTGAGATCATGTGTAGTACATATGTTGTGCATAAATGTGTTGTGTATGTATCACTCCCGTTATTTATCCAACAAGAATTCGTTGTCCTTTATCTGGGATAAAACTTCCTATCACACACATAGAACTTCTTTATCTGTACAGACGAAATATTTGCATAATCGGGTGTCAGAACAATTAACATTTAACAACTTTTTTTGTTTGTACCCCATTAGTTTTATGGTGATCGTTGATCAAATTATTGGACCACCATCATCGGTTTTAAAAAATATGATCGGATATTTGTTTTTATACATAGAGTCACCGTAAATCTTTTTATCACTATTGGTTGGATAGCATCAGTAGGATTTAAATCATGGGCCAGTAGTAAAATTTGTGAATCCTTCTTCTATTAATGACCATGAGCTTTACAAAAGAAATACAGATCAATTACTACTTTTTGTATAAACTTCTAGGCTTACGACCGTACTTGAAAATTATTTGTTCTATAGGCTTGAATAAACTTCTGGGCTTAGGTTGTGGTGTGTCGTTTGACCTACCAAAATTATTTGTGATCTCCCATATTAATAAATAAAGAGAAAGATTATGAAGATATATGGTTGAGAAATAATGGATTTATTAACTCGGATTAATCATTTTAAGCCAAATGAATACGATAAACCTAAGTGCTTAATGGAACCATATATAAATGGGTAAAACGCACATAGCGAATTTGGTATTATTGACATATATTGTATTAAAAATCACTGAAGTAGTATCAATTAACGAAAAATTGCAACTAAAGTCTTTATTTTTCTCCTTTATAATTGATGAATTTGGTGTTCTTGATCAAACAAGAAGAAGAAGTAGTTTGAAACTAAAAAGAACAGGAGAAAGAACTAAGAACTGGAACTTCTTATTAGATCATTAAATTGAAATTAGTGATTACAAAGTGTAATTGACAGCTTAAATAGATGAAAGGATGTTGAGAATGTAACATGAATCAGTTAGAGCTCCTCCAATTAACTTCTCTGATAACTGTATTTGGTCTCAAGTGTTCAACCAAATGCCTGTGAGAGTTTTCAAACTATTGTTGTGGCTACAACATATGCTTCACCTTGAGTTCAGGTTGATATCTTCCAATGCTTCAACACCCCCTCTCAAACTAAACTTTAAGGTTGATATATATTAACTAGAGGATAGGAACTCAATAGAGTTTGTAACCTAGATTTTTCCAAGGGTTTTGTGAACAAATCTACTAATTGCATCTCTGTTGATATAGGAAGTGGCTTTAAGAGACCTTGCTAATATATATCCCTGACTACATGACAATCTATTTAAATATGCTTGGTTCTCTCATAGAAAACAAGGTTTCCTACTATGTATAAAGCACTATTGCTGTCACAAAATAGTGGGATAGGCTTATCTTGTTTGATATTGAATTCTGCTAGTAAGTATGTTAGCCATTGCAGTTCAAAAGAAGCCATTGCCATGGATTTGTATTCTGATTCAGAAGAACTTCTAGAAGTTGTAGTTTGTCTTGGATCTCCAACTAACGAGTGAATCTTCTAGGAAGACTGAATGTAACAGATCTCCTGGTGTCCTTACAACCTCCCCTCTCAGCATCTACATGACACTTTAGTTCTAGGTTATCTTTTACTGAGAAGAATATGCCTTGTCTTGGTGATTTCTTCAAGTATTTAAGTAGGTTATGAGCTGCCTTCAAATGTAGTTCTGTAGGTTTTTCTAAGAATTGACTAAGTTGTTGTGTAGCAAAAGTTATATCTAGTCTAGTCAATCCTAGATACAACAATTTGCCCACTAGACTTCTGTAGTAACTATTTGAAAAATGGAGCAGGATCTTCATAATGTAACTTGACTGAGGTGTCCATAAGGGTTTTACTTGGCTCGCAATATGAGAATCCATAGTCTTCTAGTAATTCTATGCAATATTTTCTTTGCAATACCACAATCCCTTTCTTTGATCTTGCTACTTCAAGCCCCAAGAAATACTTGAGATCTCCCAGATCTTTCATGCCAAATTTTCCATTTAAGAAATCCTTCAAATATTTTATCTCATTCATGTCTGGACTGGTAACCAAGACATCATCTACATATGCTAAATCTTGCCGCAAAAAATTATCAGATCCTTTAATAAATAGGCTCTAATCTTGCTTGGATTGCATGAACCCCCTCTCAAGCAAGGCTTAGGATAACTTGATGTTCCACTGCTGCTAGCTTGTTTCAGGCCATATAAAGACTCTTTTAATCTTGCATATACACATTTTCAGTTAGATCTCCATGTAGAAGAGCATTGTTTACATCCAATTGATGTAAAGTCCAATTCTTTACAGCTGAAATGACAAATAAAGTTCTCATTGTGGTGAGTTCAGCAACTGGTGAAAAATTGTCCAAATAATCCAACCCTAGCTGCTGTGTGTAGCCCTTAGATACCAACCTTGATTTGAATCTTTCAACTGTGCCATCTATGTTTCTTTTGATTTTGTATACCCATTTACAATCTATAGGTTGTTTTCCTTTTGGTAGAGGGACTACTTCCGAAGTTTAGTTTGTTGCAGGGCATTGATCTCATTCTCCATAGCTTTCCTCCATTCTTCATGCTTATCAGCTTCATCATAGGTTTTGGGCTCTGTTAAGACTTGAGAAATTAGCACATAAGACTGATAAGAGGTAGATAAATTCTTCAGAGTATCCACTTTGTCAAGTCCATGTGATGATTTTTTGTTTTGAACATGATTACACATATAATCCTTAAGGTAGAAAGGTGCACCTATTCTATTCGGTTTGAGGAAGATTAATGTTCAAATCATCATGCAATCGCTCCCACATAATCAATATTACCAATAAGATCAAGATGAATAAGGTCATTCTCTACTGCAGATTTGGTATGATTCGAGAATGGTCTTCATGACCTAAATTATTATGTGGACTAGCAGGATGCACTAGATTATATGCAGACTGATCAACAGTAGAATCAATCCAAGGTGCATCTTGGTTAAATGCAATAGGCAAAGGTAAATTGGATATATCACTTGGAGCAGAGGACTTATCCTTGTAAGGAAAGGATAACTCATGGAACACCACATCTCTAGCAACAAAAATTTGCTTGCTATGAATATTTAATAGATAAACCCTTTAACATTAGGCACACACCTAAGATTAACAGACTTAATATCTCTGGCTGCAAATTTATTATTGTCATGATAAAGATTATATCAAAAGTTAAACAACAAAAGACTTTTACAGAATCATAATTAGGTTTACTGCCATATAACAACTCATAGGGAGTTTTATTATCCAACAATGGTGAGGGAGTAATGTTAATCAAATTCACAGCATGAATAACAAAGTAATACAAGTATATCACAGGTAAACCACATTGAAACTTTAAACTTCTTACAACATTGTGGATATGTTAATGCTTTCTCGCAACAACACCATTTTGTTGAGGGGTTTTTACAACAGATGATTGGAGAAGTAGCTTGTTTTCGTCCATTTTTTGCAAGCTTCTTTTGAAAGTGTTGTTTTCACATCTATTCTTGAGTGATGTGATGGTACAATAGAAGTTTGATGCCATGTTTGTACTTCAGTTGAACATATTCTTGGAAATTATTTGACGGTGTGATTATTCATGCATTTTCTTAACAATTTAACTCTCTTATTATCCTTATTCCCTACCTTTTTATGTCCATATCCCCATTACAACTATGATAGAGACCTTATGATTTGTGCATTGAATTTTGAATACATAGTGGTGGAGATTCGATTTATATGCAAACCTATGAGAATACTTGGTTGTGCGTTGATTTTTGAGAGTGTGTGAATTGTCCATATACATCATTATTGAGAATTTTCCCGTGAGGACAAGTTGGGATTCTTTTATTTTACCGCTTTAAAGTTTGTGATCAAGTGAGTTAAAGTGAGTCGTATGAACACTAGTGTGTGAGTAGATTGATTGATTACCATTTGGCTTGCATTATGGAACATGAGGTTGATGAGACAGTTGGACATGCGCCATGGATGGAATATTTATGGTGCTTTGCATTCGTGTAGTTTTAGATCATTCATTTAAAATATAGTTTCATGCATTTTTTATTTTTGGGATTGAGAGTGCATTGTTTGAGAACAAACAATAATCTAAGTGTGGGGGGAGTGATGAGTCCACAACGTGTGCAATATATATTGAATTTTTTTGGCATGTTTTTGTGTGAAAAGATATTGCTCGGGTAGTTGGGTTTTTATGTTTTTCAAGACTTATATGATGCAGACATGATTTTGGATTTTTGAGGCATTTCAGATTCATTAATTTGGAGCGGTTTGGACGAAGTTGAAATGAAGCGATCAAGCTAAAAAAAGAAAGCAGTATTGGATAGCTAAAACTAGTTATGGTAGGATCCTACCGTTCTCTGAATGAGCTTGGCTAAATGCATGAATGTCAGTAGCGAATTTGCATCAGTTTTATTATCATTTAAACACTGTTTTATGTTGTTTTAACCTCGTGGGTGGGTCCAACTTTATTTATTATTAGTATTTAGGTTAGAATAAGTTTTTTCCTAATCCTTAATTCATACATACACGACAAAAACAAAGAGAGAGGTGCCTCTTTGCTCCCTATCCCTATCCTTCTCCATCTTCATTTATCTTTATCATTGATCCATGGATTGGTGATCTTTTCTTCTTCGTTTCAATAAATAAAGAATTTTTCTCTTTTTCATGTGATTTTATCATTAGAAGAATGAGTAGTTAATTTCTTAATTCTGGCCAATAGATTGTTGAACCCTTGATTTTTTATGATTGTGAGATCAAATAGTTCCTACTCCTCGTTATTTTATTAGTATTTATTAGTTTTCTTCATTCATCGATACATGAATAGAATATTGATTAGATTATTTATGCACAACAGTTGAATCAATTTTCGAATCTAGCACTTAGATCCATATTAGGCGGTTGCCATAAAAGATCGGATTTTTAGTGGTAAATAACACATTTCCTGCCAGTTCACAGCCCGTAGGATTTCCTATTGTGAAAAAAGATAATACTATGTTATGTCACCAAACTCTGGGCAGTCGTTACATGGTGTGTCATAATTAAGGTGTAATTAATGGTGGTTGTCCTAATTAATGAATTTAGGAGAGATCGGTTTATGCGCGGTTGCGGACAACTATAACCAATTTATTAATAACTTAACAAGTTATCATTGAATCGATGACCTATCCTATGAATTGATGGAGAAATAATTGATTAACAAGAGATTTTCTTAATTTTCTTGATTTTTTTCTTACGAAGTAATTATAAAAACCAAGTATCTTTTCTTTTTACGAATTTTAAAAGAAGGTTCGACTCATGTTTGAGCTATACTAGATACAGAAGTAGTAGGTGAATTATCTTTGCTCGCTTGAAGACCCACCATGAGTCATTCCTTCTTTAGTTGCATTTCTTGTGTACTTGTGTTTGTGTGGTTGTATATCCATATAGGGGGCCCTGAGTATACTTGGGCAAGCTGCCTAGGTCGTCTAAGTATACTAAGTTAGGTTTTTTAACATTGCCCCCACAGTAAACTTGAGCTAGCTGCTAAGGTCGATCAAGTGAACTGAGGAAAGAACCGTTAAAAATAAACTGATACCCCAAACCTGTAAACGAGCCCACGGATCCACACTTGGGCCTGAATGAAGGCCCAGTAACGGATAGTCCGCATCAACCCAAGCCGGATCAGGTCGGATAAAGTCTCAGCCTGACTAGAGCCTCCGTGATCTTCATCCTTGGCCAGGAAACCGGGCTCAAGCCAGCAAGCCTTCAGTCCGCCTCATATGGTGCGAAGTGAAGCAATGGGCCGGCCAGCCCGCCCTTCGTGTCATCAGTCTACTGTTAGGTGTAGTGCCCGAAAGACAATTTGTGTAATTGTTTTTAATAATGAATGACAGAACTTATCTCACCTTATTACTTGCTTTGTGCTTGTAAAGTAATACACTACTGCAAACCCTAAGTATATCTGTATGTAACCACTTAACTCAGTGTATGGATTACACGTGAGGATTGAGTTAGTGGTGGTATACTCAAACTGTTAGTCCGTGGTGAACTTAATCAGAGTTTAGGGTCTCTTGATTAAAACACCAATAATGCGCCCAGAACACCTTAGGGTGTGATAGTCTTATCCGGTTTGTCGGTAGAGGTACTACGTGGGGCATTTATATATGATGGCATTCATATAGAATTTGGACCGATTTAATCTGAATTTCTCGATATAATTCCGTAATTGAGAATCTTATTAAATCATTAGATGATCATTTATGGATCAACCTTAATCTGAGGTGATCACGAGTCTTTGCTTGTCCCGGGGTAGTGTTTGATGTGTTAGTTACGGTTCACTTAAATATGTGTTCCAAGCCACTTCTCACCTGGCACTATCTACAGATGAGTGAGTAGTTCGATTTTCAGACATGGAATCCATTCCTTCCTGCGGGAAGTAGAGAGACGATCCCTTTATTTGTTAGCCTTAAGAAAGTGATTGATCCCGGAGTTCATATTAGACTAATTGATCACTAGTCGATATGTGAACTAATTGACCATCGAGGGTTGATGGTAAATAAGGATAAGATATTACGAGTCGGGTTCACGAGACTTCCCACTCGAATGGACAATCTATGGAGGGTTAATCCGTATGTAGTGATTATATCAATGGACGCTTATTCACTCTATGGGTTGAGTATAAGTATACATCTATAATCGGTAGAGTTCAGTTTCGGGTTTATGGTGGCGTAATCCCGGAATTAATAATTATATTCGATTTGATGAATAATTAATTATTGAGCTCACGGTTATAGGTCCATGGTCCCCGATGTGGCTTCTGTAATTCGGACTAATAATCTTGTTATTTGGGCCTTAGTGATAATTAATTGGCTGGGCTAATTAATTAATATGCATGTATATTATTTAGTTGGGCTAAATAATATAATACACATAAAAGACATTTTATGTTGGCTTTTTGACCCTAAAGGTGGCGCCAATAATGTTGAATAATTAGAGGGAAATTAGTTTTCTTGGATAATTATTTGACATGTGATTTATCTTTTATTTGTTAAATGATAATTCATGGAATAATAGATAATAATATGATTTATCCTAATTTGTTTGGGATAATTATTTTATTTATCTTTTATTTGGAAAAAGGATTAATGTAATAATTATCTCTTAATTATTTAATCCTTGGAGGACAAGGATTACTCTCCTATATAAAGAGAGTTCTCCCAAGCCTTAGGAAATGACAAATTTCGACCACCATCAAAAAAAAAAGATCATTTTTCTTGTCAAGGGTTTTAAAAGAAGAAAAACTCTAAGTTTTTCTTGGTGTTGCATATCAAGGAGGTTCGTGTTTCAAGAAGGGTGTCCACCAACCGCCGTTTGGAGAACAAATCGGAAGATCAAGGCTTCTCATCCTAAGATCTTGCCTTCTCTTCCTACTATTGGTAACATGATCTTAACCCCCTTGTAGTAGTTTAAGTCCTTTAATTATGTATTATGATATATGAATCGTGATCCATCCGCTGCGTATAGATCTAACTCGTTTAGATCTAAGAACCTGCATCCTTCATCTACAAGCACGGACCAAGGCCGCTCATCTAGGCGAACAAGATTCAAACATGACAAAGACACAAAACAGACATTGTGGAATGGTCAAGTGTCGGGTCCCCCTACCAGGAAGCCTCCATGATATCTGTCTTGTTAATTAACGTCGCATCGTACTTCATTATGTCTTTTTGAACCTTAATTAATCGTCATTAGTAATCCGCCTATAAATATGGGCTTAATTTAAATCATTTGGACATATGATAATATACAAAGCAGACCCAACTCTACCAATTTGTCGAACACTGAGTCCGCTACTTCAGTCTTCAAACAATCTTCATATTGTTCATCACCGCCGCTGCGCACCACCGGCAAAATCGCACCTAAATAGTCAGATATCCACATTAAAACTATGTTACCGCCACGTGATAATTCCGACATTATCATAAAATTAGGATTGAAGTTGAGTTGAGTTTGTGTGAGTTGAATTTTTTGTGGGTTGATTACTTGAGTTGGACTCAACCTATAAGATTGAGTTGTTCACTCTTTTTTTTTTGTTTTTTATGTCCTAGGCCGATGTTTCCGAGCATAGTTATTTTTTATGGATTATCCTTATCTCGTTAGCTCCCACGTGTGCGGCATGTGTAATTAGTTAGTCATTATTAACAAAATGGAGTGTAAGATGAATGCCAAAGGAATACAACATGAAGATCCTATGAAGGTCTAGTGGCGGTTCTTTGAATTGATACCATAGATTGAGACCCCACAGTTTCCTCGAGTTTGTATTGGAAAGAGTGAATAGAAAAAATCCATGTTTATACCGGCTTACTTTATGCATTTATTTTATTTT
The DNA here is from genome assembly GCA_026214975.1 of Gentiana macrophylla. Taxonomy (NCBI): domain Eukaryota; kingdom Viridiplantae; phylum Streptophyta; class Magnoliopsida; order Gentianales; family Gentianaceae; genus Gentiana; species Gentiana macrophylla. Next base: position 76,960,128 of record CM047816.1, on the reverse strand, counting down.
TGCGTGCATAATGGTGTATGTATTTATTTTATAGTGATATGATAGATGCATCGCTAAAGGCGTTCTAAGTAAATGGATGAATGCATAAAATGTATATCTATGTAGATAGACAATTGAAAATATGAATATATATGTCGATAGACATGTAATGATGAGACCTGATTAATAATATAATAATTACTCCCACTTAACAAAAATTAAGTTAGTAAATTTCCTCCCAACATTATGATGATGGTGAAGAGCCATTATTCGGATCCAACTCACCAAAACCAAAGTGGGGGTTGTGCTACGTCGGGTATATCAAAATCATTACAAGATGTGATCGAATTATGATCTCAAGAATGTTAGGTTGTGACATAAATTTAAAATTCTTGATCATCATTCAAAGATGGGTCATTATTTTTAGAGGCAAAGGTTACTACCACATTGTGATGTGTAGTGTCAAGCAGTTGACTATTCAACCACACAGAGTCACATAGTACTGTGATTGGTAAGAGTTACATACTCATCAAAATTATTTTCGGTTCACCAGCCAAAGCAGGGAATCAGGATAACTAGGTGAGATCTTGGCAACTAAAGAATTTTGTAAATTCTTATAAGTCAATTTGGGAGTAGTTAATTAGTGTGAGCGAAATAATGAATTAAATATCATTTTTAATTTTGCATGTATAAACAACAACACTAACACTCAATTTATACGTATTTATTTCCAGAGTGTTAAATAAATTCAAACTTAAATTAATGATTGTTACCTTATTGAGAAATATTCTCAAGTATGGTTAAGTCTTTTTAAATCCCTTTGAAATAATCAACGACATGAGTAACCACATATTTATAATTAAAGAGTGTTAAATAAACTCAAACTTAAATTAATGATTGTTACCTTATTGAGAAATGTTCTCAAGTATGGTTAAGTCTTTTTAAATCCCTTTGAAATAATAAATGACATAAGTAACCACATATTTATAATTAAATTCAGTATGAAGAGACTACATGTTCAATGTTGTGTTGTATGACTTTAATAATTATATAAACACGGATACATATAATAAGATTAAATCACTTGAAATTTGATTTCAATAAACAAGTCATGTATTAGATATGATGATATCTAATGTGATATTTTGTAAGATAACAGATTAATTATTTAGGCGTTAGATGTTTTGAATATGAATATCCACAATTAATTAATTTTTAAAAGTTGTTTTCAAAAGGAAAGATTTAAGTGTTGACTTAATCGTTGCTTAAAGGTTGATTAATTGTTTATATTTGAGTATGATTCTTCACTCTAAAAAAATATTTGAATATGATTCAAATGGTTAATAACCTTGAATTTTCTTTATGAAAGATAAGAATAAATAACACTTGTGATTTTTCTAAAAAAGTCTTATGAATACCAAGCTAAAAATGTCTACAAGTGCTTAAAAGATTAAAAGGGGATGAATCATAAGACATGTGCTTAGAATAAATGACTTGTTGAAATATCTATTTTAAGAAAGTCAATGATTGAGATAAATTTGTCTAGTTTTGTATCATCTTTTAGATATATGATATCTTACATAAAGATATTGAATAAATTAGAAAGTTTGAAAGCGGAAAAAGCAGATGTGGCCAACAAGGAAAAGAATCAAGATTATATGATCTTGATGACTCGAGAAAAAAAAATGGACAAGGCGATTCAAGCACTCAACAGACAAGGTTCTATGCTTGCAAGCAATTCTAAGGCCAAGAACTTTAAGAAGGTCCAATGCAGTTTTTGTGGTTTTAGTGGCCACATGAAAGAAAATTGCTACAAGAAGCATGGCTATCCACCTGGTATCAAGTCCAAGAGATCTAACATGGTGGATCAGGTAGTTCTGAATCAGTCAATAGAAGAAGATCAGGCCCACAGGTCAGCTGGATTAGAGTTTCAAGGTCTTACTGCACAACAGCCATAGAAGCTGATGGCTCTGCTGAATTCTGATTCTCCTGAGCATGCAGTCAACTAGATTCATGTTGTAAATGATCATTTCTCACCTATACAAGGATCAGGTGACCTTAGTTTGGTAAAACCAATTCAATGAATCTTCGACCTAGGGCCACAAATCCCATTGTGTATTCATTGGAGCTAGAAAGTAATCACAAACTTGTGGTTAACATGAAAGTGGGATAACCTGATGGCAATAGTGCTCGTGTAACACATATGGGACAAGTGAGGATTAATCCTCAGGTGACTTTACGTGATGTATTATATATATTCCTGGTTTTAAATATAATCTCATGTCTTTAACAAACTTTAATAAACAATTATGACTATACAACTATCTTCAATCTTTGGCAAGTGATAACTCCTAAAATAGTACCATTAATTATACCCTTATTCACCCCGATTCCTTTCGAGAGATGATAGATAGGCTCGTTATTATGTGGAATATGTGTTAAATGCTATGTGTGTATTCCCGGGACCGTAATTATGTATCTATGTGTTGGACTTATTTTTAAGTTTTAGTGATGAGTGCCGGACTAGTTTGTAATAATGCAAAGGCAAAAGATGTCTAGATCAAATGTATAGGTTTATTAGAGTTTGATTTTGTATAGGTTTGATCAAACAAGCATCTTTGTAATGGTCGGTGATTTATATCGAAGAAGCCCAGTCTATATCGGTAGGTAACTAGGTCGATGAGACTAGTCGGGAACCTCTTTGCCGAAATCGAAGGTGAGGATCAAACTCGGTTAATGAAGGCTAAGGGATCAAACTTAGAAATTAAAGTCAAGGCTATGGAATCGAGAATGTAGGAAGTGCAGTGATGACCTAAATCGATTACATATACCTTAATACAAGTCTAACTTCCATAAGTTGGATGGTGATTGGAACTTAGTTATTTGCAAAAAGGTGTAATCTAACTTCACAAATAAAAGTTAGATAAAGGAAGTTAGCTGCATTGTGTTTTAAACACAGCAAATTATTGTTCAGCTAACTGATATGTATCTCAGCAGACTCATGAACCTGCTGATACATATACCTCGATTTATTCAAGATTTCATTGGAAGAAAACAATGATAAGGACAGCTAACAACCTTTGATTTTATCAAACAAATCAATGGTTGATATTAAAGGGACGTTGGGATGATTCAGGACTTTATCCAATGGATAGAAGTCAAAGGATGGACAGACTGCATTCTGTCAAAAGGCAGTCTGACTGTGTCAGTACTATGAACAGTGACAGAAAGCAAGTCAAATGGGACAAAACATGGAACGGCTATATTTGAATTTCAAATAGAAGTCACAAGGACTCCTACCTATAAATAGAGGACTCCAAATTCAGAAGATAGATGATGATTGATGAAAATAAGAAATAATCCTGAGCTTCAAATTCTGATCAAGAAATCACCCTGCTGATTCTACTGAGCTTAAGTCTACTGATCCAGAGAAAATTTTCAAGTGTAATTTGCAATCAAGCTACATCAAGTTTACACACTTGAAGACATCAAGCTGCTGATCATATCATCCTGATCAAGCTGCTGCAACAGAATCATTTACTTGATTCAATCTTTATTTTACAAGAAATCAGTAGAAAGGCAGGTGAAGCACATCGAGTGTGTGAAAGCTGTTGTTTGTGGTGGAGGCGGTGAAGAGGCAATCCTACCCTTCAAGGACCCGGTGGAAGACTTTGCGGCAACAATCCTACTGTTCCTAGTTTTCGGTTTGTGAAGCCATAGCTATTGGTGAAGGACAAGCATCTTAGGGATTTTTGTAACAGCTATCTCAAGAATCTCTCTAGTGAATTACCTCCAACATCACAGGAGAAGAGTGAACTGACAGGATTACACCACCTGGAACCACTATAAAATCTGCCTACTTACTTTCTACAATTACATTCTGTATTTAGTTTATCATACACATCAACCTACTGAATCTAGCAACTGAACTCACACACATACACTACTGAGTATCTAATACTTGGTATCGTATTTAACAACAAGTAATAAGGCTTAATTTTTGATATATTTCCATTTGCACAAATTCAAGACATTCAATAGTCGTGAGACTCACGAGTACCAAAGAGACTCTTCAAGTATCGGTAATTTCTTGAAGTTCTTGAGTTTGTCAACTCCAAAAGTTTTAAGTGTTAAGTTTATTCACCCCACCTCTAAAACCAAAGCCTTTTCAAGGGACCAACACTATGTTATTTTCCTGAAGATTTGGTATTGTTTTGTCTCGCTTTATGTGTTTTATAGGAAGTACCGAATCTGGAGCATTAGAGATTGGATCTGGACTAAAAGAAGCATGTTGGGCCTAGTAAAAGAAGTCCAAGAAGAAGTCTGCTGAAGAAAAAGAAGAAAGGTTAGCCCGGTTTACCGAGGGCTAGATCCGGTAAACCAAGGGCCTTGTGGAACATGAAATCGATTTTGCCGCATCTACTAGGTCGGTTAGAGTTTCTGAGAGTCATAAGTCGGTCACTGTATCCATATAAGGCCGCATTAACAAATTATTGTATAAGTTTTCAATAAGTTCTTGATAAGTTTTGCATATTATTTATATAAATTATAATTTGATGAAATAAAGTTATTCCAAGCTTTTGAGGAGTTATTTCTGGTTTTCTCCCTTTCTCTACCATCTCTAGCTTGAGTAGATCGAGCTAGATCTCCTTTGTTGAATGTATGAAGCTTTGAACGTTCCTTTTTGTCTTCAATATGGTAGATCTGTTCGTATTTATGTGTTTTAGTTAATCTGCATGTTTAACAACCCAATAATTTACTTAGATTTATCGTAATTGAGCAATGTAGATCCGGAATTAAGAAAAGCTGACCCCGGTAAACCGGCGGTCTATACCGGTTTACCGAGGCAATTTTTAGAAAACTTAATTTGGAGGATTCACTACAGCTACGTTGATCGTCATGTTTAATTAACAGTAGGTTAGATCTGGTCAATCTACTTATTGTAATCGTAAAACTAGCATGAAATATGAATAGTGAAGTGTTAGTTTGGACATATTCTTGATGGACCCTAGGAACATGCTGATCAGTGTCGACAGCTGTCTAGGTGAGTTAGCGGTATGAGTTAGCGCTAGATATCGGCAATTCTAGTTCTTTATGCGTATGGGGTATTACGGACCAATTAAGGATGGTATATTGTGTATAGATTGTCTACTACCATGGTCGGAGTAGATAGGGTTAGGAGTTGCACCCGTAGCTTATAATTAAATAAAAAAGCTCGCTAGATAATTTAAGGAAATTATGTGGGAAGTAAACATAAGGATTAACTAATCTAAGTTAGTAGATCGGTGGGAAGAGGGGGATAAATACCAAGTTTCTTTCATGTTTATTGTTGGTCAATGACCGCCTATATGTGCCTTCTTAATTAGATTAGAATCGTTTATGGTTAAAGTTACATTGTCACATGTGGGATCGACCTTGACTCGCATTTACTATACTACGATGTACACAGTATTCTTGCTAGTAATATCGACATTAGTGACTTACACGCGATCAACATGTGTGTTTTGCAGGACATCAAGAAGAACATGAATGGTTCAAATGAGCTGCATAGAGGAATCTATGTTTTGTTGCAACTGCCAAAGAGAAAATATGTTGTTGTTAATTCATTTGTAGCTCAAGAGAGAATAAAACCTTATCTGATAGGGTAGATGATAGCCTCTTTTGGCATTATAGATTAGGCCATCTACCAGATAACATATTACAAGTTATTGGTTCTAGTTCAGCTGATGTTAAATACTGTGAACATGATTTATGCTTTGTATGTCCGATGGCCAAACTGAAAAAGAAACGTTTCCCTTTAAGTACTACTATTGTTAATTCTATATTTGATCTTGTGATATTTGGGCCCCTTTGAGGTAACCTACTGTGAATGGTTAGCAGTACTTCTTAACTGTTGTGGATGATTTTTCTATATTTACATGTATTTCCTTATGAGACAAAAGTCTGAAGCTTTTGAATTAGTTAAATCTTTTGTTAGATTTGTTTCTACACAATTCAATAAGATGATCAAAGTCATTAGGTCTGATAATGGTGCTAAGTTCCAACTCACAACATTCTATGAGAGGAATGACATTATTTATCAGATTTCATGTTTCATCATGTAACGCCCCATTTTTTCAAGCTAAGTACATTCGGGATTCTATACGATTTTAAATATGCATATATATTGCTATATTCACTATTAGTAAATCCAAACATATACCTTCGTCAATTTTATGATTACGTTAAATGTTATTATATTGTTTGATATATATATATATATATATATATATATATATATATATATATATATATATATATATATATATATATAAAACTAGTTTTATAAAATAAAAATAAAAACTAGTTTTGTTTTTATATGTTAATTTCAAAAATAGATACGTGCATAAACATTTCTATCTGGTTAATTTTTGGTATACTTTAAATCATATATTTGCATGTACTTCATATATATATACTAGTGGCGGCGACGTCAAGGCTGCAGACGTTTTTGGCCCTCGTTTCTGTCCTCAACAAGGCGGGCTGCAAAGTAGGTGAACGAACGTAGATCAAGGCGCTGCTAACCATCTCTTGGAGGCGCTCATTTTCTTCTTTTTGCTTAAGGACCATCCCTCGGAGGAGCTCATTTTTGTGCTTATGCTCAAAGGATCTCCAAGTTCATTAGACGCTTGTCTTCTTTCAGATTTGCGATTACAGCATTTTCCCAGCATACTTGGCTTCATTGCAGGGAAAAGAAAGGCACGCTAACTTGCAAATATAGGAAGAAAGTTAACTTTGAGGATGCCGACACGTTAAAGCACTATATAAACAGATACTAATCATTGTATTAAAGCATCCAAAAAAAAAGCATAGCCTAGTTGTACATTGGTACGGAAGAAGGCTCAATGGATTTCATGGATGTTGAAGTTAATTACCCTCTTGTGTTAAGCCATGCCACCCATCCCTAGAAACATAACTATTTCAAATGTAACATATTGTCTGCCTATAGAATATGTATTCAATCAAGTAATTGTCTTATCCAAACGGAAGCACACAAAAATACTTTCAAATGGGTCTCAATAAATAATTTGTGCTATGAATAATCACATTTAATTTTTCTGGCTTTCCCTCTTTTATGGATATTAACCGCATTCAAATCACTTATGTTCAAACAATCTGAGTGAACCTAGGGAGACTAACACCCAAACATAACCACAATAATGCAGACAGAAAAAACATAAAGATTTTTCGGAAGCATTTCTTGGACTCAAGCAAACAATTTTTGTTGCTATAATCACATAGTTCCATTACAAACTGTTCTCACACAATTAGAAACTTACATTGTGATAAATAGAAAGAAAAAAACAAAAGACGTAGGAGAGGAGAGAATGGAGAGACCGTAAAGAGAAACATATTATTCCTGCATAACAATAAATTTCCTGTTACACTGCCCTGTGGCTACCATTGTTGTAGCAACATTTCCGGTGTATGCATTTCTCAAGGATATAATATCAACGATATATGGTGTATAAACAGGCCATCATGATGGCTGTTTCATTCGGTTCCGTGCTATTTCAAAGGCAAAGTGAAGTTAAAGCGGTCAACCTACGCCACTTCATAGGGTAAAAACTCTAGCCAAGGTTACATTTAGCAGAGAAAATGTTAATTGCCTTTCGGGTGCAAGCGCTCAAATTACCACCCTAGCCTAGCCCGAGTTGAAGTAAGGAAAATGCATATGGGCGAGAAAGAAGTGTAGATGGCATGTGACAAATACTGTTAAGTAATGAATATTTTCAATAGGCAGCAAATTATAGGAGGAGAAATGCATCAAGATACTTTTCTAATTAGAGCGTCCAAGTTGAATGATCATCCATAGTCTAAGGTGTGTACATCAGTTGTTTCCAAGCATGATGTGTTAGCCTAATATAATGTGGAACAATTAGGCAAGAAATACAATAAAGTAAGAAAAAGGAATGGCGCACAATAATTGACAACAGCAACCAAATCTACCCACCATTCTACTTTTAACTATGCATTAGATTCTATATTTTAACAATCGTCCGTGCAAACTACTGACAGATTACTAAAATAGGAGCAGCGAAGATGTGTAATTGAATATTGGTACAAAGGATAAGAAGGTAATCAACATCCAGACTTTTAACATACCCATCAATCATTCCCAAACGGAACGCATGAAGAAGTTAAAACCCAGCAATAAAGCTAAGAAATAGAGATACAAACCCCAAGAATGTTTTTCGACTTACAGTCATAAAACGCCAGGCATCACACATTGATTGGCCATCACAAACGGCAAGAGTACAGGTGCAATACACAGGACGAAGCCAGAGAAGAGGCGTACGTTTTGCACCAAATTTTCATTGTAGAAGCGGTAAACAAATGGGAGAGAAGCCCGTAACCTAACTGTATAGTAAGCTATAAATAAGAAATGGCAGATGCACATGTTAGGAAATAGAAATGGTAAATGGAATAGGTACCTAGCCGTGAAACAACGTTTCCAATTCTAAGATGAAGGTGACGGTACAGATAGTAGAAGACAGCTGCTGATTATATATCATCCGATTCCGTAGCAGAACCTGATCTTGGAATTGATTGTGTAAAGCATATAAGAAGTCTTCCTTCTCTTATGCGATAAAAAATGACTGAAAAATGTCATGCCTGAGAAAGAGGCAAGTCTTCTGAGTAAATGAACTGATTGACAAAGTAAAAATGAAATTGCTGAAGATGAATGCCTTACCCACCATCGAACAGAAGAACTGAAGCTTCTGGTTGCACATTGTGTAACTATGATTAAAAGCTAGATCTACACCTGAAGCTGGCCCATTTAAATCTTGTACCATTTGCAAAGAAATCCAAATAGAAATGGAATCGGAAGAAACAACAATCAAAATATACTAATTAGATATTAAAAGATAATAATGGGTGTTCGAAAAACACACCGCATGCCTGAATCCATTATCGCCGGTAGAAGGGATTTGGATAACTCGTCTTAACAAAGGATCTTAACAAAGGCGGAAAAGACGATCCAAAAATGGAAAGATTCCGGAGCGACCATGATTACAAAAAGAAGTGATTGTTTACGAGTACATGGAATGAGAGGAAAAGAGGTCGACAATTTGTGTTCTGTGATACAATTCTAGTAGAAAGCTTTGATCGACCACCTTCGCTAAGAAATACTACTGATGCGATTAGATTTCCGGGGTGACCTTGCCCAAGCCTTTCGATGTAAGCATGCCTACCATCCATTCGTAGCGCGTCATGAGCACCGGGCTAAGGGGCGGTTGAGCAACTCAAGGGAACCGCCCTATCAGTACATCCGTCCGGACTCTGCAAGCATAGTTATAGAACACTCATATTCACATATATTTTCTTCAGATATGCTAAAAAAATCAACCTTTAGAAAAAAACAGGACATATAACCAGTACCTGAGCCATGTAAAGAACCCTGGATGTATGTCCAGGACACGGCCGCCAATTCTTCAGCTCAATCTAGCTCACAAAAGCTGCCTCTTCATTTGCATCATTGATAATTCACTTTTATCCAAATTTACACTAATTATGCTGTAATAAGAAGGGAAAAAACCAAAGAAAAGAGCATGAAGTTACGGTTTGTATTGATTAACATACCATTAAAGAGGAAAATTACAAGATATTCAACTTTCATCAATTGGAAAACAAACCAAAAGGAAAAGGACGTAAAAGAGACAAATTTAGAAAGAAATTAAGAATCTTTAGAATCAAATCTTGAACCAATCAATATTGAACTTTAATACCCCTAAAAAAAAGCTATTGAACTTTAATAGATCAATAACAGGGGAACAAAAGCAACGGAAAACCAAAAAGCACAACCGAATAATAAGAGCAGAGATAATACAAAGAAACCCTTCGGCAAAAACTATATATGATAAATTGAAACCCAGATGCAAAGAAAGGGTACGAGAGAACAAAAATCACCTGGAAAAACCGATGTTCAGTGTAAGAGCAGAGATAATACAAAGAAACCAAGCTGAGTAAACAGCTTTTAAATGAATTTTTAGTCCCCTGTGTCTGAATTCAGCCATTTCCCCAATGCTCTCTGAGAAAAGGGGGAAAAAGTAGATTAAAAAAAAAGAACGAAAAGCTTACATCTTGGCGTCAAATTCTCCCCCAAAATGTATACATAATGCCCCTCTAGATCATCATTTCTCCAAGGGGGTGATAAACGGCGAGACCGCACCCAATCTTGTCTCCCATTTTGTTCTTCTTCAGCCTAAACATTACAAATTTAATTATTTCTGCAAATATTCTTTCATACAAAGAATTAACAAAGCTCAAACAAGCAAAAAAAGAAAAATTATAAGGAAACCTAGGGTGCAGGTACTTCAATTTTTTTTTCTTCGGTAAGGAATTACTATAATTCACACAAAATTATCAAGAAAAAAAAATTACTTGTACCTGCTGCTCTAAGTTTCTGCATCCCAAGACAAACGACGGCGCTTCCGCCTATCTTCATATCTGTCTACTCTTTCTAGAATCTCCATTGAATAAACCTCTTCGTTTCAAAAAATTCACGATTATTCAGCACAAAACAATAAACAAACAGAAGAGATTCAGAAGAAAAAGAGGGAATTGAATTCCAGAAGAGATTCAGAAGAAAAGAAAGCGAAGCTCATGAAGCTCGTTACCTGTCGGACTTCGAACGGCCGGAGAACAAAGCACGAAACACACCTTCCAGAAGAAGAGGAGAGACCGGCAGAAATGAGAAATGGAACCTATGTAAAACCATGCCCATATCTTTAACCTCCGTTTTCCAATGTCAGTGGAGACACTGTAGATCTTCAGTGCCAAAATCGATAGACCACAGGGCGAAAATGGCGGTGGTGGAGGTTGAAATCGATAGTGGAAGACCAGCGAAGAAAGGGGAAAACGGCGTCGTTTGAACGACCAAAATTTGAGAATCAACATTTAAAGGCTTACTACAAGGTATGATATTCTTGCTTAAATAAGGATATACAATTAGTAATTTTCGGCCATGCAGAGAGGAAGAATAACTCAATATGCAATCAATAATTTGCTCAAAACTGATATGCTTTTAGTTGAATTAAATGAGATTAGATGTAACGCTTTGGCTTGTATTGCAACTTCTTATAAAAGCACTACTATTAATGCTATATTTATTTTTGGTAACCGTCTTTTAAAACTCTACCATGAGACTGTTTTTCTTTTTAAAACTGATGCATCTATTTATAGTCTTTTAGTGCTTCTCTTCCCCATGTAATATACACATATATCTGGCTATTAGCTTCCAACAATTCAAGTATTCTTCTATTTTTTCTTTTCTCATATTCAGTCCACAACTACTATTTTCTCCCTTTATTGCCGATTGAGGGATTGAAAGGGATGGGAAAAAAATATTGGATTACATAGTTGGGGTAGATGGGATGGAATGATTATGAACTCTTGGAATGATAAAGGGGAAATTTGCTTCGACAAAAGAAAAGAAATGGGATTCAAAGGCAATAGTATACAAGTTGAGTGACTTGTGGATGCTTGTATATTTATTAGATTAGTATAGAAGATATATAAAGCGCGAGCATCTTTGGTCGTCCAACTTTCGTCGTCCCCTTCCCCCTATTAAAAAACGACGCCGTTTTTTTACAATTCAACTGAAAAATTGCCTATAGGCCCCTATCAATAACATAAATTGCCTATAGGTCCTTTTTTAGACCATTCATTCGCCGTTCATTCTTATTTTTGTTCCTTCCTAAAGTCGGTTCATGTATAGCTGTTCATAGATCCACGCCGTATGACTCCTTCCCATCAAAGAATGACACCTGTGATTACTTATGCTATTTTTTTTTATTCCACCGCCCGGCTTACGCCCGACTCGAAGAGCTGCATATAATGGAGTTTTATGTTGCCTATTCCCACACAAATTCCTATTCTAAAACTCATTCGTTCTGTTTCCCGGCAGTCCGTTCGTTTTCCCGCCGTCGGTCGCAGTTTCTCAGCTTTCTTTGTCGGACCTCCAGTTTGCTGATGATTCGAATTTGTACACTCGATTTCTACGTTATACCACGCCATTGAGACAAAATCACACCTATGTACAAATACATTGGCATTCCCAACTGTGTCGGACTTTATCAGGTTCATTTTTCAGCTATATTCCATTGTTTTCTTTCAAATGTAATGCTTGTTTCTCGGCAAAGGTTGCCATACGTTACACAAAAAGAGGTGTAAAGATAATTCGAATTAACTTAGGCGTATACGCATTTAATATCTTTACACCTCTCAACCGTATGGATAAAAGTGAAAACGCCTAAGTTAATTCGTATCGTTAATGGATCGACTTAAAAAAGCAAAGACCTTGTACACAAGATCAAATATAGAACAAGTTGAACATTGCCTTGAGGGAATGAATCCTTTGGAGTTTGGACATGTAAAGGATCTTTAAATAACATGGTGAAAATCTAATCTGGAAAAGAGTTGTGAAAAACACCGCTTGCTCGAGCTCATATAGATTCCACAATGTATCCTTAAAAATGGAATTGATTGCAATAACGGGAAAAACATTGACGATATCTTATGTTCTAGGTGTGAGCGACAAAAATAAATTGTTAAATGGAATGACCTGCTGTTATTGTGAAGGTAAACGATTTTGATTCGAACCTCATTCTTCGTGTTCTTATGATTGTTACGAGCGGAGATTTCCTTTTCTCATCTGTTATGCCATCAATATTAATGAATTTGTACTTATCTACAATAAGCTTCATATGTTTTGCTAGAGCTCAAACGTCAAGGTTCAATAGTTTTTTTTTTTTTTTTTGGAAACTCAAGGTTCAATAGCTAAGAACTCTGATTGCATTTCAAAAAAACCACTGGTGTTTCTTAATAGTTTTTTAGCACTGATTTCCAAGCAATGTTAGGTGTATGGGGAGTGTTTATAATTGAAGTTGGGTTTGTCTGATTTGATTTCATATGTTTCGATTTGTGCGCCCCCCAAAAACAGAAAAAAGAAGAAGATGATGAATAATACTCCTTCTTAAACACATCGATCCTTCAAGACATAATGATTCGAGTTTGGAAAGACGGTTTGTTAAATATCAAAGATAGATATCTTGACCGATGCTTATCAAAAGCTGAACCACTGCAAATTTTAAGTACATTATTGATAAGAATGAGAATTAAATGTTATTGTTGGACTAAATTTAGCCTAGAGTTTCCTTAGTAGGATTGAGAATTAAAAGTTAGTATTGTTTTTCCTCGGTTCTACATTTCCCGACTTAGTCAATTTGGTATCAATTCAAGTTGCCTTGCTTTTGGGGATTATGATGCGAAAATGTTTACATACACAACCTGCATCTTGTCTGTTTTTGCTTGCAAGTGATCCTGTGTACCAGTTTGATATGAAGTAAGTTGAATGTCCGATGTTATTTGAGTTTTCGAATTTCTCGATCGAAGCAATTAGTCATTGTAAAAGTAACAACTTTTATTTCTTCAATGCAGAATGTCAATTGTATTCATGAATTCCACACCATGAATTGGAAGAGATACAACTCCACTCAAAATGATAAGGACGTGTGTTCTCCTTACATATTGAACACCTTTGATGTTAGTTCCAAAAGATTATCAGAGTTGGTAGTTTTATGTAATAGTTACAATGAGAGTAATGTTTTTGAGTTCTATTTACAAGATCCATCATCGTTCGAGCATAATATATGGATAGTCTTTTGATAGAGAATTAATTGCAATAAGCTTTCCTTATTATTTAATTTATCTTATGCTACTTTAAAAACAAATGGCTTTTAGAGGAAAAACAAATGTTATATTTGACATACATGCTAAAGAAACACCTAATAAACACACACAAAAAAAAACATGAAAATAATGAGCGGGAATTCCGTGCATCGCACGGATGCTTCAACTAGTTTTATATAGTTGTCGCAAGAAGGATGACGGACTTTAATCATAAGCGGAGGAATTGTGAGTTTAATTTTATTTTTTATAAAAGCTAAATTGTGTTTTTATCAAAGTATTTTAATTTAATATACTATTGATATATAATACTACCTTCGTCTAAAATGTAAATTCATTAGGGTTTTTTCACACACATTAAGAAAGTTGGTTAGATTGGTTATTTGTTATTAATTTTGATAAAAAGGATTAAAATGATATTTGGTATTGCTTTTTAATGCAAAGTAGTGAAAATTGGGTGGCTAAAAAATAAATGAAGGGCAAAGGGAGAAAAATGTAATAAATGATTCATTGGTTTTCTAAATAGAGTTACATTATGGGACAAAAACAAAAAAAACTAAATGGATTTATATTTTGGATGATTGTATTGTGTATCTTGCTAAAAATTATTAATGATTTCTTTGGCTTTCACGATAATAACTTGATCAAAACAAATCATGTGCAAATGACATTGCATGTCCCACCTTGGTGGCATGGTACCGTACTTCGTGTTTCACGCGGCATGGTATATTGTACTTGTATATTTTCCGCTTCGGCAGCATGGCTAGTTTCCCGCTTCGGCGGCATGGTTTCTCGTTCTAGATCTCGCTCGATGGACCCGTCGAGGGTTTCACAGTCGGGTTAGTTTGTGCATTGGCCTGCGACCGCGGTTGTGGGATCCGAGGCAAGTGGACCCTCCGAAGCCCCAAGAGACGGTGTCCAAAGGATGACTTCACTATAAAAGTTACTTATTGTGGATATAAGGTCGCGTGAAATGGGAGTCATAAAGCGAGACAATCGTATCAATTTGTATCGATGTCTAGTAAGAGAACTTGATGAATTGACGGATCTCGCATGAAAATGTTTGACTTGAACTTGATACAAAATTTTAAATAAATATATTATTTTAACAATTATTTTTAAAACAATTAACACTCTTACACACGGCTCATACCAACGTTTTTGCTGACGACTCGTTTTCTTTGTTTCTTTGTTTCATTGTTTTTTTTTTCCTTCTATAAATAAAATCAGGTAAAGGATCGAGGGAGATGTAATGAGGATGAAGCGATGACATTGACATGGATTTAGAACATGTTGTGTAAAATTTAGTTAGTGACAACTGTAATATTTTATTTATTGTAATATTATAATGGAAACACTTAGTGAATATTTGTAAATCATTTGTGAATTTAGTGAATTATTTTGTGGGTTTTAGTATTGTTATTGAAGTCGCGGCGAGAGCTTCCGCAAGCACTCTAGAATGACCTCAGGTGGACTGAGGGTCGGGAGTAGGGTATTACACAGCACACCTAAGCAAGATGGCATTGATGAAAGAATACATCAACATCTGCTCAATATTGCTAGAGGATTAAGATTTCAGAGCAATATCCTAATTGAATACTGGGGATTTCGTTTGTTACATGCTGTGAAATTAATTAATGTTACACCAACACATTTGCTAAAAGAAAGTACCCCACATGAAGTTATTTATGGTTCTTAACCCGATTATTCTGTGTTCAAGGTGTTTGGATGCATAGTCTTTTCTTGTACTCTTCAGCAGTATAAAACAAATTTGATTCCAGATGCAAGACATGTGTCTATCTTGGAAATTCAAACACTTCCAATGGTGCAATAATCTTGGATAGCACCCACAAAGAGATATTTGTTGTTAGAAATACTCAATTTTATGAGACTTACTTTCCTCTATTTCAGCAGGTCTCAGGCAAATCTAGGTACACTCCTGATATACCATTACCATTGCATGTTATGGAAAACTTTGATGATCAACTGACCAGTCCAACAGAACTCCAGATGCAGCTGAGGCTTCCAATAGAGTATCAATCCAGGTAAGCTAGGCACCTAAGCATGTTCAGCTTATGAGATCAACAAGAACCATGAAAGCACCAAGATTTTATCAATGAGGTGTCAATACAGTTCAACAGACTCCACATATGTTGAGTGAAGTAATAACTCAAGACAAACTGTCAGCTGAGTATGCAAAATATGTATGTGCCATTGATGTTATCTCAGAACCAAAGACATATAATCAAGCATGATGAGAAATAAGCAATGTAGAAAGAGATTGAAGCATTACAACACACTCACACGTGGAAAATTGTTGATTTGCCACCTGGGAAGAAACCTATTGGATGCACTAGATATACAAAATTCAGTATAATCCTGATGGATCAATAGAAAGATACAAGGACAGGTTAGTAGCAAAGGGCTTTACTCAAACATATGAGATTGATTATCAGGAGACCTTCTCTCCAGTTGTCAAAATTACCACAATCGAACTCTGTGGCGATGTAGAATAGCCAACAATTGGCGCCTTCATCAAATGGATGTCAACACGACCTTCATGCATGGAAATATTCATGAAAAAGTTTACACGCAGCTTCCTCCAAGATTCAAGATTGACAAGCCAAATCAGGTTTGCAGATTATATGGATTACAACAAGCCAAAGATACAATGGAATTGCAAGTCGATAGAGTCATTAGAGCAACAAGGGTTTCTTCAATCTAAGAATAATCACAATTTGTTCACAAAAGGGTTAGGAAAATCATTTATTGCTTTGCTAGTCTATGTGGATGATATAATAGCAGCAGTCTAGATCTTCAGCTAATCCAACAAGTTAAAGACAATTTACACAATCAGTTTACCATCAATGATCTTGGTAAGCTGAGATATTTTTTGGGCATTGAATCTACTAGAACACATGCGGGTATTTCCATCTCTCAAAGGAATTACACCTTAAATCTTTTGCAAGAACATGAGTTTTGGGGGGCCAAGCTAGCCAAAAACCTATCTAACCGGGGAATCTAAGTAGCCAAAAACCTATGGAATCTAAGTAGTCATATGATGTCCTAAAACTGGGGTCCAATCTAACCGGCAGTGTACCGGGTCAAATTGTAGTCTAGACGGCGAATCAAGGTCGTCTCTCGTGGAACACGATATAATTCAAAGTGTGGTTAAACACCAATTAGTTATTATTATCTTGATCTAAGTCGCAGTTTTAACATAAAAGTGATAGTTTTACGTCACTAATAAAATTAACAATTAATGATAAATGTACTAGCCAAGACAATTTCATTGAACTACTGATCTCTTTCGCTTTTAAGGATGTGATTAATTCGGCCTATTAAGGATATTCAATTGTGTGAAGCGGTGTACTCTATTCTAACAATTTCCCTCATACGAGTGTAGGAAATTGTTCTATGCCTACTCATTGGTTTAAGAGCCTAAACCTAATGATTTGACATGATAAACTCTCGAGTACAATTAATCTTTCCCCGGATAAGAAATAGGATTCCGATAAACGGCCAATTTTACCTTCCGGTTTTTCTACCTCGTTCTCACACCTAATATCTCCGTTCGGTATCAATTAAGTGTGTGTGTGCCAATATCAGTTAATTACTCCAATACAGGATAACAATCAATATAAGTAGAAAAGCTTCAACACAATTGAAATTAAAATATACATAACAAAATCATTATCCGATCAACCAAAATAGATCAAAATAATTCAATTACATTGTAAATGGCTAGTTATAAGTTTAGCCACTCATTACTATAAATACTAACATATTTATTTTAGCATTCATAGCAATCGATTAACAAAATAAAATAATATTAGAATGTTACCAATACAACCGTTGAATCAGTATAAGGCAGCTTGCTTTTATATCTCGTGTTCATCAACTGAGTTGCATCCAACAGCCTATCGTATACTTAACAACTATTATAACTTGATGCCCATGTTAATTGTGATGAAAATAGTTATAAATAATATCACTAATTTTTTGCTATATAAGCCTCTATATTTTGCCTGCAAGATAGAAGGAAAATTATATATTGCTCTCCCTCTTCCTTGCTTGTGTATGGATGAATATATAGGATTTTCGCCTCTGTATGTGAATAGTACATTAATAATGCTGATTAGGCCCTCCTATCCGGCATACGCCGGTATTCCTCCGGTTTGCGCCGGCATCTTGGCATGTGGATGGGTGTCAGACTCATTTAATGCGTATTAAATGCTCAATATTTTTCCAATCTTCAAATATTCCGGCGTAGACCGGTATATACCCGGTCTGCGCCGGGTCTTGTCAAGTCATTTCTAATAATATTCGATCTTGGCCAGGGAAATAATAAGATTTTGATATTTGTAAATCTATTTTGCCGAGTTTTACGCTGTGACTTCAAGATTTCATCACGTTGTATTTGTACAAAACAAAACGAGAGAAACCACAGGTAAATCTGATAACAAAATTAGTTAAATAAGTCTCAAATTAATTCTGAATAGTGGAAATTTATGATATATATTATTTATTATATAACTACGATATTTATTATTTTTGATGCAAAATTTCGCTAAAAATCTTGAAAATGTGATTAAAAATGGAGTAAAATATTATTATCTGGTTGACATACATCATCCTAGCAACAAGGAGAATCAACTCTACTAGATGATAATACTGCGCACATGTCATTAGTTGGAAAGTTGATTTATCTCACTTTCATCAGGTCTGACATAGCTTCGGCAGTGCAACAATTAAGTCACTTTTTGGATACACCTACTGAATATCATATGAAGGCTGCTCATAGACTTTTGAGATACTTAAAATCCAACCCAATCCAGGCCAGGGCATTTTCTTTCTAGCTGAGAACAACCTTGTTCTCAAAGATTTCACTGATAGTGATTGGGTTGGTTGTCAAGAGACAAAGAGATCTGTTTCAGGATGTTTTTGGGAAATGCTCCTATATCATGAAAGGCTAAGAAGCAAACCAATATTTCCAGAAGTTCTTCAGAAGTTGAGTAAAAGGATATGGCCAATGCTACTTGTGAAGTTCAGTGGCTTATTTACATTCTGCATGATCTAAAAATTCCAGTTCAGCTATCTGATGTGTTGTTTTGTGACAATTCTAGTGCTCTTCATAGTACTCACAACCCTGTCTTCCGTAAGAGAACCAAACACATTGAGATTGATTGTCATGTTGTCAGAGACAAAGTAAAATTTGGCCTAATCAAACTCATTGTTGTTATCACCAAAGAGCAGATTGTTGATATTCTCACTAAAGCTTTGGATGCACCAATCTTTTCTTACCTATTAGAAAAGCTAGGCATTTCAAGATCTTCCATCCAAATTCTAGTGCATAAAGGAATGTTGGTTACAAGAGGATATGAAAGATGATTCATGTATCACTCTCTGCTTGAAGGGGGTGTTACAATATATGGATAAATGAATGTTGATGCAAAAGGTTGTGCTCGGTAGCAGCTCAGCGGCATTCAGTTCAGCTCAACTGAGGGAGTCATCTCAGTTGAATGTACATCAACTCAACCGAGTCAGATCAACTCAGTTGAACACTGTAGTTAGGTAGTTATTTTGTTGTAACAGTCTTGTAACTTACTTCAACTTATTCATGAGGTGTATAGTGCTATAAATACCCCATGATCAGCATCATTGTAACTTAACTCCTTCATTATTCAGAGTAATAAGAATTCCGCATAATATTTTGTGTTGTGTTTTCAATTTCACGATTTCAACAACCAGCGACCCATATTGTAATTTTATAACCGTGGTTAATTTCCATCAATCAAGGAAATTACATTTAATTAGAGTTAAATAAATTGTAACCGACGTCTATTGCCTTTTCTCTTTAGTTGTATAATCTAGGCATTCATGATCCTTTTAAATGCGCATTTTGTGCTAACAATGATACGCTATTGCATGTATTTTAGAAGTGTCATGGTGCGCAGGAAATTTGGTGTCATTTTCAGGATATACTGCATTTCAGGCCTCAAATTCAGTCATGGAAGGGATTCATGGAATCTTGGCTTCAAAACTCTTATAGAGGAGACTTGGGAAAGGTGCGAAAAATTTTGTTTTGTTTTATTTTGTGGGAGATTTGGAAGAGGATGAATCAGAGGATTTATGGTGGAACTGTGCTTCTTATTAAAGAACCTATCAAAGCAATAAAACAGAATATGCAAACTGCAGCTTCAATAGTGAAACTCTCTTTGCACTCAGCTGAGCATCATATTCTTTTGGACTGTGGTTTGGTGAATGATCTTTCTATCTATGGTCCTAAGAAATTTCAGCTGGTGGTTTAGGATCCTCTTGGGGAGGGACATGCTAAAATTAATTGTGATGGCTTTTCTTAAGGGAACCTTGGTCTTTAAGGAGGGGGTTTGTGATTAGAAACTGTTTTGGAAAAGTTTTACAAGCTAATTTTAAAGCTTTCGGGTATGGTACCTATATGGAAGCTGAAATAAAGGCAATGTGAACGGGTATTGAAAGTTGTCTGTACAAGGACAATCACAACATTTTGGTTGAAGCAGCCTCTCAAATTCTTGTTCAATGCTACTACATAAAATAGTCGTTTCTTGGAGATACTGGAAGACATTCAGGAGTTGCAATGCCTAATAACGCGACACAATAACCATATTTCTCATGTTTACAGAGATGGGAACTCTATGGCTGGTCATTTGGCTAAACTGGCAAATACTACCCAGACATCAAAAGAGATTGGATGCCTTAATCTTGTTGGCACACTTGGATTATTAGTTTTACGTGATAATTTCCATTTGCCTGCTGTGAGGGTCCATTGAGGCGCTTATCGTTTTCCTGGATGCACTCTTCATTGTCTATGAATAGTGCAAACATGTTTTCTTTCCTCCTCATATCTTCTCATATCAGATTTTGATTTGCCTTGCTTTGGTCCTAGGCTCTTGTTGTGGTTTTCTGGTTTTAGGGTTTTTGTTTGCTTACAATTGCATGTGGGATTTTGGGACTCTGCTTTTTATTCCTTGAAGCACTTTTCATTCTATATGAAAAGTGCAAACATGTGACATCTCTTCATGCTCCATGTTTTAACTAGGCTATTTTAGTGTGCTTGTGTTGGTTTTTTTGCTATTTGTTTCAGGCTAACTGCTTGCTTTGGACTTCTGCTGGTCAATGACCTATAGGGAAACAACTTTTATGAAGGATGGCTAGTGCATAGGTTTTTCTTTAGGTTTTTTGAGCCTAGTTTATTGTTAGGTGACTGTGATTTAGCCTTTGATTAGTTTGGAGTTGCATCTCCTTGTTTTGTTTAATTATTTGGTTTTGGAGTTGTATCTCTTTTCGTTTTTGATTTGTATTTATTCCAATCTCTAGCACCCGATTTTCCTCACTTTGAGTTTTCTGGACTAGGATTTTAAAGGTGGAGGATCTACATTGAAGACAGATTTTTAGGGAGGAGTCAGGGAGGAGGCGAGGAGGGGCCTTAAACCTTGTAATCTTCTCTTATTCTAATAAAATTACAAGGTTTTAAAAAAAAACCGTAACCGACGACCGTAATTACTCGGGCCACAATAACAAGAGGTTCTTACATGGTTACTCCCTAATGTGGAGTAACCAATTTGACTTAATCAGTACCACACAGTTTCATTGTTGGTGGTACTGATTAAGTCAAATGGGTTACTCCACATTAGGGAGTAACCATGTAAGGATTTCACCACAATAACGGCTAATTGACAGTCATAATTAATGGCCGTAATAAATGTTGATCGACCGTTACACTACAACCGATGGCCATAATAAATAATAATTATTACGATACATTTTTCTCTTAATTAACTAGACATTTCTTACACAAACTTCATTAGATGTTTTTAGAATAAATTGTTTTAATCAAGGAGAAATTATGGAGAATGAAAAAACATGAGTTCTAGATTAGTGAATTTGTCACATTTTCAATTTTTTTTACATGAATGACAAACTTATTAAAGAAAACACGCATAATCATTAAAAAAAAAAAAAAAATACATTTTCTCTCGAGTCCGTTATTTTCAAACATTTATATTTCCCCATCTATAACTTCAAAATTGATAATTTTTTCACCAATATTTTTTAATTTTTCATTCTCTTTATTTTGAGACCAGATTCATCGTATTCCGACGTAATTTCCGG
This sequence comes from Gentiana macrophylla, assembly GCA_026214975.1. Classification (NCBI taxonomy): domain Eukaryota; kingdom Viridiplantae; phylum Streptophyta; class Magnoliopsida; order Gentianales; family Gentianaceae; genus Gentiana; species Gentiana macrophylla. Next base: position 76,938,267 of record CM047816.1, on the reverse strand, counting down.
AAATCCACCGTCCAATTCATTGTTCTTCGAAATTCAATGTCAAAATTCACTGTCTTTCTTCAGTGTTCTCCTCGACTCTTTCTTTCTCTCTTTTTAGTCCTTTACATGAATTTTATAGATGTTGTCATTCTTCCTACGAATCTTATTGTCAATTATTTTTACTTAAAAATCTCTTTAACAATATCATTTTTTGTAATTATCTATTTAAACAAATTGTGGGTTCATGAACCTAACTTGTGGGGATCATGACCTTCATTCCATATTCTAAGAATAAATCGATTTTTATAAACGTTTGTTAAATATCCCACAATAAATTTATTATGACACCATAATTTTGGGTTAAATTTAATTTTATAGATGTCGAAATAAATATTTAATTTTTGATTTTCAAAAGATCAACTATTATTTTGATTATTTCTTTTAAAAAATATCTATGTGTTGAATTTAATATATTATTCTAATTTATCCCATTTTCAAATATTATGTCCTGATTAATTGCTATCGTATATTTCACCAAAATTAAACTGATTGCAATTTAATGCACTGATGACTAACGACAAAAAAAGAAAAAAAAGAAAAAAAAAAAAGAAAACAAATTTTTTCGCGGACTTGAAAGACAAAAATAAATTAGAATGCAATTTCGACGTTGAGATACGCTCAGTATCACACGCACTCTACTTTCCTTTTTTGTAATTTTCATTTTCTTTTTTATTTTTCAATGTCTTATTGACTCCGTGTTTCATTTTATTACAGTTATTCTTTGTTTCTCTCTCTTCTGTCTTATCGCCTCTTCCTTCTTTTTCTCTCTCTCATTCTCTTTCTTGAAATTTTGTCAAAGCAAAACGGAAAATCCCGCCGGAGAAGGGGAAGTCTGTTTCCTAACCGTTAAAAAGTTTGCAGCTGAGCCGGGAACGGGCACCAGACACCAGTCACCAGACACCAGACACCAGACACCTTTCTGTTACGTGGGCGGCGACTGTGGCGTCGCAGATGCGCTTGAACATTAGAAAAACAGTGTTGGTGGTGGTAGGAAGAATTGATGCCGCCTGAGACGTTTACTTGGGATCGGAAGGAGCTCTTGAGGGACCGGAAGCACGAGAGGTCGTCGGAACCACACCATTACTCTCACCCCCCACATGCCCATCCCCATCAGCATCAATTAAACCGGGGAGGAGGTGTGTATGGTGGGGTTGGGGGAATAAACGGAGGTGGGACTAGATGGAGGGAGCAGCAACACTTGCCCTCCAATCCTCACCACCCATATAGCCATCCTTCACCTAGATGGATTTCTGATGGCCGCGGCAGAGCAGGTCAACCTGGTGAGTTTCTGACTTGTTTGGTTCCGTTTTGTTTCTCTTTTTTCTTTGAGTTTTGGTTGCTTTGCTTTGGCCGACTTCTTTTTCCAAAACTAGGGTTCTGATTTTGAGGCTTGGAAGAAATTTCTGACCCTCTTTATCTTAGCTTGGTGTTGTCTTTTGGAAGGGTGTGGTCTTCATTGATTTTTTTTTTTTTTTTTTAACCCAGTGACCTCGGTTTAAAAAGCATGAGCCTTTGGGGTTAGGAAAAGGGTAAGCGGCTCATGTTTTGTGATTCGGATCTATCTTTTTGTCCCTGTTTTTTTGATAAGTTCATTGATGGAAAAGATGCAGTTTTTAACTTGAGAATGAGGCTCTTTTTTTTTTTTTTTTTTTGGGAGGATCCAGAAGTTAAGCTGCATAAGGGTATTTACAGTTTGTGAGACTTTTTTTTTGGTAGCAGGGTCCTGTAAAAATGAGCAGGCTTGATTTTGTCTGCTTGTGGATATACCTTCCCCTTTAGGTCATACATAAATGTTCTGGGATTAGACTTTTTTTTTCTTTATCTCTGCAGATCTGGTGTGTGTTTTGTAGATGTATGGTTCCGGAGTATATGTATTATGCTTGACTTAATTTTTTGCGCTTTTTGTTGCCCTTTTTGGGGGTTTGAATTTTTTGCCTGAAGGTTATGGTAAGCAGGGAGGAAGACACTTCCATCCGGAAGAACAAGGGAATGGGTTTGTTCCGTCCCGGTCCATTGATAAGCCTTCTGTGGATGAGAATTTCAGGGCTTCTGCTTCTGGAAAGTTTAGCAAAATTAACAGGGAAAGTAGGTCCTCTGTTGGCCAAAAAGAATTGAAAGGTCAATATACAGAAGCTGCTCCATCGCCCAGTGTTTCTGAAAGACCAAATGGTGTGACTGATCAACCTAAATTAGTGGTTGAAGTGCCATCTTCTGATTCTGTGAGTCCTTGACGCTGATCCGGCAGACTTGCACAACCAATTACATCCCGAAAAGCAGTCTGAGAAGAATGATATCATCAATGGAAGGGTTGGTGATCCTCTCAAATCTCAGAAGGAGAACTTGCCAGGCCCAGTTGATTGGAAGTCTATTAAATGGACTCGCTCAGGTAGCTTGCCGTCCAGAGGTCCTAGTTTGATCCATTCAAACAGCTCCAGGAGCATGGGATCACTCTCTAACGATATTAAGAAGGAGGCGCATCAAACAAATGTCTCACGCATTCAGTCTTCCTCTTGTGATGCTGCTAATGGAATAGCTGTGCCTCCTGCCTTCTTTGAGTCACTTTCTTCTCCTTCTGAAGAGACGAGTTCCCTCAAAAAACCTCGCCTGGGTTGGGGTGAGGGCTGGCTAAGTATGAGAAAAAGAAAGTTGTAGGGGTTGATGATTGTGAGATCAGGAATGGATTGGTATGTGGCAACAAAGCAGAACAATTGCCTCTGGATTCTCCAAATTCTGTTGTTGAAAGCCCAGTCAATGCTTTGTCAGAGTGTGCAACCCCATCTCCCTCTGCTGACTGTACAACCCCAGCTCCCTCTGCTGACTGTACAACTCCAGCTCCCTCCTCTGCTGTTGGCTTTAGTTGCTCACCAGGTATTTTTCATATCTTTTCTTTACCAGCCCCCCCTCCCTTCCCCACCCCCACCCCCAAAAAAAAATGTCTTTTTCTTACTGTCATTGACCCACATTTGCGGTTGTCCTGTCTTAACATTGGCTCACTTGAAAAGCTAAATGGTTCTGGTCCTGAAAGTGTGGCATGAAGAATGATGAAACACAGTTGTATACTTGGTGAAGGAATATTGGTTATGTTTTTTTTTTTTTTTTTTGAAATACATGTATTGTACAATGGAAAAGTTCAATGTTTAAACCAATCCACGGTTGGGAGTTCATTTTTTTTTTATCTAACTTGAGGTTTGCCTATTCGTTAGGATGGTGTTGTCGGGATTTCAACTAAATGTATAACGTGATCTTTTATGGGAAAGGTCATTGGATGATGGTTCTCCTGAGCTGCATATTCTAAGTTTTGTTTTGTTTTGTTTTGTCTGTTGGGTTTCATTTTTTCATTTTTCTTTTCCACGCCAAGTGTTGAATGAGTAATACAGTCTTTTGTTCATGCATTTCTTTTGGCTGTGACCGAGAAACTGGGGAAGGAAGAGGTGTAGAGCCCTTTGGGCCAATCCCTCCTAACCAAACTCGGGTGACCGACTACGCCCGCCACAGACAGCACCAGATAATTGGGATGCTCAGCGGTTGGATCCTAACTCAGGTTTTGCTCCTCACGCTCTTTGCAGAAGTTCTTTCGTGAGGAATTCTGATGGTAGTGGATCTGCTGCTGGCTTGCATTTATGTTTTGATTTTGCTTTAAGGGATTCTTGCCCTTGAAATTTGTAACTATAGTCTAAAAATAATTGCCTAGAAACCTCTAAATTAGGTACCATCCTTTAGGACATACAGTTTATTGTCGGTTTTTGTGCATTAAGATATGTAGAAATGATTCTGGAGTTGTACGATAGATTCATATGGACCCTTGCTTTGGAAAATGTTTCTTAAACCCTTTAATTTTAGGGTTTTGAGAATGTGGGGATGATGATTTTTCATATATTCACTGGAGGACTGAAGCCTCGTTTAATAGAGTTTACAACAAAGTCCAAACAAATGAGAACTCGTGACTGGAAAATATGCAGCTATACAACTAACCTCCTCTAACAACCTAACAACCGAATATCGTAACTTGAAATTTTAGGGTGCTCATTGAGCACCAAGTCATCCTTGAGCTCGTCCAATGAGATTTTGATTTCTTAAATGGGAAAATATATTAGAACAGTGGGGATGTTTTTTTTTTCCCAAAATGTAGGGGGTGCACTTTAGTGTTCTCAAATCTTATTGGTTTATGAACACCAAGTTATACTTGTGGTGTCATTGCCATTTTGACTGCTTGTGGTGTTCTTTAATTGGTTTTTGAACACCAAGTTAAGATTTTTATTGATTTGTAAATTTTTGTAGATAGGGTTCAGGATGTTGAGTCATGTACTGTTGGAGGAGCTGTTATCTTCTCTTCATTAATGAAATAACTTTCTTATAACATAGAAGTGGACTGAAACGATAGAGATGTGTTTTAACGTGTTTAATATTCTTGTATATTTAAGCGTTTTTGTATATATGCATGCATAAAATAACATGTGTAAGTATTAGCATTTTGATACTAACATATTTTTTGCCTTGTAACTTGCAGGCATCGAGGAGAAGGAATCTATTAAGGCCGGTGGCTTTGGTCACGAGGCGGCTAACTTTAGTGTGCCCCCTAGCACTGTTTCTCAGAATCATGTTGAGGAGTCAACTTTTAACTTAGAGAATCTGGACCTTCATTCTATTGCATGTTTAAACTCTGCTATCAATAAGTTGCTACAATCAGATGTTCAAAGCTTAGGAGATTCTGGTTATGTTAGATCCACTGCTATGAACAAGTTGTCGGTTTGGAAAGGCGAGGTTTTGAAGGCATTAGAGATCACTGAGTCTGAGATTGATAATCTTGAAGGGCAATTGAAAACAATGCCTGAACTTGGTGATACCTGTCTACAGCGATCTGCTTCCAGTTCTTTGTCCTCGAGTTATCCTCCAAAACCTTTTGGGAATCATGACATAGCTGCTGGTATTGTTCAACATCCTGCTCCATTGAATATTGCTGCAGATGGTTGCAGTGATGTACATGAAACACCAAACACTCTAGAATTTCAGGATGTTAATGTGAAGGGTGAAGATATTGAAAGTCCAGGTAGTGCAACATCCAAGCTTGTTGAAGTGCCCTTTTCTAAAAAGGATGTATCCCCCTCTAAACAAGACAATCGTGTTGAAAATTCTTCGAAGACAGAGATTAATGCAGAATGTTCCACTGAAATTGTGAATGATCATGTAGAATGTAATGCACTTCAAATCGTAGTGAGTGATTTGTCAACTAATTTCAGTGATAGAAATCTACCGTATAGTGGAGAGGATAAATTACATGGTTCAATATGGGCTTCTAATAGAGACGCTGCAAATGGAGCTGCTGAGGAGTTAAATAAGTTATTGCCGAGTAAGCAAGCTACTTTTGATATTCATGTTGCTGCAGGAATTTCTTGTGTAGAAGAAAGCAGTGAGATTATCAAAGCAAAGCTTTTGAGAAGAAAACGGTTCCAGCAATTTAAGGAGAGGGTCATTGCTCTGAAGTTTAATGTTTTACAACACTATTGGAAAGAAGATATTCGCCTTCTCTCTTGAAGAAATTTAAGTGTTAAGTCTCATAAAAAGTTGGATCATAGTTCACGTGCTTTTACAGAATGGCCATCATAAGTATCACTTGTCTTTGCGTACGGATTTTCTTCTGGTGAGTGTTTTTTCAAGCTTTCTGCTATCTTTTATGATTTATTGGTCTTTTCTCTTCCTCGTTATGTAGAGTATTATTATGTCATTAGGGGTTGGGGGCGTTTGGCAAATGATATCAAATTCTCTCTGTCCGTCCCTTAAAAACTGGCACTCTTTTTACTTTCACACTTATTAAGAAACTGCCCTTCATTCAACACTTTATTTGGAAGATAGAAAGATCATTGGTAATTAAT